>CM025789.1:84760577-84780783 GCA_014635995.1 Sarcophaga peregrina | reverse complement strand
AGCGGCCTGCTGGTATAGTGACGATATAGAAGCCACTAAATCACGCATCGCTTGGTGTATGGACCTTCTTCTCCGCCCATCATCTCTACTAGTTCCGAAATTTTATCGCCTAGCTTGGTGAAATCATCCACCTCCTTTTCAGGAGCTTTGCTCCTCTGTAACTCCGGTGGTGACGAGAGAGATCTCTCGCCATTCTGCTTCAGCGGTGGTGAGTGGAGCAACCTCGAAGCCCTCCGGAAAGGATTCAGGAAAGGGCTGTCCTGCTGAATCTCCTTTGCACCCTCGGTGCCGGCTGGAGAAGTAACGCCTATAAGTTCTTGATTTTGTTTTATTATATTAAATTCCATTCTATTGGGTCCCAACTTGAAGCCGTTGTCTTGGATCCGTTGTGTAGTTACCCTTGTTGTGGTCCCATGGTTATCTTTGCAATGCAGGGAGGCCATGCGAGGGTTGACACAAGTCCTCATGAGAGCATGTGTTCAGAGCCAGACCGGGAGCTAAACAGAAGAGATTCTTAACTGCCCCTACACCCCAACTCAACGGGACGAATCCAAGATCGTTCTCCAAGGCTTGCCAGGTTTTAACGGGACGGAGACAGATATCGTATTAGCCTGAAAGCCGTCTGGGCCAGGTTTCACCCCAGTCCATATTGGTAACAGATTACTCCATCTGCCAGCCCATGTCATCAAATCCAAATGTTGCAGTATAGTCCAGTATGCCATAATCAGAATCTTACTGGTATCAATTCTGATGCCTATACAGTTAGGCTCCGATCATTCACATCCGTAGGGAGCGCGTTCACACGCATGCTGGTCCATGGTTCCCACGGTGTCACCGTGATATCACGGTAGTTCAATACTTTGAGCGGCATTGTTTCGCTTGAAGCATCAGTGTCATCGGGTATATGCAAGACTTTTAATCCGCACCCTCTACTTCTGCCCTCCCATTTAGTCGCCTTTTACGACAAGCAGGGAAGCACTGTGGTAGTATTCTATTCCGCTACTCACACGGTTTATGTGTATACATGTATCTGCCTAAGTATGCGTATCTCTTTATTGCATGCCATACATACGTACATATATAATTTATGTGATATGAGTCGACATTAAATTTTTACAACTAAACACATAAACAACAACAAACTGTGTCGGACAGTCTGTGATGGTGCGTGTGGCAGTGTGTATGTATTTGCTTTTGACTTTGACATCGTGTCGAATGTTTCAAATTTTTCAGATTTATACAAGTGATGTACAAGTCTACACGTAGTGCATACAAAACTAAACACACGTCCCATCGCATTTATGCGAACACAACGTATGCATAACAAACATACGCCTTCTTCACCATACACTCTTACAATATTGTATTTTTAAGAAAGATATGTTCGATGTGTGTACTTGTGACGGGACTTTCGTTAAGCGTACTTATCTTGAAATTGAAATCAAATAAAGTGTGTTGGAAGAATTGTTGCTAAAATATCTGTCACGAATTGACTCTGCCTTGAGACTTCTAGACCGCGTAGTGAGAACTTGTGGTTGTGTTCACTGTCCTATCGCTATTATAACGGATTTGCTGGAGCGAAATAATTTCTCCCCCAGAAACATGTATTCTGCGTAACACTTGCCTTTCTCGAGAGTACATACGTATGAGGTCGATTGGCCAGCGAATCCCACACTGTTAGACAAAATTCGTTCTTCAATCGGACTATTCATATGTGGAACTTCATTCGTGCAGATATTGTACTTTTAAGGGATGAAAGAGACATAAGAGACACATAAATTATCACTTAAATTTTAATTTCTAAAAATTGTCAAAATAAGGGCATAAATCATCAGATCTTCAATATGATATTTTTAGACAACAAAATCGTTAAAATGGCGATAAATCGTCAAATCCGGCAGCTATACATGGGTTATGTGGAATATAAGGAATGCTGTTTTTAATGGCTTGCTTACATACGGCTGCGACTTAAGAAAACACCTCAAGAAAAGCCTGACCGTGTCAATTTGCACTGTCTCGGTGGTCAGTTCACATTACATCCACTATATCCTTAAATCGGTCGTGATATTGTCTCAAATTCAACGATTTTTTTCGTTGGGCAATCTATTCATTCAATGAAACAGACCAATTTCAAAAAACAATTTCATTATTTGCATGTGTTGTGTAAATTCTATAACCTCCTATTATTGTTTAGCCGTTATAAAATGTCTAATTTTTCAAGCCCTTTGGAAGACCCGATATCTATTTTCTTAGAAAGAGAAAGAGAGAAGGGTATATTATTAATGTTGTATACGAATGTTTTATTCAAAAAAAAAGTATGGTACTGTTTGGTAAAACAATACAAAGCATATATTAAAATTGTATATCCAAAGCACCACATACATATGTATCTGAGACGATATGTGTTAGTGTTTCAGTGTGTTTGCCATATATATATGCATACATACATATGTACATCTACATATATTCGCACTGTTTAGTATTGTGTAAAATGTTGTTAAAAGTTGAGATTTCAGAGTAAATTAACATGTCTCGATACCAATCTGTTGGTACAAGTGATTTTCATGTTGCTGTAAAGACACCCACAAACACATTGTTTTTGTGCAATCAAATCTTCAATTCTATTAGGGTTTTAAAGCGTAAACACAACAACCAGTAAAGTTTTCATGAGTACAGAATTCAAAACCGTTTCAGAACTGTTTTGAAATACATTGAAAACAATATTGAAGCAAATTTTATGGATTCACAATGGACGAAGTAGTATCGTAACAATAAATTAATTTAAGTACACATTATTTTTTTATTTTAATCAACGTAAAGAATCATGGGCACCATAGGAGACAAAGGCTATTTTAACTTTAGAAATGATTTTATTTGATAAATTCATTATATTTTTAAAGCTGTGAATAACTGCTAGTAGCAGCAGTTCTTTGCGAATGAAAATACCAAGTGATGGATTGGTTATTACATTGCTATTTGAGTAGAACTGAATCGACATTAAATTGTAGGTCTCGCCAATCATGGATAATATCATCACACACAACTGGAGTGTTGTAGGAAGACTGACTAAAAAGATCTGTATGTCCAATGTAATAGAAGATCACTTTCGAACAGTTTCTTAGTTCTAATGTATAATTCGTAAATCAGTAAACTCCCTTGTACTCTTTTGATTGAGAAACTCTAAAATGGAATGGGATTTTAGTGTTTTGTAACTTTTTAACACGAACTGCTGCTGTTTTTATCGATGACATTATTTATCTGCATTCTACGGTCGAATATTTCATATATCGATTTTGATTATCTCTGATATTAGTTTCAATTAAAAATACGTTACCGATTAACATATTGTTACCAAATGGGAAACGGTGTAACATCGTTTAACATTAAAATTATAAACAAAAGCTACAAAAAAGAAAAACCATGAGTATGAAAGGGAAGATGATACACAAGTAATCGATAACACTACAGCTGCGTGTGAAGATAACAGTCGTGATTTGAAGATCTTCGGGAATTATTGTTGTATTCATCAAGTTGTAAACAGTAACACACAAAATAGAGTGACCAATAAAGAATTTAATTCAAACTAAACACAAATTTATATTTATTTTGTTTGCAATCATCGAAGTCATATTTCAAACATTTTTAAAACGTAACAATATTTTGAGTCATTCACTCATAAGCAAGCTTTTGAGTTTAATTTTTGTTTGAGAGTTAGTTGATGTTGAGCCGTTTTTTAAACCCTCACTGCTAGTCATATTGAGTCATTGGGAAAGTTTCTCAGTTCCCTATGTGGACTTTGACTTTAGACAAATCAAATCTTCATGTTAACAGTAATTCGTTCAGGGTCATAGTCCTATTGGAGGTAATAATCATTAAGAATTTCTAAATTTTTAGTTCAAAAATTTTTAGAATTTTTGATGGATCTTTATTGTGTATCACGAAATGTGTCAATTTCGTGTTTAAGCGACCACCAGAATTTGGCCAACGTTCGCGCAAACGAAAATAATAATATTTGCAAAAAACAAATCTCATAGTATATTAAGTCGAATAATATGTATATACCGAATCGAATAATATATGAATTCCGTTTTAAAGGTCAATCTCTCCCCTTTGCAACGAGATTTAAATTTTGGAAATCGGTTGAGAAATGTTTGAGTAATCCAGAAATTATTGCGTTAGGTAAAAGAAAAACAGTTTTTGTCAAATAAAAGAAGTTTAGGGGGTTCGTGAAACAAAATATTTTTGAGTTCTACTCAACTAACTGAACAACCTAGACTATGTAGTTACTCGGGTTTATTTTCACTGTCGCACCGTGTAATTGATGCTGAAATATCATCTTTACTACTGCATTTATTCTAGTCAGTATACTGTTACGTTTTTACCTTTTAAAAACGTTAAAAATATGAGTTCGTAGATTGCAAATAAAATAAAAAAATAAATTCGTGTTTAAATTTTATCACAGTGGCACAGCTTTTGTGCCACTGTTCCAGCTTATTCTACGTATACAATGATAATTTGCGCAATATGCGTTTGTTCGTGATAATTCTCTGCTTACAACCTTTTTTTGTAAGCAACAACACTTGTTAGTACCCTTTGCTCACAACCTTTTTGTAAGCACAACACTAACAACGGCTTCCTTCAGACACAACTTGTCTGCACACAACCGATTGATTTATCACTTAAACCAACGTAATCTTGTTATATACGACTAGAATGCAACGTGCCGTCTGCACACACGACTGATTCAACTCAAACTCTGCACTCTGAATCCACGATGGATTTTAATTCTCAACCAACGTGACGTCGTCTTACACGATTCAATTCAAACTCTGCACTCTGAATCTACAATAGATTTTAATTCTCAACCAACGTGACGTCGTCTTACACGATTCAATTCAAACTCCGTGCTCTGAATCATCTCTTGCTCGCTTTAGCTTGCCTTTTATATTACTGGATCATCAGTGTGATGAATGCCCTTGAAGGACGATGACGTCCTTCGGGAACAATCCAAAAATGTAAACAAGTTATGTTCATTTTTGTTGTTTCTTGGTTACATTCAACCAGGTAGATTAGTTGTTGTTGCGTTATTTCTCTGTTCGCTATTTTATACTGCACATTGTTGTTGCTTGTTTACTTTATTGTTCCCTTCATGTTGTTGTTGGTTATTTACGTCTTTTTATCCTTCATTCTTGTTGGTATATTTTTCTACTCATTCATTGATCACGTGACTAGTGCGCTGTTTTGTTTTTGGAGCTTTTGTTTATCATTTATTGCATGATCATAGTGTTGTTTTTGGAGCTTTTGTTTATTATTTTAACAACACCATTTCCACTTTCGTAACAATAAGTTAGCTTACTAAACACGGACTTGAGAGTTGAAATATCAGCTCGGTAGAAATACTGGGTCTTCTTTTAAATTTTCCCCATCTCTGAATTTATTTAAAAAAAAATAATTTATTTGTTATCGGTTCGCAGATGATGATTCAAACTCAAATCAGCCGTATAGGATATCCAACCTGGTATGATTTGTGTAATACATAGAACCGCTCTGTTGAAATAACTTGTATACAGACTTTCGATTTCAAGGCAAAAAAGTTTGTAACCTTCGGCCTATATAGCCTCCGCCTCACTGAAAGCAATTGGAACTGATGGTGCGTCAGACTTAAAATCTACACCAAACGGTGACTTTTTGGAGATCTGTGTACATCGGTTGGTATCTATTCAAATTTGTTAGCATACCTAGGTGATTTTTTTTACTTGTTCCTGGAACAAGTGATCAGGTACGGACCTGTATTTTAGCTAGAAGTGGTTTGGACTTGTTAATCACTCCTTCCTTTTGTACAGGTGACGTAACAACTGTGGTCTACAGAGATGACCATGGGATCGATTTGATGCTGGCATCTGTGTACATGCCGTATGAGGCTGCATCCCCTCCTGGTGGCTTAATTGAACTACTGGTGGAGCATGCAAAGAGGAAAAGATGTCAGCTTGTCTTGGGTTGTGATGCCAATGCTCATCACACCCAATGGGGCAGTGCTGACATAAATACTAGAGGTGAGTCTATTTTGAATTTTATTATTCTTAATAGGCTCAGCATTTGTAACGCTGGTAACACGCCAACGTTTAGAAACCGTGTTAGAGAGACGGTAATTGACATTACGCTCACTAACATGGATAAGTCTATGATTAGGGACTGGAGGGTTTCAGATGAGTGTTCTTTTTCTGATCACCAACTGATATCATTCAGTATTAATCTATCTGGGGGCCTTAACAGGCCTTTTAGAAATCCAAGAAGAACCGACTGGATCAGGTATGAAAGGGCTGTGGAGGGGGAGCTCAGAGCCCTTAAGGGACGCTCCACTCCTGGCATCAATGATCGAGTTGGATCTTTGACGGATATTTTGTTGTCTTGTTATAGAGATGCTTGTCCTCTCACTTACCCGGGTAAGAGGAGCCAGCCTGCCTGGTGGAATGCGGAACTCCGGAGGCTCCGCCGTTGTACCAGGAGACTCTTTAATAAGGCTAAGAGGTTGGGCAGGGATGTGGACTGGTCTGCATATAGATCCAGTTTTAATGAATATAAGGGAGCAATAAAGCGCTCAAAGAGAACCACCTGGATGAGTTTCTGCAGTAGTATCGAGGATGTTTCTGATGTGGCTCGTTTCCGTAGGATGTTGTCGAAGGACCCCAAAGTCCTAGGCTTCGTCCAAAAGAACGATGGCATGTAGACATCCTCGAGAAAAGAAACCCTAGAGGTTCTATTGAGTACACATTTTCCCGATTGTGAGGATCCAGGAAGCTATCCGTTGGGTGTAGCTGATCCCTTCTGTGATGCTGGAACTACGCCAGTTTTGGAAGACATCATTACCAGAGATAAGGTCAAATGGGCTATTAGTAGCTTTGAGCCGTTCAAGTCGCCTGGTCCGGATGGTGTCTTTCCGGCTCTGCTTCAGCATGCTGGTGATATATTACACGAATATCTGGTGGACGTGTATAGAGACTGTCTCCGGTGGTGTGATATACCTGAGGTTTGGAAAGATGTGCTCGTGGTGTTTATACCGAAAGCTGGTAAACCCAGTCACATCGGCCTTAAGGATTATAGACCGATATCACTCTCATCCTTTCTCTTGAAAGCTTTGGAGAGACTTATCGATCTATATTTAAGGTCAAACATTGACTGGTCTCTGTTGAGTGGGTCGCAACATGCTTACATTAAGGGTAAGTCTGTTGAGAGCGCTCTTCATGAAGTGACTGGTTTTGTTGAGGCGAATATGGCTAGGGGTGAGTACACACTGTCGGCCTTCCTTGATATAGAGGGGGCCTTCAATAACGTTACCACTTCTTCTATTGAGAATTCACTAAGGGATATACATGCCCCAGATTTTCTGGTGCGGTTTATCACCCACATGTTGGGTAATAGACTAATCCGATCAAATCTGGGTGGATGTTCTGTCGTCAAGCGTGCGACCAGGGGTACACCACAGGGGGGTATCCTATCCCCTCTCTTGTGGCTCTTGGTTGCAAATGTTGGTCTCAGGCTCCTCGAAAGTAGAGGCTTTAAGGTTGTGGCATATGCCGACGATGTGGCTATTCTTGTGGGTGGTAAATTTTTGCCAACGCTGGGGGAACTGATGGAGTCTGCTCTTGGAATTTTATCCTCTTGGGCGACAAAGTGTGGTCTGGGGATAAATCCAAATAAGACGAACCTCGTTTTGTTCTCGCGTAGGTACAAGATTGAAACCTTCAGGTTGCCATGATTAGCTGGTAGGGAGCTTCCGTTGTCTTCTGAGGTCAAGTACTTGGGTGTTATCCTGGACAGTAAGCAGAACTGGAAACGAAACACCGAGGAAAGAATGAAGAAGGGACTAAATGCTTTCTACCAGTGTAGGAACTCCATAGGTAAGAACTGGGGTCTTCCGCCGAGAGCCATTCGCTGGATATATCTGGCGATTGTTATTGTTATTGACCGGTTATTACTTATGGCTGTGTTGTCTGGTGGTGTGCCTTAGATAAGAGTTTTCAACGGAAAATCTTGGATAAGGTTCAGCGGATTGCCTCTTTGAGTATCACTGGAGTGAGGAAAAGTTGCCCCCAGGCTGCTCTTGATACTATGCTCTGTCTGACCCCGCTTGACTTATATGCTTATGTGCAGCGCGTAGTGCAATACGCCTGAGGGAATCGGGCTGTTGGAAACAGCGCTCGATAGGTCACTCCAGAGTTCTGAATACCGTCTTTCCTGACGGAAGGTACGGACTTTCGGAAAAAGCCACTGATTATATTGTGCCTGAGGCTATGTTCCTACCTGGTTTGAGAATACTCATACCGGATAGGGCACAATGGAGTGGTGGTATACCCATCTTCACAGATGGGTCTAAGTTAGGTGGATGTACAGGTGCTGGGGTTTTCTGTAAGGAACTCGGTTTTGAACTCCACTTCAGGTTGAATGATGACTGCAGCGTTTTTCAGGCGGAGATTTTCGCAATACTGAAGGCTATTGAGGCCATAGCTGGTGGCCCATCTTCGGATTCGGAATCTTACACGATCTTCGTTGACAGTCAGGCTGCCCTTAGGGCCATTGCGTCGGTCTGGTGCAAATCACGGCTCGTTAGCGAGTGCAAAGAGGTTGCGGAGTTTTGGACCGGACCGTATCCGTCTATGCTGGGTTCCGGGTCACAGCGGAATACTGGGCAATGAGACGGCGGATGCCTTCGCTAGGTTAGGTTCGCTTTCAAGTGGCGATTTGACGGTTGGTCCTGACCCCCCAGTCTGTCACCTCTATGGCCTCATTGATGGATGGGTCAGGAGGGAAGAGCAGAGACGTTGGGGGAACGGATCGGGTTGTTCTGTTTCTAGGCGTCTGTGGCCTGTTGTGGACAGCAAGAGGACAGAGTGGCTGCTGGGCTTGGTTAAGGCCAGCTTAAGGTTGGTTGTCGGTTTTATCACGGGGCACTGCGAGATTAGGTCGCTGACGGGGATCTGGAACAGATCCCAGCCGGACTATTGCAGGGTATGTTGCGATGAGGAGGAGTTGGAAACTGTCGAACATCTCCTCTGCAACTGCCCAGCCCTTGGTAGGTTGAGGCTGAGGACCCTTGGCAGGGCCTTCTTTGAGAACTTGAGTTCTGTGTCGAGAGCCGACATCAAGGCTCTCCACAGATTCATTAGCAGCTTGGGCTGGTTGAGAGGTGCTAGGGCTTCATAAGTGTAATCGCACTCTCAACCTCTGTTGTTTTGTGTCTGTTGTTTTTTTTTTCGTTCCTCTGTTTCCTATTCTCCCTCCCCTTTCCTATTTTCCTATATCCTCCTTTTCCTTCCTCCCCTAAGGACAATGAACAATGGGTCAATTTGGACCTCCGGGTACTGTGCTTGTCTTGACCGACAGGTGCACGTCCTCTAACCTAACCTAGGTGATTTTTTGGTGAAAATTAGGGCCGATTACCTTCTGTTCCAGAGCCAAAGTCGTTGCCAGTGCAGATATGTCAGATGTAGCTTTAACGAAATGAAATTTTTCTGTTGTCAAAATTCGGAATTCCCTGTTGAAGGATGTTATATAAAGAAAAAAAATAAATATCCTTTAGATACTTCCTCTCAGTCAGCTTTGCCAGAATGATGATTTTATCATATTTTTGATGATTTTTTTAACTAAAATATGATTTGATGATTTTTCTCCAAAATATATGATTTTTTTCCCAAAAATATGATTTTTTAACCAAGTCTTTTATGTTTCAGTTAAGTAATTAATTACAGTTGCAGTTACGTTTTATGCATTGTGTGGATTGGTGCAATTAAGGAACAAATGCACAAAAAAGCAGCTTTTAAACAACGCAAATCAGTAGCAACTAACTTGCACTGTGTGAAAACTCTATCAGTAAAACTACCAAAATATAACGTAACGTAACAAATATAACGTAACTTGCGAAGTTCGAAATTTGAAAATATATCGGAACATTTAGAATATAAACCAAAAAAGATGTTACATTCGGCACAGACTAGACTAGAGCGAGTTCTTTTTTTTTTTGCTTTTGCTGCCAATATAGACCATTTAGATAGTGCTAACATAATTAAAACAAATTAAATGATATGAATGAAATGTACTTATATTTCTTGAAATATATGCTTCACAGTATAAACAAACAGTGTAGACAAAATGTTTCAAAGTACAAACTACCAACTTCAAAAAATGTATTCTGAAATGGAACGTTTATACTTAAAAATATTAGATAATTTTGTAAAGCCAATGTATGTAAACATTGATTTCAATATTAAGGAAAATATTGAAAATAAAGACGATTTTTTAAACGCCGAAGATGTATATTTAGGAGTGTTGGTAAAAAAAAAAGTTTTCTGAAACAAAATTTACCTATAGCGAATTAACTGAAATCAGTAATTACTGTGTTTCGTTTTGTAAACAATTAACCAAACGTTTCAATTCAAAAATAAAATGTCATCTATTTATCCGCATAATATTATTAATAAGAAAATTTCTTCATTGTCTCCACTAACAGAAAGATTTTCAAATTTAATTAATGAAAATGATTCTCAAAACCTAGACGATGAATTTAGAGAGCTTCGCAACATTCAATTCAAACAATATTTTCAAAACTTAGAAAATATTAATTGTGAATATTTTTGGCCCAGAGTTTCTAAAATAACTCGTGTCGATAACGATTTAGTTTTTCCAACATTGACAAAACGAACGAAATTTTTCTAAAGTTAATTTAAATAAAATTAAGTACAGTAACAGGTTTGAATGCGAAACACTAGAATTTATTTTGTTTACACAAAATTATTTACTAGTTAAAAGGTGTTCCTATTATAATCTTAAAACTGATGAAAAAATTGTAAAAGATATGAAAACTTTCCAGTATTATAATTAAATTATAGGAAACTAATAAAAGTTTTAAAAAATCTACTTTTCTATTTAGATCTCATTTTTGTACCTTATAAAATTACTACTTACATATCGTCGGCTGGCCTGCAATATGGCATATGCGCCTATTGGGAAATTTCTTTTATTCGCCCATTTTTAAGTCATATTTGTGGTCCATTTCTATAGCAAAAATTTCTACAATGTGCCTGTTGCGTCCAAAATTATTGCAAAGAAGTTTAAGAATTTTGTATGACTTTCATATAAAAATTATGTTTTTTTTTTGGTCTTCTGAAAAGTTATTGAAAATTGCGTAGGCCAATTTGAAGGCCAGAAGATAATATCGCTCCTTTATTGCAACATAGTCATATCTCAAAAAAACTTGAATTTGGCAAAATGCGATTAAAGTTTTCAAGATATAAGCCCTATGATCTAATTGCCGCAAACACTTTTAGCTATAACTTCGGTTCAGCTTGGGTCTAAAAGAGCAGTTTTGCTTAAGTAACTACAAATTTTTAATTTTTTGAGATATGACTATGTTGCAAAAAAGGAGCGATATGTATATATGGATTTTTTAAAATTAATTTTGCTTAAATTGAATTGTCTTTTATGCATAATATAGATGATATTTTTGGTAAAACATGTAATTCATTTAAAATTGCTTGATTATAAATAATATATATAATAAAAATATATAATAAAAATATGATAATAAAGTTTGTATATGATAACAAAACCCGATAACTAATTAATGTAATACACTTTTATTTTGAATTGTTATTTATTTTTAAATATTTTACAAATAAAATTTTTAAAAATTATTACCCCCAAAATATGATTTTTTTTTCTTAAATTGATGATTTTTCATCAGACTCTAATGGCAACACTGCTGTGAGTAGAGTTCTGGCAAAAGCACGGGGAATAATTGAAAAGTTGAAAATGTTTCACATTAAACTGGACGTCTAACGTCAAGGCACAATCACTGAAATGTTGAAACCGCTAATAATATAATGGGTCCGCCAAATAACTGAACTACTTTTCCCAAGTATTTTTTTATTTGAAAGTTGAATCTTTCCGGTTAATAATGGAAAATAATTTCATTCAAATGGCTGCCTCGGCTGGCCATGCAGTAGCCTACACAATCGGTCCAATTTTTAAGCACATTATCGATGGTGTGTTATTATTTATTTGGTGGACCCTTTATGTATGTATGCCAGTACCATATGTAAATTTATTTCTAAATTTACCAGAAAAAAAAAATCATTCGTTAGCTTGAGTCTAATGGTTACTGTTACTTAGCCTGTACTGAACGGAAGGTTTTTGCGAATGGATTAAAACTTGCCACGTCTAGAAATGTGTTTGTACTCGGATCTTATACTATTTTTTTTTAATATTTAACCAAACAGTTTATTCTCTCATTTGAATCGGTTTTAATAACCAGAAGTGATTTACTCCTCATTTATAAAATACTCCTCATTTTAAATATACTTGACCTTATCAGTCATGATATTGAACTGAAACCACTAACCATTACATGCCATCTATAACATCTATAATGGATCTTAAGGTGAAAAACTATCAAAAATAATTGAGTTTTAAAAAAAACTTTTTCGAAATAATGCAGTTTTAAAACGAATATTCAAATGATCAAGTCTCTGACCTTAACATTCTCTCTTAAATCATAGCAAATAAATAAATTGTCATAAATTTAATAATTTAGCTTTGATTTAATTTCGATTTTCATTTTAAAAGATTATGGTTCAATAAATAATTTTGTCTGTGATTCTATATTTTCACACTTTCATTTATTGAATCAATTATGAATTAATAAATGCAATTTAAAGATTATTTAAATTTATATTTATATTATAATACAATATTAATTTAAATGATAAACTCTATTGAAGTTTTCCTAAGGATATCTGGAAAAAAATTCAATTATTTTTATTTTTTCCCTTCTATCGCCTTTATGTCCATTTCCTTTTTGTTAAACGATAAATGTTTTCCAAATATTTTCTTGTATATCGTACCTCTACCGTACCATACAATATTGTAATTCACTGTTAAGTAAAGATTTGCAGTTGGTGTTTTTAGTTTTAAAATGTGTGTATGTATGACAATATTAAATAGATTTCGTTCAAATTTTTAGTTGAATTTTATATTGCAGATTAAGCATGATTCAATTGTCTTAGAACAAGCGAAGAAGAAGAAGAAGGAAATAATAATACGTTAAAGTAGTACGAGAATCACTTGTTTGAATTGCAGCGACTGTTCTCTAAATACCGAGACTCATATTCATATTCGTTATGTTGGTAATGCTGTGGTTGGTGTTGGTGTTGGTGTTTTATTATTCTCTGTCATGTAACAAATTGCGAATAATTGAATTGGAATATTTATTAGGCATGTTCTTCGCTCGTTATTATTAGTCTGCAGTCATTTGTCGTCTTGATGATTGCCACCGAAATGAAATGAACAGTCGGCAAGTCGCATGTCTTATCTAAATTGTTGGAACATTCGTTTTGCCCACTAATATACACTCGACTTACATGTACATATACATGCATGTATGTATGTATGTATGTGCCCATTTCCAAGCACTTGTGTGATCAGTGTGACAATGTCATCGTATTTAGTTAAAAAAAAATTGCTACAGTCTGTAGGAGTGTGTGTGTGTGTGTGCAAGATGAGAGATGGTAGATGATGGTAAAATAAAGTGGAACGATATTAAATATTGTAAAAGAGGCCGACATGAGTTAATGTTGTGAAAACATTAAAATCATGTATGCGTAAAGAAGAAAACGCATAAAATGCATTAATAGTAGTTACTTTACCATGTCGGCATAAAATATGACAACAATAAAACTTAATGATGCTACAACAACAAAAACTAAAAAAAAAAGAAAAAGAAAACAATAATCGGCAACAACAACAGCAGCAGCAACAACAATATATGAAAATACAAAAACAAATAATGAAATAAGAAAATTGAAATTCCAAACTAGAACCAGAATCCTAAGATAATATACGAGTATGAAGCAACATACATAAATACGTTCATACATACATAAATACCAACTTGTACCAAATCTTTTGAACTGTACGAGTATGTGAAAGTGCGTATGCATGTGTGTGAATTTAACAAAAAAACAAAGATTTCCATAACCTCATAATATTCTGTACGTAATAAAAAATTATATTTAAGCAAAAACAAGAAGAAAAAATATAATACATTACATTCGTACCAGTTATAACGGAATAGAAATACACCGAAACCTTTTTAAACGTTGCTATTAATAGTTAACCTTCCTATATACGCGTGTTGGACCGTTGCGAGAACGATTTTGTATTATTGCCATGTAGTGCCAGTAAGTGGATATCACTGGTAGTTTCATTATTCGTAACAACTTTCGTTTTTGATTCAAAATAAATTTTTTTTGGAATAATACCAATTCACAGACCAACGCGCTGGTTTTGGTGTTTCACTTTATGGCACGGATATAGGAAGGTTAACAACGCTGCTATTATTATGAGTAAAGTTCTCAATAATAGAATCCAGCATTTGTATTTTTGACAGTAAAAAGCCTGTGCGAAAGTAGCGGATTTCCGCTGAAATCAGGTAAGTAATGCATTTGAGGAATATCACAAAATCTAACCTCATTAGAGCATTTACTCGCAAGGGTACACTCCATCTGCACATTTTTGAGGAGACTTACGACTGGTCAGGTAACATCACAAAGTATCATTCAAAAAGATGTAATGGTTAACTTGCGAAACACTACAGTGTCACATCCTCCCTGGAGTAATCATCCTCAATAAACTAAATGTGTATGTGAGTCACACGATTCTGAATGACGCAGCATGGAATTAGTCATGAATTCAAATACAATTCTCAAGGAAATAAATCATCAGTTGTTGATGGAATGTCCGCTAAGCTATTGGTTCGAGTCCTCAAATAATGCTCGCATTCCGGGAGAGCGAAAATAAGAACAGTGAATCTTCTTAAAAGTAAAATCGAATAGGTATAAGGGAATTAATTTCAAAAATCATACACGTGACTTGAGATAAAATAAGAGTCACTTAGAATATCGTCAAGGGAAAACAGTGTCACAGTGTTTTCCGTTGATCAAAGCCTTGTTTTGGATTCCAACAGTCGATAATTCTGCTGTTTGAAGAGAGCAATTAGCCATAAATCACAATCGCCGGTTACTAAGAGAGGATATGAGATTAATTAATACAAGGACAACCCACATCCACATATATATACATATATACATACATATGCATATTATGCAGTTAGAGTAATTTGTTTGCAGTTCTGGGAACAGCTGTTCTATAGTTCGTGCTGTCCGAAATGATGTCTTCCATTAGAGATGCTAGCTTATTTGTATCGCCAAAAATCCTTTAATTTCAGATTAAATAGAATTTTTAATAGAAAACTGCAATGCAACGTAATAAGTGTTATAATTTTCAAAATGAAAATGCATTATAAACTCGTGAAATAATAATTTTAACATTATCTATTGCTATTCTTGCTTAATTATTATAATGAAAATTACTTATTAGTTGTTCCATCTATTTTTTTTTTTTCCAACAAAATTAATTTCAACAAATTTATTTAAATGCCAACTCAGCATTTCGGCCACGACTACTAGACCTTCAAAGTATTTTAGGACACCGGTTGCTTTGTATTTTAACGTGCACGAGAACACACTTAAAATGTCAGATGCCGAAATAAAAACGAATTTTATTACACAGTTCGTGCGAACTCTAAAGAGCCAACTGTGTATTCATTGTGTCATGTTACATAGTCAATAAAATAATAAAACTCCACACAATTGCAATTATTTTTCAAACCATAGTTTTACGATCGGCCCAATGCCGTACAAAAAGAACAAGATGTTTGAAGTTCTATGACATGTACTACGAGTATACATGTCCGTAGGGGGGTGTTTTGGTTTATATCACTCAGATACATACACCCGTTTAAGTTATTCTTCTTTGTTATTTTCATTTCTTATTTTTTTTTTTTCTTTGTGTTCTGTTCGGTTGTATTATTCCTTTAACATGGTAATTTATAACCTCAGCACATCTACACTGGTAGGACAGTAACTGTGTGTGTTTGTGTGTATGGTATTGTTAAATCATTGTCTAGCTGTAACATCCCTGCCAGCAATTTTGTAGTCGACTACGAAAGTAATCCACTTTAAGTTAACTTTTGTAGACTGACTATAAGCTAACTACAATTCAATGCAGCACTTCCTTAGAATTTGGAATTCGACTACGAAAATAACACACTTTTAGGTAACTTTTTTAGACTAACTATAAGCTGACTATAATATAATGCAGAATTCACCCAAATACGAAACGTTTATTTATTATTGAGAGCTTCTTGTTTGTGAGATTTCTTTTCTCTCTGTTCTCTCTTTTACCAGATCAGACTTTCTATGAGTTTGTTTTTAGACTAATTATAAGTTAACTACAATGTTATGCAGAATTTCCCCATAATTTAAAACGTTCTTGCTATTTCTGATAATATTGTTTTTTCGATTGCACCTTTTTCTGAACTATTTTTAGATTAACTAATAGTTAATTGAAATCTAATGCAGAATTTATTCAAAATGAAACCGTTATTTTTTTATTCTCTTTTTTTACAGTTTGAATTCTTTTACATTGTGAAATTAAAATCAGTTCTGTGCGTGCTTTTAAGTGCTATTGTAGAAAAGACTTAAAAAGACTTTTTAAAAAAGAAATAAAATAAATTTTAAATAAATTAAAAAATAATAGTCCAGATAATTGTAATTGAATGTAAGTATTAATTTAATTGTACATATAATTAGTAAATAATGTATTTATAGATAACAAGTGAAACAATTGTTGCGAAGGATGTTCAAATATTAAAGAACTTCTTCAAGAAAAGAACCTTACGTAAGTTTAAACAATATTAATAAGACGTTTATATATGTTACTATTTTCAAATAACAACATTTTTTGATCAGGTAAATGTGATGAAGACTTTATTATGCATGGAAGTTAATGTTGAGGGAAAGCTTTCTTTCAAGCCTTAACAGGTAAGCAATACATTAAAAAGAAATGTATTTTTCTAATTACATATATTTTAAATAGATGTTTGTCGATCGATTGGGTCTGATGATGCAGAAAAAAGACATCAGAAATGCGTTGAAAATAATCAAAAAACGCCACATTCACGCAGAATGTATTAAATATAAAAGAAAAGATTAATTTAGCATATATTTGAATTTAATTATAAGTAAATGATGATATTAATTGTTTTGTTTTTTATAACTAGTTAAAGTTAAATTATAACAATTTTAAATGAAGTTCCTAATTGTTTTGTTTTTTATAACTATACGAGTGTATATTTTGTTTCTTTTTATTATATAAAATAAATAAAATACTTAAAAAATTAAAATGTTTTCAATAATAGTTGTGTTTTTTCGAAGTTTATGGAAATTTTTATATTTTAACAACTGACTTTAAGTTAATTAAAAATTAGCCAACTTTAAGCTATCTTTGAATAACCAACTTTAAGTTAGTAAAAAATTGGCTAACTTTAAACTAACTATTATATAACTGATTTTAAGTTAGTTAAAAATTAGCTAACTTTAAACTAACTATTATATAACTGATTTTAAGTTAGTTAAAAATTAGCTAACTTTAAACTAACTATTATATAACTGATTTTAAGTTAGTTGAAAAGTTATGCAGAGTCGGACAATTGACTACTGCCAATGACACCACCATGTTAAAATAGTCAGTTGGCCCCATTAAAAATAATCCAAGAGTCAACCACAACTAGCTGAGAAAAAGTTAACTTATAATGCATTAAAAGTTAGTTGAGTTGCCTGCAGGGATGCGAACACATTAAGATGTACATATACGTTCGCACACAAATTCGTGTAAGAAAATCAGACAGCATACCCAGTAGACATTTAAGTTTAAAAACTTTTTTTCTCTCTTTGAACCACATTGTTAATCACGAAATGTGGTAAAACCTATTAAAATAATAATATTTCAGGAATTTAAATATTCTCTTAAGTACTCGTTACATACCAATGTTACTGTTGTAATGTATTATGGACACCTACATATATGCATTTAACTAATTAAGAACAGCTTTGAATGAAATATTCACATCGCCATACCAGGGATGGAAAAGTTGGCACAATTGTACTTTTTTTACCACTATTTGGAAGTCAAAAACACCATAGCACCTCAATGACTTATTTAGCACTATTGAAAAATATTCTCTACTTTATTACATCACTCAAATATTCTGTCTCATCAGTGTATAATTTTTTGTTTTCGTTTCATTTGCATATGGCAACTCGTTGCTAATTTGACATATCAAGAATTATGAAAGGAATATTATCCGTTCCACATTCATCTGCAAATCTAGAAAGGATATTTTCATACCAAAATTTAATAAAAATCAAAGGGACAAATGGACAGTTTCCTTTGACTGTCTCTAATTTAATCCAAACAAGGGATTTATTGAAGTCATTTAAATAGTGTTGCTACAATTTTAAAATAACAAATAGTTTGCTGGTACATAATTTATCACAAATAGTGATTTAAAATTTAGATCTCATAAACTTTTTTATTCCTCTATAGTTAAGTATTAAAGTAAGTTGTTAAGTTTACCTATTATAAAGTGCTTATCATAATTATAGCACCACCAGCATTTCAATAATAACAAACATTGAATTGTCTTCAGATTATATTCTCTGATGAAAAAAAGTGGAACTTAGATAGACCAGATGGCTATCGATCAGTTTCCATATACGTGAATGTATTGTGCAGAGTACTTTACTGTTCTTAGCTGTAGTTTGCTCCTCTTCTTGAGAGAAAATAATGAAAAAATATATTTTACAACACGACAATGCCAGAATTTATGTCAGCAGACAGAGGATGGAATGGTTCCGTAAACAATCTATTGAGGTTTTTTCGTGGCCAGCGTGTTCTCCTGATATGAATATTATTGAAAACGTTTTTCCAAACGAATTCCCCATTCTTGTCCGAAATTATATTCAAAATAACAGACAATTTACCAGTGTTGAATATTTGAAATTAAAAATGATCGAAGAATGGGTGAAAATAGACGGAGAAATATTAAATAATCTTTATAAGAATATCAAAGACCGAATATTTACTTTAATAAGGGGGGTTTGCTAAGTTTTAAGTATAAATATTTTTGGTAAATAAAGCTTCTTATTGAACAAAAATGAGACATTAGACTGGTGCTATAATTTTCCAAAGACTAAAAACCTTAATTTTTATACTGAAGTCAAAACTGCGCTAACAATTTGAAAAATTTACTGTTATTTTTGTTCTTTTGCATTAATACTACACACAATGAAATGAATTGTCATTTATATTTTTATTAATTTATAATAAAAAAAAAAAGTTTAAAAAAGAAAAAAGTAAATTTAGTACAATCGGTCTGAAAAAAGTACAATTTTTTGTGAATGTTAGTACAATTTGTTAAGACCAATTTCCCATCCCTGCGCCATACTAAAGGTAACACTTATATATTTACTGCAAACTAATAAAGTTCACTACTGTTCACTAGCTGCTCATTTAAAATTTTTAATAGATTTTTTTAAATAATTTTCGGTATTTGAAAATTTCTTACTATCTAATAAACGTGAGATGTAAGCAATCGAAAGATTGATACACAAATGGATCAGGATATAAGCATTTAACAGGAAATCCCATAAAGATTACCCAAGCTATGATATATGTAGGTCTCCCTCAAAAGAAAATTCGAATTACGACAATTCGTGAAGGTGCGCTGATAAAAAGGTGCGACAGTGAAAATACACCCAAGTAACTACATAGTTTACGTTGTTCAATTGGTTGAGTAGAACTCAAAAATACCTTTTTTATATTTCTTGGACCCACCAAACTTGTTTCATTTGACAAATCCTGTTTTTTTTTTTTGACTTTTTGTACAAATTTCTGGATTTCTCATACATATCCGACCCGAGTTCCAAAATTTAAATCTCGTTGGGAGAGATGGACTTTTAAACTGTATACATATGTATATAATTCGACGTAATATGCTATGAGACTTGATGAGATAAACTTGAAAAATTCGAATTCTTTTCTTATTTTTGTCCACGTTTGTCCATTCATAGTATCAAACTTTAATAAAAAAAAAATATGGAATAAGTGCAATATACTTAAAATCCGTTCTCTTGTGAAGAGATTGAACCATCATTTGATCTAATCGGAAAAAAATTACCGTAGTTGTTATTTAAAGAGTCTAACAGTCGAGTTTTATTTTTAATATATGTCATCTCATCAAATGAACGTTTAG
>CM025789.1:84370033-84760077 GCA_014635995.1 Sarcophaga peregrina | reverse complement strand
CCCGTTGCGGTTTTGCGAGAGATTCTCAAAGGCAGACTACGACGAAAGGATGAAGTTGGTGACAATTTACAAGTATTGTGCTGGCTGTTTGAGTCACGATCATACCTGGCGGACATGTGTGAGTACTGGCAAATGTAAGCGCTGCGGTGATATGCATCACACGCTTCTCCATAAGCCGGACACTAGACCTCGTTCGTCTGGTCCGAAGAAGGCCGAAAAATCGAAGAGAGGTAAGCGCTATCGTCGATCGCCTGCTCGCACAGGTAAAAAAGGACCTCGTTCGTCCCGAAATTCCGCCAGGGGACCTCGCTCGTCCCATGATCGTGAGGGCCGCAGACCTAGTCCGTCGAACGCCCTGGTTCTGAGTCGATCGAGGAACCGTAAAACTCATCAGCCAAGAGAAATGGCTCGTTCAACAGCTGTTCCATCGACTCCATACACATTGACGGACAGCATTATGTTGAAACCCACCGCAATAGTGAACATTGTTGCGCACGGACGATACGTCATGGAGAGAGCATTAATCGATCCTACTGCTGAACGTACTTTCATCTCCGAGAAGGTGGTGCGCAGGCTTGGCGCGAAGACAATTAGAGTTGGACGCTCGGAACGGGTGCTTTTAGTTATTAGAGGTAACTTCGGCAGCAGCGATACAGTCGAAACGTATGCAGAGGTGCGAAGTAAGTTGGATGGTCTCACACCGTCAAGGTCGACGGACGGGAAGATCGTGGACGAGTTTCCGGGACTGCAATTGGCAGACCCAACGTTTTTTGTAGCGGCCCCAGTTGGAATCAAATTAGGCTGTGACGTATACAGCAAAATCATACGCAATGGTATATTTGGTGGTACGATGGGCAAACCTTTGGCCCAGTTTTCTATTTTTGGCTACTTAATTTCGGGCCTTTGTTCCTTGTAATATGTAGGTACGCAACACATCGCTTTAAACCATGATACGTATTAAACATATTTTTTTATTTTCATAGTTATAATTTATCTTCTTTTAAGCAGCTGACCCAATGAAGTCCGGATCGTGAGCTGATATAGTTCTAGTTCATTTATTTGTCTATCGAATTTTGAGAAAAATAAATCTAAACAAATTTGAATTAACAGTTTTTTTTTGTTCTTTGGTTTCCTTCAATATAGAGTTAACGTGGGAGCCATCCCTTTCTTAATTGCAGTACTGCAAGGGCGGCGGAATGTTTAAGTCCGGAGATCAAAAAGTCCCTTCCCTGGCGATCAACCACAAGAAGCCTAACGTCCAATAGAGGGCGCCACAATAATTTAAGCTTTTTTGTAACTTTCCTTTATAATGTAATTAGAGCTTTTAGGACTTTTTAACATTTCATGTAATTTCAATTAACTTAGGCCTTTGAGTTACAAAATCCTTGCTTATAGATTCATTCGTTATTAAACCAGCATCAATAAATATTGTTCTTTTTTTTTACATCTTGTTTTTGATTTTTTTGAATTTGAGTTGATTTAATTTCATTTATTTGATTTAATTTAATTTAATTATAAGTTCACTGTATTAAGTGCATTATCTATTTATGGAAGAAACAGGTGAAAGATAAATATTATAAATATTTGAGAGAAAAAAAAATATATATAAAAAAAATAAAGAATAGAAAAAAAAAATATATACAAAAGGAAAAAGGAAAACCTAAATACACCCAAGGTCGTTTTATTAGTGCTCATTATCAATCGTTACGTGAGGTGACAAAAGGAAGGAAATTGCTCGAGAGTCCATTTAAAAGTAAAACAGGAAAGTATTGGTTTTATTTCCACAGGTCGAAAGAATTTTCTTCTCAGATCTTTCGTTTCTTTTTGTTTAACCCTACCAGAAAATGTGATTTTGATTTGACAGTAGTCTGTATTCCCCACCACAACAGTATCTCCGTCATCATAATAAAATCTCGTCCACTACAACTACCTATACAGTCCACAGAAGAACAATATACATTTAGAATAATTTGTTGGAAAAGCCAGATCCAATTATTATTTTATTTTTGATAAATATATTTTTGATATAGATATATCAATTATATCAATTTTTTAGTAAGTATGCTTTGGACTTCTGCATTTTGTCACGCGTGTAAGAAATTCCAGTCAACATGAAACCTCAGACAAATCAATTTAGATTTTTCCTGTTGGGAAAAATAATATGGACCGACTATATTATTGTCATTATTTAATGCAAACACATTAACACTCAATTCAGGATTATTTGTCTCAAATACTTTTATCTGATTAACTGGAAGCGGAAAGTTCAAGCTCGTAAAATTTTATTCAATGTTGTTTTTCAGTCTTATAATTTCGTCTTCTATATGGAAAACATTATACGATGTCATTCTATTTGAATTCTCTGTCATTGGATATAATGCTGATATTACTGCCCATTTGAAACAATACTCATCATTATTTTGAACATTAATGCATGCAAACTTTCTCTGTATTTCCGGTGTTAGGGGGATGCATTGGGAATCTTTTATACATGTAAAGCATGGGTTAAATTATCAGCTGATAAGCAGCAGCAAGAGAGATAGAATAGATACATACAGAAGACAGAGAGATAAAAGAAATAGAAAGAAGGGAATAACTTTATCTGTTTATAATATAATTTACTGACAGAAAATTGAATCTTGTGTCAGATTAATCGGGAACTAAACAACAGCAGACAAAAGAATTAACATTTAATTGTTGATTCTCTTATTTTAGGTTAGTTCACCAGGTGAATTTTTGTAATTATATTATAGTTTTATTATTCATTTAAATAAATAAACTCTTATTTTAGTGCATCAAATTGTGTTTATTTCTTCTACAAATTCCACATATTATAAATCAACAATTATTACGTTTGTAAACGAAATTGGAAAAAATGGAAAGACTACGATTTGAATGTGAAGTGGTTCCTGATGATGATCCAAAGACAAACACCGTTATAATTAAATCCATAACAGACGAAGATGGAAAAAAATTTCACATTCCACAATCTTATCAACCACTCAAACAACACACAGAACTATTAAAACTACCAGAATTTAAAAGTGTAGTAAATACATTAAAAAAACGTGGACAGTGCACAAATGTATGGGTAAGGCTAAACGACGAAATCCGATCACTCTATAAAGATGAGAGTGGAAATATGGTAATAAAGGATTATTTACTAGAAGACATTTCTATCCTACAACAAACAGTACCAAGCACTTCTGAAAACCAAAGAGATGAAACCTTAACGAAACTTCTTACAAAACTGTGCGAAAGAGAAGCAACTGAAAAAGAAAATAAAAATAGAAATGCTAACAAACTGTATGAAAAATTTGTCCTTGATAAATTTGAAGGAAGAAAAGCGAGTGCAAATCAATGGCTACATACAAATGAAAGCGAATGTGAGAGATTGGGTATTGAAAGCGATTTAGAGAAAATTGAAGTTCTGAGACTATTCTTGGATGATGCAGGGAACGCTTGGTTTAATTCTATGTTAATCAAACACTCACTAAACTCTAAGTGGGGAACATGGAAAGAAAACTTTCTACAAACTTTCAACTTTCAGGACAAATGAGAACAAACCTAAAATGATAAAACCAGAAGCAAGATCAAATTTTAAACATCCATGTACAATTTGTGAAGGCAGAGGAAATAAAGACAGATATCATCCCGAAGATTCATGTTGATTCAAAGAAGACAGAAATAAAGGCACAGGAAAAAATAGAATAAATAATTCCATATTAGAATTTGACGCTACGGAAGATCCAAAAAACTAGATTTCCCCCCACTGATTGCGGTTAAAGTGGTACTAAATGAAAATACAGAGTGTAAATGTATTTATGATCCTGGTTCAAATATTACATTAATAAACTCTATATTGGTAAAAATTAAAAATTTAATGAAAGAAAACTTTAGTAACACAATAAAAACAATTAGTGGTAGGGGTAAAACAAAGGGTCTGATAACAATCGAAGCAGAAATATTAAACATTAGAAAAAAATCAATGCGTTTGTATACGACAATGATGAGTTCAACTATGATATGATCTTAGGACTAGATACCGTAAAAAAATTTGGATTGACCCATGACGGGAATTTAAATATCCAATTACAGAAAGAAATGAAGTCCCAGTTAGGTAATGAAGAAAAAGACTGATTAATAATTGAAGATACTATATCTAAAAACAATAGCAAACGAGGGATAGAAGCAAAGAGGAAATTGACATGAAAAATACTTTTGACCAATTGCAAGTAAATTTCAATGAGGGTATTAATATAAATGAATTTAATGTGGATATAGAACATTTGGAAACTGACCAAAGATGTAAGATAAATACACTATTAGACAAATGTAAAAGTATTTTCGCAAAAGACAAGTACGATGTAGGTAAAGTAAAGAATTATGAAGCTTTTACAGACCTACAAGTGAATAAATATTGCTACAAAAGGCCATACAGATGTTCAGTAGAGGATAAAGCTGAAATTGAGAAACAAGTATCTCAATTATTAAAACATAACCTAATCGAAGAATTTTACAGTCCATTCGCAGCTCCAATCACATTGGCTTATAAGAGAGATGAAGGGAAAAAGACAAGACTTTGTATTGACTTCAGGGATATAAACAAACTCATAATACCCCAATCCCAACCTTTTCCTCTAATTGAAGACTGGATATAAACTCCGCTTTCTGGTCCATACCGTTGTGAATTACGGATAGACAAAAAACTGCATTTGTAACGCCAGAAGGTCACTATCAATGGACCTGTTTTCCTTTTGGGTTAAAAACGTCCCCAGCAATATTTCAAAAAATTTTGGTGAATATAATTAGAAAACATAACTTGTCGAACTTTGTTGTAAACTATATAGATGATATAATGATTTTTTCAAAAACATTTGAGGAACATTTAGACCACTTAAAACAATTATTAGATGCAGTTGTAGAAGAAGGATTCCGGCTGAAACTCACGAAATACAAATTTGCAGCCAAGTCAGTCAAATACTAGGGTCATATTATTACTGAGAATACTGTAACTCCTTTAAAAGATAATCTGAAATCTATAATAGACTTTCCTGCACCACAAAACAGGAAACAAATACGCCAATTCTTAGGTAAAGTAAATTTCTATGGAAAATATATACCGAAAGTGTCGGTACTACTCGATCCTCTACACAACTTGCTCAGAAAGAATGTAAAATTTGATTGGTAAAATAATTGTGAAATTGCTTTTAATAAAGTGAAGAAATACTTATGTTCGAAACCAATTCTAGCCATTTATAACCATAATGCTGAAACTTTCATCTATACAGATGCAAGCATCAAAGGTATAGGAGCTATTTTAAAACAAACGCAAAAGGTCGGTACACAAAAACCAGTAGCCTACTTTTCAAAAAAATTAAATGAATTACAGAAAAAAAAGAAAGCAATTTTTTTAGAATGCTTAGCCATTAAGGAAAGTTTAAAATTTTGCCAACATTGGCTAATTGGTAAAGCATTTACTGTATACACAGATCATAGACCATTAGAAAACTTAAATATAAAAAACAGAACAGATGATGAATTGGGCGATATGACACACTATATATCTCAATATAATTTCAGAACCATATATAACCCAGGCAAGCAAAACAGCGAAGTCGACTGCCTTAGTAGAAATCCTGTTTAAGAACACTATGAAAATCAGGAGGATGGATTAAAAACAGTGAATTTCATAAGCGTAGAAGATATACGAAACGATCAGAAACAAAACACAAACTTAAAAAAAAATAATAAATATCTTATTAAAGAAAATAACATCTATTACAAACAAAACAAAAATGGAAAGAAAAGAATAGTATTAAGCGAACATTATAGTAAGATATTAATTAAGAAAATTCACGAAAAATTCTGCCATATCGGAATAAATCAAATAGAAACAAAAATTAAACCATTTTTTGAATTTATCAAAAAATAATCTGTTAAAGTTGCGATATTTGTATGAAAAACAAGACAAGACTAAATAAGAAATTTGGTTTGATGTCACATCTAGGTCCGGCGGAGAGACCGTTTCAAATAATGTCTTTGGATACAATTGGTGGATTTGGTGGAAGAAGATCGACAAAAAGATATCTACATTTACTGGTGGATCATTTTACCAGATTTGCTTATATATTTTGTTCGAAAAATCAACTGGCCCAGGACTTCATAAAATTAATAGAAAAGGCCTCGAACGGAAACCTGATTGAAATATTACTTGCGGATCAATATCCTGCTACAAATTCTAAGGAGTTCAAAAACTACCTTAAAGAGAAAAATATTGAATTGGTTTTCACAGCAGTAGATGCCCCCTTCTCAAACGGACTAAACGAGAGACTCAACCAAACTCTGGTGAACAGAATAAGATGTATGTATAATAATGACGAAAAAAAGAAAGCTTGGCCGAAGATAGCAGAAAAATGTGTGAATGCATATAACACAACAGTGCATACTGTAACAGGATTCTCTCCTATATACCTAATGAATGGTGAGTCTACGGACCTACTACCTCCAGAATTAAAAACTATAAACGACTGTTCTAAAAACTTAGAACAAAATCGAAAGGTAGCACTGCTCAGATCAAAAAAATCACACGAATATAATAAAACTTTATTTGATAAAAATAGAATAAAACACGAATTTCAAGAAGGGGATATGGTCTATGTAACAAATGGCAATAAGTTAAACAGAAATAAAATGGATGAGATAAGAATTGGCCCGTTTAAGATAGAAGAAAGAATCTCGGACTCAATTTTTAAAATAAATACGGGTGGTGGAAGAAAGTCAATGGGCTTATTCCATGTCACGAAGTTGATCCCCTTCCATGACTAATTCGTGTAATTTTAAGCTTAAATTCACTTCTACAAGAGAATTAAGCATCTCGGGAAGGGAGATGTAAAGCATGGGTTAAATTATCAGCTGATAAGCAGCAGCAAGAGAGATAGAATAGATATATACAGAAGACAGAGAGATAAAAGCGATAGAAAGAAGGGAATAACTTTAACTGTTTATAATATAATTTACTGACAGAAAATTGAATCTTGTGTCAGATTAATCGGGAACTAAACAACAGCAGACAAAAGAATTAACATTTAATTGTTGATTCTCTTATTTTAGGTTAGTTCACCATGTGAATTTTTGTAATTATATTATAGTTTTATTATTCATTTAAATAAATAAACTCTTATTTTAGTGCGTCAAATTGTGTTTATTACTTACTTACTTACTTACTTAATTGGCCATAACAACCCGATTAACGGATTTCGGCCTGCCGCAATACATCCTTCCAGGCGCCTCTGCTTCTTGCGCGCCTACGCCAGTTGGTCACACCAATCGATGGCAGGGCTTCCTCGACTTGGTCCTTCCAACGGATACAAGGTCGTCCTCTACGCCGACTTCCGCAGATGCCCGCATCAAATACCCGTTTCGCCGGAGCATCCTCCTCCATTCGAACGACATGGCCGAGCCAGCGCAGCCGCTGGATATTAATACGCTGTACAACGTCTATGTCGTTGAGGAGCTCATACAGCTCACTGTTAGATCGGATGCGGAAATCATCGCCAACTCGCACAGGACCGAAGATCTTACGTAGGACTTTCCTCTCGAATACCCTCAAGGCTGCTGCATCAGTTCTTAATAGGGTCCATGCCTCTGCGCCATAAAGAAGCACGGGTAAGATGAGCGTCTTGTAGAGTATTAATTTTGTCGCCCGAGAGAGGTCTCTGCTACTCAATTGCCTATTGAGACCATAGTAGCACCTGTTGGCAAGAGTAATCCTGCGTTTAATCTCCAGACTGACATCATTTTTGGTGGTAACGGCGGAGCCAAGATAAATAAATTCCTTGACTGTATCAAAAGTATAGTTATCGGCCGTAATCAGAGAATCAATACGCCGCACGTCCCTACTTGTCGACAACATATACTTTGTTTTGCCCTCATTTACTGCCAGACCCAACTTCTTAGACTCCCGTTCAATAGCGCTAAAGGCAGCAGTAACATCTCGCTTGGTACGCCCTATGATGTCGATATCGTCAGCGTACGCAAGCAATTGGACACTTTTTTGAAAGATAGTGCCATTGCGATGCACTCCTGCCTTTCGCAGAACACTCTCCATGACGAAGTTGAAGAGGTCGCATGATAAGGGGTCGCCTTGTCTGAAACCTCGCACGGTATCAAAAGGTTCGGAGAGGTCCATTCCTACCTTGACGGAGCTGCAGGAATTGCTCAACGTCATTCTGCATAGCCTTATCAGCTTCGCAGGTATACCGAGCTCAGACATTGCGGCATAAACACGATCCCTTATGGGGCTATCGAAGGCTGCCTTATAGTCGACAAAAATATGGTGTGTGTCGACTTGTTTTTCGTGGGCCTTTTCCAGGATTTGGCGCAGTGTGAAGATCTGGTCTATGGTGGATTTGCCAGGTCTGAAGCCGCACTGATAAGGTCCAATCAGTGTTTTGACGAGTGGCTTCAGTCGTTCACACAATACACCTGTAAGAACCTTATATGCGATAGGGAGAAGGCTTATACCCCTGTAGTTGGCGCATATTGTGGGGTCTCCCTTTTTCAGGACAGGACAGAGGACACTGAGGTTCCAATCGTTGGGCATACTTTCCTCTAGCCAGATTACTGATTACATCCGGTCCTAAACAATTCAGCGGGGAGGCCATCAGGACCTGCCGCTTTATTGTTTTTAAGACGCGTAATCACGACTTTGACCTCTTCATAGCTAGGCGGCGGAATCTCCACGCCGTCATTATTGATCGGGTTCGGAACATCATCTCTAGAGGCGGTATTGGTATCGTCATCGCCTTGTAGCAGAGTAGAGAAGTGTTTCCTCCACAACCTCAGCACCCCCTGCGGATCTGTAACCAAGTTTCCGTTTTCGTCCTTGCAAGAAGACGCTCCGGGTCTATAACCCTCGGTTAGACGCTTAACCTTCTGATAAAATTTTCTAGCGTCATTCCTACATCTATGCATCTCGACTTCCTCACGCTCACGCCTTTCCTGCTCCCTTTTCTTGCGTCTGAAAAGGCGTCTCTCATCCCTTCTCTTCTCTCTGTAATTCTCGACAATGGCTCGCGTAGCAGCAGACTGCAATGTCTTCTTGTATGCGGCGTTTTTCGCTGCAGCTGCCTCGCGGCACTCCTCATCGTACCATTGGTTTCGTTGTGGTGGGCGCTCGAAACCAAGGACTGTTTCCGCAGTAGTGCGCAAGGAGTGGGAGATGTTGGCCCACAGTCCTCCAATGTCGTTGAGATTAGATGGGGATCGACGGAGCTTATCCGAGAGTTGAGCGGAGAACGCCTCTACTGTCCCTTGTGATCGCAGCTTCCTGACATCCAGCTTCCGCAATGTACTAGAGCGCGCCATCCTCGAGGCGCTAATGCGCAATCGGAACTTGGCTGCGACAAGGTAGTGGTCCGAGTCAATGTTCGGACCTCTAAATGTGCGCACATCTAGTACACTGGATACATGCCTTCCGTCAATCACAATATGATCGATCTGGTCGGGGGACATCCAAGTGGCCTTGTGGATGTCGAGATGTTGAAACCTGGTGCTACATACTACCATGTTACGCGCCGCGGCGAAATCGATCAGCCTCATACCATTGGGGGTAGTGTTCGCGTGGAGGCTGAACTGTCCGACAGTGGGGCCAAAGATACCTTCCCGCCCGACCTTCGCATTAAAATCTCCGAGGACAATTTTTGCGTCATGGGCCGGGCACTTATCATATATGTCCTCGAGCTTAGCGTAGAAGGCATCCTTAACCACATCGTCCTTATCTTCCGTCGGGGCGTGAGCACAAATCAGGCTGATGTTGTAGAATTTAGCCCTGATGCGGATTGTGGCTATTCTTTCGTTCACAGGTGTGAAGTCTCTTATTAACCACAAATCCGCATCCAAATTCGTGCTTATCAACATGGCAGCTGTAGTACACATCGCAAGATGCTAGCCTTTTGCATCCTTGCCCTGTCCATCGCATTTCCTGTATGGCAGTGCTGTCCGTCCTACATTTCTTGAGGGCATCCGCCAGCTGGGCGGAAGCGCCCACCCTGTGAAGGGTGCGGACGTTCCAAGTGCCTATTCTTAAATCGTTGTCCTTTGAACGTTTGCCGTGGTCGTCAACTTTAAAGGGGATCTTTTTGAAATTCTGTATATTGGTTTTCACTGGAGGAAAATTTTTACGTGGTGGGTTCCAAGCCCTACGCACAACCCAAATTTAACGTCCAGGGGATTGGACTTCGCTGCACGCATTAGTTAACATCCAGCGGGTGCTAGAATGCCATCCAGGAGGGGCCGCGAGGAGGCTGCGTGTCAACTTGAATACAGCAAGACAAGGATCGTCCTGGTAGTCGCCATGTTGGCCACAGTCAGAAACTTTACCTTGTATGCATGCATCCCAACCCTCCCTTGTGTTTATTTCTTCTACAAATTCCACATATTATATATTTATTAATGTTTATCTCAAGACGTGATATTTCAATTAATGCCCAACCGCTGTCACGTTCCTGAAATTCACTCATCTTTTTATTTATAACGGCACATTGCTCGTTGTAAGTATTAAGAATGTCATCACTTGTTGAATATATACTAAGAATATTCATTTTAGTCTGATGAGACTTTACTTCAATCATACAATTGTCTTCATCATCCTTTATTAACGTATATTCAGAAAACAATTCCATGTTAAATTTTATGCTTTCATATTTTTTAATCACATCACTTAATAATTTAATTATTTTGTCTCTGATTTCCGTTAAAAAGTTTTCAGGTATTAAATTATTTTTGTTATTGTTTTCAACTAAGTATGTGATAATTTTATTATTAAACGATGATTTTATGCATTTAACACCATCAACATCCAAACCATTGTCTGGTTTCTCAATACATTTAAGTTTGTGTTTATTTGTCCTTTTATTATAACACAAATTTGTTTTTAGAATATATTTTGCACAATACTCACAATAAACACTAATTTCACTGTTTTTGTTATCTTCTGTATGAGAATGTGAGTGTCTATGCCATTCCGCTTGATTTGAAAAATATTTATTACAAGTTTTACGTTTACATGATGTGGACGGTTCATCATGGTACAATCTAATATGCCTTCTTAAATTTCTATTCAGAGTGAATACTTTTCTGTAAAATTGACAAATAAAACCGCCAGCCATTTCTTATTTATTTATTTATTTTTTTTTTAATAAATTATAATGTGTTGAATAGATTTTCTTAAACAGGAATATTTCTGTTAACAAAGAACTATCGTTATTTATACCAAAAAAAATTTTTTTAATATACAAGTCTGAGTTGAAAAATTCAGTACTTTTGTACAAGTCAGAGTTGAAAAATTCAGTAGTTTTGTACTTATTAGTACTATTTCATTTAAGAAATACTGCAGTACCTCCGCTATGCTTACAGTACTTTTTTATTATTACATATTTTATGTCTTGGGCTTTTCAACTATTAATGCATTACCAAACAAAATAAATAAGTGGTGTGATTAGGTCGTAAATCTGATATATTTTACAAAGGTACTATTTGACGCAAAAACGTACTTTTTGGTGCAAAAAAGTACTTTTTCAGTCAAAATTCAGTACCATTTCAAAATTTCGGTTAACAACAATGGAGGTGAAGGTAATTCTGCAGTGTAAGCGTTTCTAATGTTTTTGCTTCACCCCTGCATCGTCTCCAATTACAAACAATTTGATGGGGAAATAATTATACTGAATCAGCGTTTGCATGCTCGCGCATGTTAGTGCAACGTGATCATGCGATCAAAACAATAAACTATTTTTTTTCATATGTCAGCAGATCTAATATCACAATGAAAAAGGGGGTTTTTGAGTTTAATATTCTATAAAAACTATTCCGTTATCGCTATAACCACAACTATTTATGTCCTCCTATACAGGTGTTCAACTTACTTAGTTGCAATCTAACCTATTTTTCATACGTCAGATCTAATATCACAATGAAAAATATATCATATATTTTTGTCTACAGGCGCCAGAGAGTATGTAATTCGAAATGCGTTTTGCAATGAATAAACTGTGTAAATATATTTTTTAATTTTTAATAAATGCACTTTTATAACAAATAAAAGAACTAATTAAATATTCTTTTAATTTCAACATTAATCACACCTGCATGCAATTCTGCAACGATTTAATTATTTTATAGCTATGCATGCTCCCAAATTTTAACACATAGTAAAATCCAGAACTTCTATCTAAACAACAACAATTAAAAACAAAAACAACAACACATATAAATATATTTCTTCAACATTAAATAATATAAAAAAATAAATAAAAAATTAAATTAACAAAACCACATCTAAAATTTTTACACTAAAAAATAAAAAACTGTAATATGAAACGACTATAATTTTGTTTACATTAAAAATATGTTGCTCCCAAATTTGTATGTATATATATTTGTGTATATTATTTGCTCCAATAAGTGAGCAAATAATATCATCACCTCTTCTCAATCGAAAATAGCAAACAGCAGCGTAACCGTCCTTACTTGCATCTACGAAAGTATGGAGATGAACTTCAATATTGTGGTAGTTTTCAAAATATTTTAAATAACAACGGGAAATTTTTATGTTCTCTATTTCGGGTAAGAGGTTAATCCACTTTGTCCATTTGGTGGTTACTTCGGGAGGAATCTTTTCATCCCATTCTATTTTTGATCGCCAAACATCTCGCATAAGTATTTTGACATACATAACAATATGTTCTATTAGACCAAGGGGGTCATGGATTGACATTACTAATCGCAACATTTCTCTTTTTGTTTGTATTTTTTGAACAGAAAAAATGTTGCTCTCTGTTAACCAAGGTGATATTTTAAAATTAATAGCATCTTCTTGATGCTCCCAAAAAATACCTAAAACCTTTTCCATTTGCTTCTCATCTTTCAAGTCTCAGCATTTAGAATCAGAAATTGGTTTTGAACAAATGGATTTTAACACTAACTTATCGTTAGAAATCCAATTTCTAATATTAAATCCTCTTTCGAATTATCAACGGATATAAGGAGATCGTCGACGTAATGGTTTTCTTTAATTACTTTTGCAGCCAGCGGAAATTCGTTTTGAAATTTGCTTGCGTTAAGATTTTTTATGTATTGGCTAATGCTAGGGGCACATGTAGCTCCAAAAATCATAACATTCATCACAAAGACATCTTTCTGCCTAAATTTGATGAGTATCGAAGGCAAAGAGGCCAAGTAATCAGGTCCTTTCAATAAATAAAAAATAAATAAATTCAAAGACATACCGTTTGATGTCGCAGCCGCATCTTAAATAACTCTCGTTTTATTTGGTTTGTTTTTAGTGAAAACTGCGAAAATTGGAAGGTACCAAATTTTCCCATCAATACGCTCAATTTCATGGGAATGTAGTTTTCGAATGTAACCCTTTTCTAAATATTTAAAAATAGTTTGTCTAAAAACATTAAGAAGTTTTGAATTTTGACGCAATTTGTTCTCAAGGTAAACTAGTCGTTTAAGTGCCATCTGATAACTATCAGGCATTTCCACTAATTCAAACTTCCACAAAAGGGGGACCTCGTAGTGCCCACATGGCATATATTTTGTATATTTCTCCAATAAATCTAATGCAAAAGCTTCGCTTTCAGCTACGAGTGGAGAGCAATCACATACATGAAAATTGTAGTTAGTACTTGCCGTTTTGTTTGCTGCAATTGCGCCGTAAATAAACCATCCAAGTTTTGTGCAAACGGCAACAGCTTCCTATGGTGATCCCTCACGGATTTTGCTTGAGACTCCAAGATCAAAATGATTCAATCCCATCAATATTTGTGGCACAGCATCACTATAACTTTCTATAGGAAGATTTCGCAAATGGCGATAGCTCTCCGACAATGTTTTATAATCCAGCGACTGAACAGGCAAATTTAACGAGTTCACAATGAAAACATTAATGGATACATGTTTTTTATTACCACCTGAAATATTTATTTTAATTTTTTTTGAATTTTGTTCACTTCTTTCCATACCTCCCGTCCACCGCAAACATAAGGGGTTTGGTACTCCATCGATTTCTAATTCATTTGTTAACGACTCATCCATCAAACTTATAGATGACCCCTCGTCAATAAAGGCAAATGTATTGACTATTTTATTATTGTTTCCAAATATTTAAATTGGAATTATTTTAAATAGAACATTTTTAATTTCTCCACTATGAGAATTATTTACATCTTTATTTGTCAAATTATTGTTTTCATTTTTACTTTCGATTGACGTTTCTTTTGTTTTATTTACCGGTGCAGAATATCGGTGTAATGACGGGTGGTGAAAATGCTCCCACCCTTCCTTACCGCACTTCTTCTTGTTGCAGTCTCCGCTATGTTTAAACAAGCAGAACTTACGCAATTTGTGTTTTCTTACTGCATTCCATTCTCACCACGATCCATACATAAATACGTTTGGCAGTTGCACTGCGCTGCAACTATTGTTGTTATTACACACAATGCGTTTGCGCTCACTATGTGAATGTATAAAAGGTCTCTTGTTTGTTGTTGCTGCATTTGATTTATTTATCGTCTTTTCTTTGCTCCACTTATTCGTATGTTGATCAAGAATTATACTGCTAGCTGTTATGCCAACATTAAAAAACCACTCGTCAAATGCGAACAAATTTGTTTTTTTATTTTGGTTTATCAGCTGGATTTTTTTTGATACCCGCTGCATTTGATATGAGGGTGGAAGTTTTGCATGATGTCAAACAGAAGTGATGAATTATTTAATTCATCAAGCATATCACTAGCAGTAATTGTGGATATCAAACTGCGAACTTTAATCGATAAAGGGGTAAGTGTTTTAAGGTTATTCTCTTCTACTTTTGGAAAAGAATTAATCCTATTTTTTATTGAATTTATTATCTTTTCAGGTTGGCCATACAATATACGGATGACTTGGAAAACGTTGCTTACATTAGAGGGATGGATTAACATCTGTTGGACACTATGAAGTGCTTCGCCTTTTAAGGGCTTTTGAAGACGAATGAGGTTTTCGGCATCGGTGAATGCCGGCCATCTTCTGGATGGCCTGAAAATTCGGGCAGCTCTTTTGGGAGAGATTGGCGGGAATTAATTTGGTTCTGCAGCACTGTAGATGGTGATGTTAAATGTGTTCGGGGGCAAGAGGCTGTCATTGTTTGTGAGTGTTGAGGGAAATGCAATGTAGACGACGTTAGATGAGATTCAATAAATTGTTGTGGAACCGAATTAAATCAATTTTGTACGTTATTATTTGTATAGTGAGATGAAAATACGCTGCTGACAGCATAAGTATACACTGGAGGTACTGTAGGCTGCGTTCGTTGTTGATAGCCACTATGGGTGGAAATGGTCGTAGTACAATTTGGTACTGCGACCATGGTTGATGACGAATTAATTGCAGCCGAGGTAACTGTCGGTGAGACAAATCCAACTTAGTTTTGTGGCATCGTATTTAAGCCATTACAAATGAATGTTGATTGACTTGTTTTTGGCACGATATTACTTGGCATAGATGATGAATTTTTGCTGTCAGTTTGATTAGGTGTTTGCAAGTATGTAGGGTGATTAACATTAGAAACAGTAGGTTGTTCAGTTGAAGCTAACCAATCACGGAAAAATCAATTGAAAAATATCGTTTGAGATATCGGTGAGGGCTTCAGCTTCCTCAAGAAGTTTATATTTATCATCTAAATACTGCTTGTTCAATTTGCGTTCTTCTTCGAGCTTCTGAAGTTTTAAATCTAATTTTCGAGATTGCGAAGCAAGAGAACGATTCGAGCAATGACTTGAAGTACTTGGTGCAGGTGAAGTTGACCTTACGGTAGAACACTGAGGGCATTTGAAGATTATGTTGTTGTCTGTGACATTAACGCAGTTTTTGTGAAAAATTTTGTGGCAATCGACGCAGGTGACTACGTTTTTGTCAGTGGGTTTGTGGCAAAACGAACATTCTTAGACTGTTCATTTGGCGATTGACTTCCGTAGTGTGGTAAAGACATTTTTACTTGCTGCGAGATTGGCAAGTTGTTAGGGCAGAGGTGGTCCAGAAAAATGATGAGATCAAAAAGAATTTTAAAAAATGTTAGAGGCACGCTAGGGTAACTTCTAGCGATTTTCAAAGGGAATTTTAATAAAATACAAAACTTCAATAATCAAATTTATTTCGCAAATGTATTTGTATTAAAATTTCTAAATAAATAACAATAATTAGGAGTTGAATAATTATAAAAGTAACTAAATTAATACATACTTTTTGGTTTGAAAACCACTAACAAAATTCATTTATTTTTAAGTTTTAACTTTAATAAAATTTTCTCTAAAATATGCTAATTTAGAACAACTTTTTTCTACTTTCGTTAAATATAAAAAAAAAATTACAATAAAAAATCCTATTATTTAAATTAAGCGTTGCCAGACCGATTATTTAAAGTTATGGTTTTTGGTAGTGGCGTTAACAATGTCAATAATCCTGACTGAAGGGTTGTAATGACCAACTGTGTATGGCGATGAAATAAAAATAATAACTCTGCAAAAATCATTGCTCTAACGAATGAGACTAAAGAGCTAAAGCAAGAACTAGCTCATCTAAAATATGTTGCAAGAAAACAGAACAACTTTATCGTTGCTAATGACTAGCGAATTGTTAGTCTCCAAAACAGGAAAATGAAGACATTTTCCTTATATATGATAAAATATGTTGGACTGTCCATTAATCCTCCGGAGATTAACAGTGTTTTCCGAGTAAAAATAACAATTTTAAAGGCAACGTCTCTCCTAATTATAAAACTAAGTCGGACCCTTCAATTATTAAAAAATTAAATCACCACAAGAGCGAAATCTTGTTCTCAGGAGCATTACGCATTACAACAAAATAAAAAAGATGTTTTGCATCTGAATGCACTCGGTTCTAACAGTTCAGTGCCTTTTTAAATTATCGAAAACTTAATTGTCGAGAACCATTGCATTTTTCAACGGGCTTACAGATTAAAGAAGAGAAAACTAATATCTGCTGCTTTTGTGAAACGAGTATTAGTTTACTTTCGGCGAAGCGAACGTGAGAAGCCAATACGTGTGGATGACTTTGGGGATCTAAATATTTTTCGTGAAGATCCTGAAGTATGCAATAATTGCAATGAATTTAGTAATTATACCTGAATCTTAATTTATTTTATCCCAATTTTTAATCATTTAAATTATTGCTTTATATTTCGAAACTTATTAACAATATTTTTATTTAAATTTTTGTCAATATTTTTAAAAACCTAAATACTCTTTTTTATATTTGTAACTGTATACTTTTTATTAGCCTTAGCTTAATCATAAAATGTTTATTTATTTTTGGTGTTGAAAATGACTTCTGTTGCTTTACTGTTACCATATGACATTAAGATCGATTCATCGAACTGAAAATCGGGGTAGAGTTGGATCTTATGAACACATCTACAATATGACACGAATTCTCTGCCGACAGACTATAGGCCATAATATATGTCTTAACAATAAAATTTACGAATTTCGCTATATTTTTGATGGATCTAATATGGACATTATATGCATTTCCGTGGCCTGGTTTAATTGCTGTACGCCTGACAGTTCATATGGACTAAATGCATATCGCATATTCCTCTGTGATAAATCGTCCCACGGTGGTGGGGTGGCGATTTACGTTAGCTCACATATCAGATGTAAACTTGTACGTAAGGGTTATGTAAATAACTAAAATATGTATAATACAGAATACCTTTCTTGAAATACTTGACTGTGGAAAGAAATTGCTACTAGAACTGTTTACAAACCTAGTACGAATATTGACATTAAGCCCCTGATCGATGAATTATCCAATATCGCTCTTGACTACTCTTACGTTATTTTAACCGGTGATTTTAATTCTAATATATTAATGGACAAGGGATTAATGCTATACATGGAAGCTATAGGGTTGGGATTTGTAAACGAGCTAATGTCTACACATTTCACATTTTCTTCCGCAACACTACTTGACCTTTCCTTTATTGATAATCGTTCCCGTGTGTTATTATACGATCAATTATCTGCATCAGTTTTTTCTAGACATGATCTAATTTTTATGTCTTACGACTTTAAAACGTCTACAAAGGAAAAGAAATAACATTTCGTGATTTTAGAAACATTGATTTTCTATCTCTTGAGAATGAACTAGTTCACATGCCTTGGGATCTGGCATGCCAACCGTTTTTTACAGAAAGAGAAAGAATTTTTTTTGGTGAAAGCTAAGATTTTAAGGTGATAGAGTAAAGCCATGGTTTTCAAGGGAAATTAAAGGTTTGATTAACGATAGTAACGAGGCATACGGACACTGGAAGAGATACAGAACTCCGGAACTTGAGGAGATTTTTAGGAATTGCTATTAAGATAAGGGCTTCTAAGTGCAAACTCTATGAGGAAAAATTTTCAACCGCCTTATCATTGCAGGGGAAATGGAGGAACATTAGGGATATGGGTGTTTTGGACAAGGATAATATGACTGACCATGATGTGGATGTGAACCAATTGAACGCTAAATTTTCTAGTACCCCTATTGCTGAATCTGATATTGGCTACTATGACAATGATTTTGAATATTCGAACATCACCCTTTTGGACTTGCGTGAATCATTTCAGAGCATTAGATCCAATGCAACTGGCTGCGATGAAATGCATCCAAAATTTCTAAAGATTATCCTTGACTACATTGCAATATTTGCATATATTACATATATTTAACATTATTTTCATGACATCGAAATTTCCTTCAATGTGGAAGCATGCGAAGATTATCCCCGTACCGAAACCTGACAAAAGTTATAGACCAATTGCGATACTTCCACACTCGTCCAAGATTTTTGAACGTATAGTCCATGGTCAGATCAGTAAATACTTATGGGATAACTCACTGCTAACAAGCAAACAATCTGGTTTCAGACCTAAACACAGCTTTGTTACGGCTTTAGTGGATGTTGTAGAGAAGTCGCCGAAGTCTAGTAGGTAGTGTGTTGGCTTATTAGACGTAAAGTCAGGGTTCGGGCTTCAGGCCAGACATCTAAGCAAAATACAAAAAGTATTTATTCGGTGATTTTCCCTCAGCAGATTTCTGGCAAAAACTCTGAGTGTAAATAAAATTGCCATAAAAAGTTTCTTAAAAATCTGTCGTTCGGAGTCGCCTTTAAACTACTCTGTATAAAATGAACACACACAACATAAGTAGAGTGAGAAACTAGGTCAATAATCCTGAATGAATGGTTCTAATGACCAATTAAGTATATATGAATGTATGTAGAGGAGTTGAGGTCTTTTCTGGTACTTATATATCACTCGAATGCGTTCGATACTGTTGATCATGACATTCTTTGTCAGAAGTTGAAAACTACCTTAAAATGTTCAACAGTGCAAGCAGTGCAACTATTACGTACATACCTATGTATATAATAGAAGTCAGACAGTACACCATGGTGATGTAAAATCATTTAGTACCACAAGGTTCAATTCTCGGTCCACTGATATACATAATATACTCAAATGACCTGCTTTCTCGTATAACTCACTGCGGAATACAAATGTATGTCGATGACGTCCAACTCTACATTAACTGTTGCTGCATATGGTATTTAAATGCAGATAAATCTAAGGCTCTCATAATTGGTAAAGTAGACCTTTTGCCACCGTTAGTTACCCTCTCCTTTAGCATTGGTACAATGTTCCAAGAACTTAGGTATTATTTTTAATAGTCGACTTTCCTGGACTAACCATTAACTATGTTGAGAAACCTCTGTATGACTCAATCTTTTAAACCGTTTTCATACAAAATATTCAATATGTCACTGGAAAAAATTTTGAAATATCGTATGCTGATTTTCCTACACAAGAATATCTATGTAGGAAACCAAATTATCTATTTAGCAAGCTTCAATTTTCTTGAACTAACAGAGGCTAGAGGATAAACACCATAAGATACCGGAAACAAGTGCTTTTTTATTAATATGATTCGTTCGTAGAATCAACTTCCTCCCGCAATTCTATTAAAGAGCAATGTAATGCAGTTTAAGCAGCAATTTCAACACACTTTTCTCTTGTTTAAATTACTTGACTTGCAACACTAATTTAAATTTAATTAATATAATTTTGGTTTTTTATGAAATTTTATAAATATAATTAAATTAATCATTATAACAGTGTACAAACAGTACTATTAAACAAGATTATAAGATTATATATATATTTTATTATTGTTGCACTGGGATTAAACAATAAATAAATAAATAATAATAATCACTCCCAACTAATTTATGGCCCTCTTCGATTTGATGTTCTTTTTCTATTCTCCGGCCACTTATTAAGACGGTCCCTGTCTCGTGAGCAGCAAGTGTCAATCCTTTTTGTTTTATGTTCGTCTTCTCTTATATTTCTTTTATCGTCTTAGCGACGGAGACTACGACAATGTCGTCTGCGAAACCCATAATTGTGTGTTAATTGCAGTTGAAGTATCCCAAGTACAGAGCCCTATCCGCCTTCACTGCATATTCCTTTTCCCACTCATTCGTTGAGTAAATTACCCTACTCCCCTGAAAGTAATCGCTCAGAATCTCTATCAAGTAAAGCGGCGTAGCCTTGTCGAAAAGTACACTCACCTTCCGTCCCAAGTCGGGCAGTAAAACACGTTTCTAACGTGAAGTGTGACAACCGCAGAGTATTTCGTGGTGCCAAATATCTTTCGTCTTCTATTGCGTCTCTTGCAGTGTCAACCTTTTCGCGTCAACAGTGTACCTTCTCTTTCTAACTCCATATTGGAAGTACAAGAGAGCACCTCTCGCCTCGGTACATGTCAGCAGTCCATTGTATATCATGTCAAGGAGGCAGAAGGGATTGTACAACGATGGTTCACCTAGAGGTTTGCCAGGGTTTGGGATGAGAACCAATTTTTGCTTCTTCCATCTACGTCGAATAATATCCTCGACGAAACACTTCTGGAGCACATTGACATATGGCGGAATGCCACTTTAAGTGCTCTGTTTGGGAATCTGGCTCTTTTTTTCCTATCTCCTATTTTAGCGTATACGGCAGTTATCTCCCTACCTGTAACTTTGGGTATGGTATGAGTCACCTCAGACTGACCCTGTGGGAATGATATGTTAATAATGTCCAACTTCGTCTAGGCTTTTCCCGAGCTCCGATTTTCTTGCAGAAAATAGTGTTCTACACACTATTCCGAAAGGATTGATATTAGCCTCCTAGCATATAGTTACATATCTGGAATAAATGTTCCTAATTCATTGCATAAATTAAACCTATTCTTTTTTTCAGAGGAACCTGCAAAACAAGAAGATTCCTCACATTCATTGCTGCCAGCTTAGGCGATTTATCCCCAAATAGGGGATTTTTTTTAGCCAATGAGGTAGAAAATTTCAGTTTGGGGATCTAAGGATTTTTTGGGGATGAACCAAGACTGCTGGGGAGTGTTTGAGGATAAAAACCTATAGATTTTTTACATATAAAAGTCGATTTAGTAACATAATGGATAATAATAAAAAATATTTACATACATACATACATACACAATTGGTCATTACAACCCTTCCGTCTGGATTATTGACCTAGTTTCTGAAGTCGCCGTAGTCTAGTAGGTAGTGTGTTAACTTATTAGACGTAAAGCCTGGGATCGAGTCCCAGGCCAGACATCAAAACAGAATACAAAAAATATTGTTACGTTTTTACCTTTTAAAAAACGTTAAAGATATGCGTTCGTATATTGCAAATAAAGTAAAAATAAATATGTGTTTGGTTTTAATAAATTCTTTATTATCTGCACAATTTTTGTGCCACTGTTCGAACTTGTTTCACGTATACAATAATACTTCACAATATGTGTTTGTTCTTTATACTACTCTGCTTACAACCCTTTTTGTAAGTACAACACTAACAACTGTTTTCTCAAACGCAACTTGTCTGCAACGCAACAAGTCTGACCGAATTAAAGCTCGATAGATTTTAATTCTCAACCAACGTGACGTCGTCTTACACGATCAAATTCAAACTCAGCCCTGCTCGCTTTAACCTGCCTTTTATACTACTGGATCATCAGTGTGATGAATGCCCTTGAAGGACGATGACGTCCTTCGGGAATATTCTAAAAATGTAAACAACCTATTCTTATTTTTGTTGTTTCTTGTTTACATTCGAGCAGGTAGATTAGTTGTTGTTGGTTTATTTGTCTATCCTATTTTATACTGCACATTGTTGTTTCTTCTTAGTTCCCTTTATTTTGTTGTTGGTTATTTACGTCTTTTTATCCTTTATTCTTGTTGGTATATTTTTCTACTCATTCATTGATCACGTGAACAGTGCGCTGTTTTGTTTTTGGGGCTTTTGTTTATCATTTTATGCATGATCATTGTGTTGTTTTTGGAGCTTTTGTTTATTATTTTAACAACACCATTTCCACTTTCGTAACACTGCCGCCCATTTAAGCCTGTTCGTCCCGAATAGGCTCATCATCTTTCCTCCCATATTTCGCCAGTCGCTCTATGTGCACGACCTTCATTTTGGCTCGGGGGCTGTTGGCTTTTTGTATCCTGTATACAACATTATTTAGCCTTTTAATTATTTTATAAGGTCCTTCCCAGCTGGTTTGTAGCTTGGGACATAATCCTTTTCTCCGATTCGGGTTGTAAAATAGAACCAGTTGTCCCTCATAGAAGCCCTTAGTATTTGTTGCACGATCATATCTGGCTTTCATGCTATCGCTTACCATTTTTATTCGTGTGCGCACAAATTCAAGAAGTGTATTTAAACTTTCTTGTTTTCCAGTATAGGCGTCATCTCTCTCTGTAGCGGGCTTACAACCAAACTCCAAATCACCGGGCAGTTTTAACTCAGTCCCAAAAATAACCTTGGCGGGTGTTCTAGATATGGATTCATGGACCGCAGATCGGTACGCCAGTAGAAACCTCGGTATGTGTTCATCCCAATCCCTCTGTTGCTCGCTCACTACTTTTCGCAAATATTCCTCCAGAGTTCGATTAAATCGTTCTCCCATTCCGTCGGACTGTGGGTGAAGTGGCGTCGTTCGAGTCTTTTTAATGCCATATACTTCACACATTTCCTTGAATACGGCTGACTCGAAATTTCTGCCTTGATCGGAATGTAGTTCTATTGGAACACCATAGCGACATACCCAGTTGTTCACAAAAACCTTTACTACAGTGTTCGCCTCTTGATTGGGTATGGCATACATTTCCGGCCATTTACTGAAGTAATCCATCACGACGAGAACATAGCGGTTTCCGGCATTGCTGATGGGAAACGGGCCTGCTACGTCCATCGCCATCCGCTCGAAAGCACCTTTCGGGCGCACCGCCCGAGTTATACTGTTGCAGCCGATCTCTACTTCTCCTTACGGGACCTTTAGCTGCCATACACTGGGTACAGTTTGCAATCCAATCAGCCACAGCTTGCTGACATCCAACCCAATAGAAACGTTGTTTTAGTTTTTCCAGTGTCTTTGTTACGCCAAGGTGCCCTCCACTGGCTCCATTATGGAACTCATTTAAGACTTCTTTCGTTTTAGAGGAAGGCACCACTATTAGGTTGGATGAGGTCGAACCATCAGCGCTTTCCCAAAGTCGATATAAGCACCCGCCTATTATTTTTAAGCTGTCCCATTGTGCCCAATATGCTTTCGTAAGAGGACCTTCTACTGCTATTTCGTTTCGGGTAGACCGTTTGTCCTCTTATTTAGCTGCTATGATTTTTGCCAATACTGGGTCGCTCCTTTGGGTTTTAGACCAGTCCTCGTCGGCATCGATATGCGTTAGCCGGATGTCGATGATGGATTCCTTCTTCTCAGCCTCACGCAATGTGATGGTTATTTTTGTTGTTTGACAACAACTAACCTTCTGGCGTGCATTTGGTTCTTGTACCCCACGTCAAGAGGTATCTCTACATTCCGCCAACTCATTACCTTTTGCATTCAAATTATTCAAATTTATGCCATGGGCTATCATGAAATCGGCACCAATGATAACCTCGTCCACAATATCGGCAAGTATAAAGACGTGGCTTACGCTGATGTTGGCTATCGTCACCTTCGCCTCTTTTTACCCGTGGACGGTAGCAGACTCTCCAGTAGCTGTCCGTAGTCTTACATTACTAAGTGCCTCACACTTTCCCTTCACTACATCTGGTCTGATGATAGACTGCGTCGCTCCGGTGTCTATAGTGAAGGTGTGTTTTTTTGCCGTTTATGTATCCGCACGCCGTAAGGTTATTGTTGTCTTGCTGCATCACTGATATGGAGATTGTGCGGCCCTTGCTTGTGGGAGCCAGCACTTGCCCCTCAGTGCTAGCTCGTTTTTTGTTTAACGGGGACTCTTGTGTATGTTGTTGGTGGTTTGCCCGTTTATCATTACCTGCTGGCGAGACGGACCGTGATCTTTTTCGTGGCTCTTTGCAGTTCCGTTGGAAATGGCCACCCCTTCCGCAGTTGAAACATTTAATCTTAGCCTTTTGTCCAGTTTCTGCCAAAACTTGCTTAATCATTTCTTTAAATTTGTTTAAAAGGCTTTCCTCTTCATCCACGACTTCTATCTTTCGAACTTTGCCTACCGGTGGTCTAGAAATTGTTCGAGCTGTCTCCTGGGCTAGTGCAAATGCCACGGTCTCAGCAAAGGTTGCCTTTTGTGCAGAACATACCGCCAATTTGATGTCTGAGTCGCGTATTCCGTTAACAAACGCCTCGGTCTTGAAGTTGTCAATCAACGGGTGGTTTTCACCGGGGTATGCTAGCTGCACCAATCTCTCAACCTCCATTGCAAAGACTTGAAGTGACTCGTTAGCCTTTTGCGCTCGGCACCTTAACTCCATGCGGTACAATTCTCGTTTATGCTCGTCACCGAATTTGCGCTGCAACGCCACCATTAAATCGTTGTAGTTGTTTCTACGGCTGCTTGGCATGATCTCTAGAACCTCGGCTGCGGCACCTTTTAACGCCAGAATTAATTCCAAAGCCTTCACCTCATCGTCCCATCCGTTTCTAGTGGCTACAGTCTCGAATTGAAATTTGAATACGGACAGGGGTGAGCTACCATCAAAGCACGGAGTTTTAATTCCTTCCGATGCAATTCGTACTGGTTCGGGTCGCTGACTCTGGAGGTTGTTGATCTTTTCCTCCATTATAACTAGTTTTTCCTCAACGGACTTTTCGAAATTAATTACTTTCGTGTCAACGTTCTTCTCCAAGCTTGATACCTTTTCCTCGACATTAGTAATTCTTTTGCTGACCGACCTATGCATTTCTTGCATCTCCTTCGCGTTCGCTTCTAGTCTATTTTCAATTTTCGAGAAAAGTTTTTGCTGGATTATTTATTTGTTTTTTTTTTTTGTTTTTGTTTATTATTTTAACAACACCATTTCCACTTTCGTAACAATATATAAGTGATTAAATTTTTACTCCGCCAAGTCTATGGTTTTCTTATGTTAAATTTTACGATGTTCTATTACTAAAATATTAAATCCTGTATTAAAGGCAAATATCCCAATAGACTTACAGTGAGTGTCAAAAGAAAGTGAGTGTAATAGAACATCGCAATGGAGAAAAATGTAATTTGTAAAATGGAACGATTGTTTTGGAGAAGATTCTGGACAGAATTTAAATGAATTTGGAGTTATGTTTATTGCTACAAAGATTTTGCAGGTTCTAAACCATTCAAGGAACTTGCTCTAATAGTTTTAAATATTTTCTGTGTACCAACAAGTAACGCTTATTTTCAATAATGAATCTTACCAAAACAAAAAATACTAAATAAAATGCAATTATTAGAATTATATTTGTATGTGCACATAAAATAAATTAATTTTTAAATAAAATAAGAAACAATTTTTTGAATTATTTTTGGGGATAAATTAATGGATTTGGGGATTTTTGGGGATAAAAAATGGATTCGGGGATGAGGGCTGAAAAAAATCTGACAGCAGTGCACACATTTCATAATTAAATAATTTTTTAAATTGCAACCTGAATACATAGACAAATGTCTACAACCAACGAGCAGATTCATCATTACAAAGTTTAAGCGTGTGAATCTGCATCGTTGGCAAAATCTATTTTTGTGTATTCAATATTTAGCATCTAAGAACCAACAAAATCTAAATGTGTGAATCTGCATTGTAAACAGAATTCCATTCTTTTATATATTTAAATCTAATTCTAAATGCACGGTCACATCTAAAAAATATTTGCGACAAAACGTAAAATATATGTTTGCCATAAAGTGATCACAAAATAATTTTGCGTGGCAAACAGAAAAATCTTCCATTTTTGGCAAATAAAATTATTTACTGGCAAACAAAAATATTTTTAATGTGACCACCCTGTGAAAAATATTTTCATGATTTTTTGCAAAAATTTGTTTGTTCTTACATATTTTTCGAAAGGGCAAAGAGTGGCAAATAACTGTGAAACTAAAACATCACTAAAACCGCAAAAAAATTAATGAATTGAAATTTGAAGAAAATAAATAATTTATTTTACGGAAACCTTTTTATTCGTTGTAATGTATCATTATATACGTATAAATATTTGGGCATTTTTTTCGTGATTGTGCACTCAAAGTGAATACAGGTCTTCTACAACTTTAGCATTTTTAAAACAAAACGAAATAAAACAAAAATAAAAATAAATATCCTAAAACATACAAACAATTTACTAAATATAAAAAAAGAACAGTTTGTTTATTAAAAACAATTAGCTAAAAACAAATACATACATACATAATTGGCCATTACAACCCTTCAGTCAGGATTACGACCTAGCTCTCACACCACTTATGTTGTGTGCGTTAATTTTATACATGAGTGGCGGGACCTACAGTTTAAAGTCGACTCCGAACGACAGATTTTTGAGAAAGCTTTTCATGGCAATTTTTTTACTCTCAGAGTCTTTGCCAGAAATCTGCTGAGAGGAAGTCGCCGAAGAAATATTTTTCGTTTTGATGTCTGACCTGGGATTCGAACCCGGGCCTTTCGTCTAATAAGCCAACACACTACCCACTAGACCACGGCGACTTCTAAAAACAAATAAGAAAGATCAAAAGAAAAAAAATAAAAAAAAAACAAATACACTAACTGGTCAAGCAAGTTTCTTAATCCCTATACCTTATTAGGGATTAAGAATGAAAACAAGTAGTGATGATGATTCCAGTTCAAGTGATGATTTGCTTAACTGGCAAAGTGTAATAACAAAACGGAAAAAAATTTTAAAACCAACAAATTCTGAAAAAAGGCATAAGAGATTTGATGAGCCTTGTTCATCTAACATAAATAAATTTGCTGCACTTGCAGATAATGAAGATAAAGATAATGATGATGAAAATACTGAAACTGAAAAAATTATTAAACCGCCACCTATATTTGTGAATAATGTGACAAATATAAATAAAATGATCAAATGCATTTGTAGTGTAATTGCTGGTAGTGATTTTAATTATAAAAGTTTAAATGACGGTCAGGTTAAACTTAATATAAAGTCAGTGATGCGTATCGGAAGTTAACCAAATATTTTGACACCAATAAGTTAAGTTGCCACACTTACCAGATAAAAAGTGATCGCGCTTACAGATTCGTCATCAAGGGTCTGCATCATACTACTAATAGAGAAGATATAAAAGCTGACCTTCTACTTAAAGGTCATGCTGTAAGGTTCGCTACTAATGTGAAAAGTAAATTTTCTAAGAATCCTCTACCAATGTTTTACGTGGATATCGATCCGAGCCCCAATAATAAAAAAGTATTTGAAATACGGGAAATTAACCGATGCGTCGTTCAAATAGAAGCTCCCAAAAGTACTAACGAAATTGTCCAATGTAACCGTTGCCAGCAGTATGGGCACACGAAATCGTATTGTAAAAGGCCTTTCGTATGTTTAAAATGTAGACTTGGACATCCTTCACCCGATTGCCCTAAGGAAGCTGAAACCCCTCCACGATGTGTTCATTGTTTACAGCAACATACTGCTAGCTATAGAGGGTGCAAAATTTAATAGCTTTTAAAGAAGAGACTAGCTGACAGGCGACCAGTTGTACGACACCAATTTTCAATAAACGAGAATGACTTCCCCAGTTTGAATCCAAACTATAATCAGTCTCAAAGTAGGATTTATACAAATTCCAATAATTTTACTCCAGGTGAAACATATGCAAATGTTAGAAGTCAAAATGTAAATAACAGTATATTTAAAAACAGAAAATCTTTTAAATAAGCAAATTGAATTAACCAACACGCTAATGAACATGATGACACTTCTTATAAGCAAATTATGCAGTAAATCTGAGATTAGCTGTATGGAATGCTATGGAATCTTAAACAAACTAAATGAAATTGAATTTTTTATGAAGTCCAAACACATTGACATTTTTCTTATATCTGAAACGCATTTAACTGACAGATCTTATGTTAGAATTAAAGGATACGATTTTGTTTTCGCCAACCATCCTGATAACAAATCTCATGCCGGAGCTGGCTTATTTATAAAATCGTCTATTTTTTACGAAGTTGCCGTAGAAACTTGCAAAAACCATTTACAGGCAGCTGGTGTAAAACTGGTCTGCAACGGTAGGCATATAAATATTTACGCAATATATTTTCCTCCTAGGCACTGCGTAAAATCTGATGATTACGAAAGTTTTTTCAAGAGTTTGGGAAATTGTTACATGGTTGCAGGTGACTTCAATGCTAAACATCCTTGGTGGGGCTCTAGGCTAATTAATCCTAAAGGTAAAAATTTATATAAATGTATTTTGTTTCCGAAACAACCTTAAAACCTTATCAGTAAGTAGTCCAACTTACTGGGCCTCAGACCCCACCAAAACTCCGGATCTACTTGATTTTGTAGTCTATAATGGTATTTCCAGGTACTCCCTTGACATCTTAAACGACGAAAGTCTTAGTTCTGATCACACTCCACTCCTTGTCAACTACAATGCCGGCGTAAAGATAGTTCCAAATAAAATTAAATTAATTAAGAAACACACTAATTTGGACCTCTTTAGTCGGCAAATAGAGAGTAATTTAAGCCTCAACATAGCCATCAAATCTGGGGATGATTTGGATGACGCAGTCGAAAAACTCACTTCTTCTATACATGAAGATGCTGTTTTATCTACTCCCTCTTTGAAGTTTTCTCATAGTAGAGGATCTAAAGTTCGAGCTTCAGCAACAGCAAGGGAATTGATAAGACAATCGAGGCGGTTGAAGAAAATTTGGTATCATACGAGAAATCCAACCGACAGAACAATCAGATCAATTGCAAATGCGCCATACTATGTCACCAATAATACTTTACATAGTGATCTTCAAATGCCTTTCGTGAAATCTGAAATCAAAAAATTCAGTACTAATTATTTAAGAAGACTTGGTAATCACTCCAATGTTTTGGCTATCACTCTATTAGACGAGTCAGATGAGTTCCGTAGACTTAAAAGAAATCATATATTAGACCTACCCTTTCTATAACATATGTTTAATTAAATCTTCTATTCTTTAATTATTAGTTATAATCATTTGTTATGTAAATCTCACATTCTTATAGTATACTTAGTCATATAGATTTTTAACTTTCATTTATCTTTTAACGAATAATTTAAGTACTGTTAAAACTATTTATATTGTTTCTTATATAAATATTTTATATTGTTGTTTCCGATGGGATTCAACAGATTCTGTTAATATCCACTTATAATCGAATTTTTTATTGTACTATAGATTGCAAATAAAATTACAATAAAAAAAAAATATTTCGGGCAAACAAGGGAAAACATAATTGCGGCAAAGATTTGCAATACCGCACCTTAAGTTAGTTTTTAAGAAATACATATTTGAATAAAGTTTAAGTTCCATAATGGGAACAGAGAACCGGTCGTTTTTATTTTACTTAACTGGCGATGAGGAAAAAACGGTTTAAAAAATTTAAGAAATTAATTTGGGAAATAAATGTAAAACAAAACAAACAAATAATTAATATTGCAAGAATTACACGAAAACAACAAATATAACAAATCCCTGGTGAACTCTAGAAGGGCCGCCTAGTATTGTGATGAAAAGAATTAATGAAATAAAAAGAAGAAAAGGAATCATTTTATGAAGTGGAAACTGACGACATCATCAAAATTAGTTTGTGCTTCAGATTTACAAGGAAAGAAAACATTAACAAAAAGACAACAAAGAAAAATATTAATAAACCAAATTAAGCGAAAAGAAATTAAAGACTAAAAAACATTGAAGAAAACTATTTTTTACAAAAAAAGGAGCAACGAATTACAAAAATTTGGATATGATATGAAATTAATAACAGTTGTAGTGGAAATTAAAATAAAAAAAAAAATAAAAAGCAAAACGCAACAACGAAAAAAAAAACCAGAATCCGTGGTCCGATTTCGGTGAAATTTGGCACAAATGGTATTTGAAGTATTGGTATTGATATGAATATAAATTTTTTGTTTCGAAACAAATTTCATCATTCTTGAGTTTGTAGGAGAGAGAGGAAAAACGAGCGGGGGTGTTTTCAGAATTTCATGTATTCAGAAATTTGCTTTGTTCTTTATTTGTATATACACAGAGTTGTATTTGATTTCACATTTTCTTTTATTTTTTGTTTCGCATAGAGAATTTAACATCTTGACTGCCGCGGCAACTTTCAGAAAACTGGCCAATAACGACAATTTGATTTTTCACATATTACTAAAAATTATTTTTAGATCGTAGATATCATCAAAAGGCAAAAATGATGTTTTTTAGGAGAAAAAGTAGGTAGTTAGTCAACGGTGTTAATATAAGCTTATTTAAAATATCAGTAGTCTTTGTTTATTTTGCGTAAGGAATCAAAACATTAGCAAAAGAAAAATTTTAGCGCCAAACAGTTAATTAAGAAAAGGTGAAAAAATAAAAATTATTAAAAGGAATATAATTTAAATAAGGGAAATATATTAAAAAATAATAATACATAAATATATAATATATTATAATATAATAACAAATATAATATTCATGTCTGGTGTTTGAAGCTAAATCGCAATGCCAAACAAAGTTCCAACTGTCAAAAACAGCAGAACGACGAGATAAAAGAAAACAAAATTTCTGAAATTAATTTTTTACGTACAAAAGCGGAAGAAAATGCAAAAAAGTTTCTCACATTTGTTTCGAAACTAATTTCAACGTGCAAAAGGCGTCTTACCGCTGGTAACCAGTATACAGGATCAAAGGAACCACATCCAAGTTCGTGCAATATTTAATTTCCTCCTTCTTCTTCTTACCAATCCTGAGACGATGGTTGTAATAACAATAATTCAGAGGAGTGTCGGTACCACAAAAAGTACGGCCGCAATGCACGAAAATGTCGCAGCCCATGCGGGCGTAAGAGGCGACAGGTTCAAACCATTAAGGCTCATACTACAGATTGACGCTAAATGCCAAATATTTCGCTTTCAAGTGACCGACAAAAATACCCAGCAAGATTTTTTAGTTGCTAGTGGTGCCGACGTCTCAGTGCTGCCACTTTCTTTTGGAAGCCAAGGTACCCGTCCTACCGCGGTAGAATTATCTGCAGCATTGTATGGTCATTGGCTCCGACTTTAAAAATATTACGACCTATTGATCGATTTACGAGGGAACCGTTTAATCGACAACATCACCCGTCACGCTACAAAGCTGAGGTTACCATCTGATTCCGAAATTGCTGCCATCACGACATTCAGCTTCTATAATTTATTTGCAGATCTTTTACGCGAGTTCAACGACATCACCATATTATCGCCTTACGGTTCAAAAACGATATCTACAATCTATCACCGGATCGAAACAACGGACAACCTACATTTTGCCGACCACGACGACTGCTACCAGACAAACTTGCTGCAGCCAAAGCAGAGTTTTCTTTTTTAATTAAGGCTGGAATTTGTCAGGCATCCAAAAGCAATTGGTGCAGTCCATTGCTCTTAATTAGAAATAACGATGGTACATGGAGACCTTGTAGCGACTATCGTGCGTTGAATACAAAAACTTTGCTAGACCGTTACCACTTGCCGTATTTGACGGATTTTACGAGATAAGAAATTTTTTTCAAAAATAGACCTACAGAAGGCATTTCACCAGGTCCCAATTCACCTCGACGTTGTTCCGAAAGCACCCCTTTTGGACTATTCGAGTTCAACTATGACTTTCGGTCTACGCAACGCTGCACAGACCTTTCAGCGACTTATAAACGAGGTGTTTAGGGGAGTTGATTGCGTGTTTCCCTACATCGACGACATTTTTGTTGCCTCCGCTACTTTGGATAAGCATCGCCAAGATCTCCGCTTAGTTTTTCAACGACTACGACAAAACCGACTCGCAATAACGTTAAAAAATGCGAGTTTGCCAAATCCGAGGTCACCTTTTTGGGCATCTCGTCATCCCCAAGGGCATTAGACCATCGCCCGAGCAAGTTGCCGTAATATGATAGTACCAGAAGTGGATTGACATTCAAGGACTCAAAAGCTTCATCGGCATGATGAACTTCTATAGAAAATTTTTGCCGAATACTGCAGCATACCATCTTGCAGAACATGATTAGCAGCAACAAAAAGAACGACACGACACCATTAGTATGGACTGTGGTCACTGAGAACGCATTCGATCGTTGTATAACCGAATTAGCAAACGCCACGTTACTCGCTCATCCAGTCCCCGGCGCCGAATTGGCAATTTACATTGACGCGTCGGACACTGCCGTAGGAGAAGTGCTGCATTAAAAGGTCGACGGCAATATGCAAACTTTAGGTTTTTATTCTAAGAAGCTGACAACGACACAACAAAAGTATTCAACCTACGACCGGGAATTTGCCGCCTTCTACCAGACTGTCTATCATTTCCGTTACGCAATAGAAGGACGACCTTGCTACGTTATCACTGACCATCGCCCACTAATTTTAGCCTTTAGACAAAAAATGGAGAAAGCGTCACTGCGAAGGTTGAGACAGCTAGACTTTATCAGTCAGTTTACAACTGATATACATCACACCCCTGGAAAGGAGAATGCAACAGCTGATGCACTCTCTAGAGTGCTTACATTGACCAGCTACAACTCAGTTCCGCATCCCATCATCAATTTGAACGACCTCGCAAGGGCTGAAAGAGCTGACAAGCAGTTGCAGGACTTAATGCACAATTAAGGTACACCGACTAATTCACTAATATTAAAACGTTTAAATGTTCTAGGTTGTGATGAAGAAATTGTGTACAACATATCTACTTCGCGTGTTCGACCGTACGTTCCTAAAGATTTTAGACGCTAAATCTTCAATTCGTTGCACTGCTTAGCTCACCCAAGAACACGTGCTACAGCTATTCTAGTGACATCAAGAAGGGATGTTACAAATTTTGTCAAAACGTGTCTACCCTGCCAGCGTTCGAAATTTCACCTCCACACTAAGACGTTACCCGATATATACGAGCCACCTAACGAGCGCTTTTCTCACGTCGACATTGTTCGACCATTTCCTTTATGTGAAGGGCAGCGATACTGCCTGACACAGACAGGTTCACATGTTGGACAGAAGCTATTCCTATCCCTGACATGGCAGCTGAAACTGTTACAAAGGCCCTGACAACTTATTGGATTGCAAGATTCGGTGTACCGCAACGTATAACGTATAAAAGCAGACAGTTTGAGTCTTCAGTTTTCTCCGAACTTATGCAGACGATAGGAACTACGCCATACCACCCTCAATCTAATGGTCTCATTGAGAGGTGGCATAGAACACTAAAGTCAGCCATTCTAAGTCGCGATGCAACAAAATGGGTTCACCATATCCCTATGATATTGCTATTCTACTGCTAATTCTGGAAATCAACGCAAAAAACTTCAGCCTACACAAACTTCACACCATTCGCCTAATTCGACATTTATTTCTAAAGATCTATAGCCAACAACACACGTTTTTGTTCGAAATGAGTCTATTCGTTCATCGCTGACACATCTCTACGATGGCCCGTATATTGTTTTAAAACGTTTTCCGAATTTTTTTACAATAGTTGTACGGGGTCGTAAAACAAAATGTTAGTATCGACCGCTTAAAACCGTGTTTTCATCCAACGTCATAGTCTCTAAGTCCAGCTGAACAAACAGAAATTTTTCCTGCATCAAATGATATCCTACTTAGTACACCACATTTTCCCAATGAAGCTTCCAGTTCAACTTTAGACCCGCTGATTTCAGATGATGCCACCAGTGCCACAGATTTGTCTAATACATCACCGCCTGAACCTATTCCCAAGACAACAAGTGGAAGACGCATAAGGTTTCCGGTGAGATTCAAATAGCCTTTTTCCAGCGAGGGGAGTAATGTGGCACCCTGTGCGAAATTAAACTCTGCAACCAGCGATCAGTTACCGATTACCGCTGCTAATCAGTATATAGGATTAAAGGAACCACATCCAAGTTCTTGCAAAATTTAATTTCCTCCTTCTTCTTCCTACTGACGCCGAGACGACAGCAACTTAAGTTTTTCCGTACCTTTTTTAAATCGCAATAAATCAATTGACAACTTAAATTTTTTTGAAATATTTTTGTAATTTAAGAGATTAAATTAATTTAAAATATAAGTTGCTTTTAATGTTTAAATAATTGGCGAATAGAACATTAAGTAAGTATCCCAAATATTGTTGGATGTGTTAAGTGTAGTATTGAAGTAGTGTTGTGTTATTTTGAATGTTGTTGCTGCCTTCATGATTGTTGTTCAAGTTTTTAAAATTTTTGGTTTTGTGCATTTTGTACTATTCTACAATGAGTTGAACCTCCCCATGCAGTGATACCGTGTCTTTGGCCAATGAATGATACGCTTGTCTTAGAACATCGTATGTGGAGCAGTAACTCAAATGATAAAGCATATATGCAGATTTGCAGAGTTTCTTTTATAAATTTATAATATGGGTTTTCAACTTAAACTTATTATCAACATATACTCCTAAATATTTGTACGTTTCCATTACTTCTATGTTTGTGTGACGCCTATCGTCTGTTGTATTAGGGTTTTTGGCCCTTCAGTGAAGACTTTCGTAATTGTGAAATTTCAAGCATATATTCGACTGTGTAAGATGTGGAGGTTGTATATGCATGATTTTCGTTTTTGTCGCGTTAATAATTAAGCCATTGTCGTGACACCATTTCGCTGCTATATTTAATTTGATGTTTTTATCTGAGACCCAAATTGCGGTATTCTCTGCGTAAGCAAAGGTTGTATTTCCTTGGAGCGCATTCATCATTTCATTGTCGTATATTAAATATAATATGGGAGTCGCCGTGGTCTAGTAGGTAGTATGTTGGCTTATTACACGAAAGGCCCGGGTTCGTATCCCAGGTCAGACATCAAAACGAAAAATATTTCTTCGACCTGTAATGCAGATTTAGGAAAGGACGATCTACTTTTGACGCGATAAGGAAAGTGGTCGACATTGCAAGAGATGCAATAGAGGGTGAAAGATGGAGATTTGGTACCAAGGAATACTACGCGGTTGTCAGACTTGGTTAGAAACGCATTCAACTCAGCGAATTGGGGGCGGATTATGAGAGCCCTCTTTAACATGGCTACGCCGCCATACATAATAGAGATTCTAAACAATTATTTTCAGGACAGGAAGATAATATACTTAACGAATAAAGGAGGGCAAGAATGCGCATTGACGGCGAGTGTCCCGCAGGGCTCTGTACTTGACCCATTACTATGGAACATTATGTACGATGGAGTGTGGGCATTGTTGTTGATGTACTGTGTTCAAAAGTGTGTACAGGCATACGAGCGTTGGATATTAACTGAGAGAAATTTTTCAAACCGTAACGTAATCGACAAGAACAGTATCAGAAGAGAGAATACCGCATTAGTTCTAGAGAAGTACAAGTAGTCGTAAGTTTGAATAAAATTATCATTTCTGTGGTCTTTAATTGTTTAAAGAGTTTGTTTTAAGAGTTTGTAAATTTTTTTATTTTATTTTCTACTCTGACATTTGCAATTTTTTTGTTTTAACGAAATACTGTAAATTATATATATGTATATCACTGATTCATTTTGGATATTTTATAGTTAAGGTTCAATTAGTCGTGACTTAACCATAACCATATAAATCAGCTATTTTAACCAACTTTATGGACATCACTGTCTGTGACTTACCATAATGCCATAGTCATAACGATAACCATATGTACCAATTGAATTTTGGTTCTTTGCCATAACCATAAACAACTGATAGCTGAATTTACTTACATGTATATACATAAAAGAAAAAAAATTGTTTTTTATTTTACTTTTAGTTTTCTATTTGGTATTGTTCGGTAAGTTTTTTAATTTCTTTGTTTATATTAATATTAATTTATTTATTTTTATAGTTAAAAAAATGGATGACGGAAAACCTATAGAGTTGGTAAGGGACTGTCCGTGTCTTTACGCCAAAGCACATAGTGATTTCAAGGACCGCGAAAAGAAGAAGCGAGCTTGGTTAGAAGACGTTAGGAATTTAGAAGCTGAAGGCAAGTAGAAATTTTGTTACTTTTGCCAGTATTTAAGAAATTTTTTTATTTTGATGAGCAGAAAATACAGCAATAAAACTATGGGGAAATTTAAGGGAGCGATTCACAAAAGAAATAAGAGGCTGTCGCAACACATCTGGCAGTGGTGCTTTTACTGGTAGAGAGTGGCCGTTGTTGGAAAGCCTTCAATTTTTAAGGCCACACATTGTTCCTCGACCGTAAGTCATAAAAATGGTTTATTAAATAAAAAAAATTATAATAAGTTTTATACTTTTTTAGAATGAAGCAAAGTGCTCCTTTATTGGAGTATGGAAAAGAAATATACACATTTTGTGAACCTAAAGACTCTAATTCTCCGGCTCAGACAGCTCCTGTGTACTCTGACTCCATAAGGGTAGATTTATCACCCGTTGAAACTGCAACATCCACTTCCCGGGCAAAAAAAAGAAAGGCATCACAGCTTAACGAGTTTGACACTACAATATTGGAATCAATTAAAAGTTTTCAAGAGGTATGTGCCCGTAAAATTCGTCGTGAAGAATACAGCGGAGAAATAAGTGGATTTAGTACCATGATCTGTGATAAAAATAAAAAATGTTATTAAAATAAGTTTTTTTATTCAATGTGGTTTTGGAATGTTATTGCACCTTCTTTTATGAAGTAATTGGTCAGAAATGTCCTGTAGTCATACGCACTATTTGTATCTCTACGTCTGAATGTTGTAACGGACTTCAGTGGACCTCCATGTGGTCTTAATTCTTCTCTCCACTCTGCATTTCTGTTTTCGCTATCCGCGTAGTGCTCGGGGCAGTACCACCGATCTGTATCATGTAACATAATAAACTTATGAAGAACCAAACAAGCAAAGACTATTTTTTCAGCATTTTCTGGATAAAACTCCATTGTTGTTTTAAGAACTCTCCATCTTGCCGTCAAAATCCCAAACGCATTTTTTATAACACGACGAGCCCTTGAAAGCCTGTAATTAAAAATACGTTTAGCTTTTGTCGTATTAGCGAGCGCCTGGGTATGGCTTCATTAAATTGTTTTTTAGAGGGAAGGCACAATCTCCAACGAAGTAATGTGGAAAGGGTTCTGATGATAACGGAAGAGGAGCATAAGGAGGTAGCGGCTACCGATTTTCCAACAGATCTTCCCCGAATTTTATTACATGAAAAATGCCCCCATTACTTTCGCTTCCATATGCTCCCACGCTTATAGCTGTAAAGGTGTATTTAGCAACGCATACCGCTAACAATACGATGCTAAAAACTTTTTATAATTGAAGTACATGGAGCCGGATTTTGGGGGCATTTAATAGCAATGTGCTTTTCATCTATTGCGCCTACGCAGTTTGGCATGTTCCACATTTTGGAGAAGTCATAAGCGATGTCTTTTATTGCTGTTCTGTGGGTTCACTCAAATTTGTTGGCGAAAGCATTTCCCAAATCGCATCACATGTCTCCAACACAATGCTTCTGGCAGTGGATTTACCAATTTTTTAACTTCAAGCGAGTGTCTTTAAAGGAGTTCCATATACTAAGTACCTAAAAATTTTTTAAATTAATTTTACAATATTTTTAATACATACATATTAGAGATGCCAAACGGGAATTCCCGATTCCCGAAATTCCCGGGATTTTCGGGATTTAAAAAACCCGAAACCCGGGATTTTTTAATTTTAAATCCCGGGATTTTCGGGATTTGATAATCCCGTTTTCGTTCTATTTATTTTGTCATACTAATATTTTTTATATTCTTTTCTAATGTACACTAACAAATATTAATATATTGTTACGTTTTTACATTTTAAAAACGTTAAAAAAATGAGTTCGTAGATTGCAAATAAAATATAAATAAATTTGTGTTTAATTTTAAATTAATTCTTTATTATCTGCACAACTTTTGTGCCACTGTTCGAACTTATTCCATGTATACAACGATAATTTTCGCAATATGTGTTTGTTCGTGATAATTCTCTGCTTACAACTTTTTTACCTTGTTAGTTATTCTTCGCTTACAACCTTTTTGTAAGCACAACACTAACATATGTTTTCTTCAGGCGAAACTTGTCTCCACACAAGTCTAACCGAATTATAGCTCGATCTCGTGTCTTCACACAATCGATTGATTTATCACTTCAACCAACTTAACGTCGTTATACACGACTAGCTTAATTCAAACTCCGAATACAACGTGCCGTCTGCACACACGACTGATTCAACTCAAACTCTAAATTCTGAATCCTCCTTGCTCGCTTTGTCTTGCCTTTTATATCACTGGATCATTAGTGTGATGAATGCCCCCGAAGGATGATGACTGCCTTCGGGAACATTCTAAAAATATAAACAACTTCTTTTCATTTTTGTTGTTTCTTTTTTACATTCGTCCAGGCAGATTATTTGTTATTGGTTTCTTTGTCTATCCGCTATTTTATACTGAGCATTGTTGTTGCTTTACTTCTTTGTTTTCTTCATTTTGTTGTTGGTTATTTACGGCATTTATCCCTTATTCTAGTTTATTCATCGATCTTGTAAACAAGCGCTTTATTTTTGTTGCTATATTTTTTTTACTTATGCATTGATCAAGTATATAGTGTTGTTTTTGGAGCTTTTGTTTATTATTTTAAAACACCATTTCCACTTTCGTAACAATATGTATTTGCTTTATATTTTACATTATTTATTATTATGATTTATGAATTTTTAATTTTAATTGAAAATTAATTTTTGTTAATTCTAATGTACATTGATAAATATTGTTAATATTACATTATTTGTCTTTATTTTTTACATAATATTTATGTAGGTCCCCAAATATAATTTATGAAATTACTTATAAATAACTAATTTTTGTTAATAAAAGTGAAATATGTTATTTGTTTTAAGAATTTTTCACTTAAAAAACTTTTAAATAAACATTATATAAGAAAAAAAATCCGTTTTTGTGTTAAAAGTGAGAAATTTCAGGAATTTTTGTTCGGGGTTCAGAATTCTCGAATCCCGAATCCCGGGATTTTTAAAAACCATTCCCGATTGGCATCCCTAATACATATATATATCGGAACTTACAGAAGAGTGAGTGAAATAGGTTCTTCGGTGTGAATTGTTTCCTTAAATTTGTGCATGGAAGGAGCTAATAATTTAAAAAAAACATCGTAACACATCATCTTCGTCCATATCTTTAATTTTCAGGAACGTTTTTTGGTGATACCCATTTTGATACCAATCCCTGTTAATTGGTCGGACTTTCCACCGCCTTTTATGCTTTAAAACTTTTCTTTTAGCGTATAGTGAAACAATATTTAAAAATAAATGATTAATTTCGTCGTCACTGCTCATGTTTTTGCTTTTGTTTACTTTTGAAAAATACATATGTGCAATTAACGTAAACAGCTGTTTATGGCCATGGCAGCACTGATTGCTGCTAATAGTAAATTTACGGTTAGGGATTATGCTACGACTACAGCGTTATGGTAAAGTCACGACTAATTAAACCTTTAATAACGAACTAAATGTTTTTCATTTAATACACAAACAAACACAAAAAGGGAACAAATAAATCAATATGATATTTGTAGGGATTAAAAATATTTTTTTTAATCGTTCTTTGGATTTTGTAGGATCTATTTATTGTGTAAACAAAATAAGAAAAACTTATTGTTTGAATGAAATTGTGTATGAACAGAAGTATACGAATTCTTTTTAGGCGGCATTTAGGAAACAAATACAACGTTGAGAGAGCTAACTGCTTCACGTACGTGGTGGCTCACCTCATTGTTACCTCATTATTACCTCTTGTCGTTTGATCGTCGCACAAAGTGGAATCAATTGTTTTTCAACTGTTTAACCTTATGTCGAGCTGTATTAGGGAAATCCCAGCTTTTGACAGTACTGATTCAAATCAGATACCAGACTTCTTTCCGCAGGTTGAAGGAAGTCCTTCTCTCCAAATTTGGTAAGAAGGAGACGGGATAGGAATTAATGGCCAGGCTTAAGAGCTCAACTATTGAAATATATTATCATCACATAGATAAATTGAAGAACTGACTACTGAAGAAATAAACAAAATCTCTTAAATTGTGTTCAAAGAACACCTACCAGAGCCAACAAAAACAATGATTTTTTCAAGAAACCCGGACTCGTTAGAAAAGGCATTTAAAATTGTTAGAAGTAAAACACGTATGGAGTAATTCAATGTGTATTAGGGAAAAGTATTTAGCAAAATAATAGATATAGTACATTAACATATGTAATTTATAGAAAAAGTATTAAATAGAAATAACGGATAAATATATATATAAGAAAACGGATAACAGTTTGCCAATATGATTGTGACACGTCACCATTAATGTTAACATAACATTTGACAGTTGCTTCAATAATATGTTAACTTAACATATGACAATTGCTTCAATGAATATGATTATTTAGTGATGTAAATTAAACTATGTTTTTCTCAACAAAAATAGTCCTAGAAGTAAGGCATAAGAATTATACTGTGGCGACGGAGGTGACTTACATTTCATAAATAATAACTTTAGTAACCGAAATTCCGGTAATGGTTTTAGCAACCAAAAGATCAACAACGGACGTAATTAAAATAATGAAATAGTGAAACTTTTAATTCTCGCAGTGTCAATAATATATACAATGGGGATAATAGAAACACAAATGGTGGTGGTAATTATCGCAATGACCACAATTTTAATAGGAATGATCAAAAGCGAACCTATCAGAACTCGGGCAATACCAGACGGTCAAATCAATCAAGTAACTCTCACAATTCACGCAGGAATGTAGATTTCATGGTGAACACCGAAATGCCTTCCCTATATAATAATATATAACCCAATTAAAACCTTACATTTCATTATAGATACTGGAGCAGAGTTCAGTAACATAAACGAAAATTTATGCATATAAGGAAAAAATTACCTTACTGAGAGCAGTAAGTAAAGGCACGTCAAATTTTCAGAAGTGACGCCTTGTGATTGACTACAGAAAATTAAATGGCATTACCGTCGAGGATAGATTCCCAATTCCGAATGTAACTGATATATTCGATAAGTTGGGGAGATACCAATATTTTACAACCCTCGATTTGACCCAGGGTTTTCATCAAATCGAAATGGACGACATAAGGCAGCTTTCTCAAGAGCAAATGGCCATTACGAATTCCTTCTAATGCCGTTTGGCTTAAAGAATGCGACCTCAACTTTTCAGAGACTCATAAACGAGGTTTTGAAAAAGTATAATCGAAATATGAACGACATCCTGATATTTTCTGCAAGCTTTGAGGAGCATAAAGTTGACGCAAGGTTAAAACTTGTCTAGTAATTGAGCGCTCGGACTGAAAATTTCAAACGACTAAAACTTTGAAATACACAAAAATTCATTATGGTAGTTCTTTTCCTTCTTGTTTTTCATTTATTTTATATTTTTACATTTAGGTAACATTAATTATTAATTTTCAGGTTCTTTGGACAAAAAACTTTTAAGCTCATTATAATTTACAAGCATGTTAATTCTGACTTTATCTTGATTCCTTAGGTGTTCATTTTTCTTACAATGCAAATTAAAACCGGTAGTATTCGTGTAAAACGGAGTTATCTTTGATTTCTTTAAAACTATTTTATTTCCCAATATGTACTGTGTGAAATCCATGACCTCATCTTTAGTAATGCTCTTCGATTGTCGGCATCTGTCTGGAGATGCGACTATATAAGGCAATCCTTCTTGCTCTCTTCTGAACTCAACCAAATGTAATTGTTTTTCTTCAGCTATTTGTTTGTGGGTTTTTTGCTTTAGAATTCCAATAAAAAAAGCCTTTACTATATGCTGTAAATTGGTGGACCCTTCTATTTTTGCATGTAAATCGCGAATACCAATAACCTTACAAATCGTTTGAATTGCACGATGACAAACCAAACCATATCCTTCTGGTTTTTTAGACACAAAAATTTTGGTTTTCCCAAAAGCACAATAAAAGTCGTGAAACACTGTGCGGTTTTCGCATAGTTCAATTTTCATTAATTTTTGACCAGCTCTATTTTTGGATTTTCTTAAAGCAGTGCGAGCTTCCGGAGCTTTCGCTGTAGCAAATCCTCCCAATCCATTGCCATTGCCTGTAACACTCATTACTGAAAATCTTCTTTTTCTTCCCATATTTCCTTTCATAATAAAAACAATTTTGTTTTCTAAAACTCTTGTATCGAATCCATTAAATGTGTCTTCACCAATTGAATCGGGAGGTCCAATACTTCTACCTGGCATTTTTGATCCTGACCAACCACGATCAATAGGATCTATTTTCATTACTCTAAATCCAGCAACGGAATCACGTAGTTTTAAAAGAGTTTTTTCTCTGTCATTGTCACTAGGAAGAATTTGTTGTTGTATGATTTCCTTTCCCCTTATTATAGGTGAGTTCAATCCCGGCCAAAGTATGTTTTTATTTCCAACACCAATTATTTGTCCTTTATTAAGGTCCTTAGCAACTTTTTTACCTGTGCCTTTACCTCTACCTCTCTTTTTGCCAGCATTACTTACAGCTGTAACTCCCTTCCATAAGTCAGAAGCAGGAACTGAAAATTAGTAACAATATTGAGATATTATTTAAATGAAACAATTAAATATTTACAATGATAAGATTTTTTAATTTAAATTTTTTTTTTTTTTTGAAAAAACGTTTTCTTAATATTTTACATAAAAGCATTACAGCTTCGTTATTTTTAAATAGATTGTAGTCTAGGTACAGTTTATATAACACCTCTTGTGATGAATATAGCACTTTCAGCTTCTTCGTACAATTTTAATAAAGAAGTTGCCCCATTGCACACATATACTTCCTTACTGAATTTTAATTTATTTTATTATAATGTTTTTTATATTATAATTTTGTTTTCTTTTTTCCTGAAGAAACATATTTTAATATTTTGATAGTTTAACCAAATAAATTGCTATCGCAAATATTTCCTGCAGTGTGACCGCAGGGAAAACATGTTAGCTACACAGACTGCATTTGTATTTTTTTATTCAATGTTTACATAATTACATATTTAGTCATTAGAACCCTTTAGTCAGGATTATTGGCCCAGTTTCTCACACCACTTATGTTGTGTGTTAATTTTATACATAAGTGGAGGACCTACAGTTTTCATGGTTCAGAGTTTTTGCCAGAAATCTGTTGAGAGGAAATCGTCGAAGAAATATTTTTTCATATTTCGTTTTTGATGTCTGAGCGGGGCTGTGAACCCTCCCGTCTAATAAGCCAACACACTACCGACTAGGCTGCGGCGACTTCAAATAAAATTTAAACACACAAAATATAAAATATACATTCACAATAAAAAAATATTTTTTTACTCTTACATTATTAAAAATAAAAACATTTTTGTTCATTACGACGACATCGAAGCAAATGAAATAATGCTTGTCAATCAGTATTGGAGACAATAAAATAAAAATTCATCAACTGAAAAAATTAAAAAAATATTTGATTTTCATCAATCAAGGCCGATAACATATACATACAACGGCAACACGCATATAAGGTGTTGATGGTTTTATTTGATCGTCTCCAGGCGTCTTTATGGTGTTTTCTTTTCTATAAAGAAAATGTCACCCTCTTACAAGGTGCATTAAAAAAATTACTGACCAACCATGTTATAATGTAATTTTTTATTTGAGAAGGCCATAACACAAATATTAAAAATGCGTATGACCTGTGTTTATTGATTTGTGTTAATTTGTTTTCAATGGCCATTCACAATTATGCTGGCACAAAAAGGCAGCTTGTAGGCAGCTTGCTGGCATAATTTTTCAACCAGCTTCAACCCCGCACAAACCAATACATAAACAAAACAAAACCAATACACATACATTTATAAAACAGCAGGTTCAGAAAAATTTGTACAGAGCATATTTAGCCTATCGTTGTGCGTTGAGTAATGAAGAAAAAAAACTAATACACACGAAACAGAGTATACAAGGCAGATTTATATAAGATGTAGGAACGTCTGTACAACAAATACAACAATGCAAAAACAACAGGGATTTTGTTTTTGTAAAGAGTATGCCTAATGTCAAAAACAGCTGACCAAGTGTATTAATCACTGACTGACGAATAACAATAGAAAGAAAAATTTTAAAAAATTTATAAAAATGGCTACAACAAACACTAAAAAAACAACAACATTTTGACATTTTAAACCTCATCAGCTGTTCAGTTACGGCTACCGTCTATAAATATACCGTGAGAGTATATGTATATGAAAATAGGAAAAAAGTGTTGCTAGATCGCTAATTTTTCGACTTAATTTTTTGAGCGCTTTTTTAAAAGAAAAAAAATTTTTAGAACTGCATGAAATTTTTTTTATATTAATGACCATATAACATTAACCCTTTCGGCCGCACATGAATTTAGCTGTAGCTACCGAGAGAATCACATATTTTTTTCATATAAAAATTAAGAGCGGCAATTCCCGCTTTTATATCGTTTAATAATTTTTGTTAACTGTGGATCAAATGACGGGAATTCCCGCGATGACGGGAATTCACGCATTTCATTTTTCAATAATATATGTAGCAGTTTAAAACAAATTGCGGGAATTCCTTAAGGACGGAAATTCCCGTCATTTATTTTTATGAAGTTTATTTAGCTACCAGAACATAATTGCGGGACATACCGTCATTAATATCAAGAAAAATAAAGAATGATAATTTTCAAAACATCCATCTGGGCATAGTGCTGGCTTATTAAAACAGTTTTTGCATTGAAAGCTTGTTTCTTTTCTAATTCCATTTTTAGTACAATACTTGCATCTCTTTTGGAAACTTTTATTTTTACCTAAATTTCCATGTTTTTCTGGGAAAGGAATTTTTTCTGGGAAGTGCTGAATGGTCAAATCTATTGAAGGAGATTCTCCTTGTGGTTTTAGATTACGTCCTTTGGATGATATATAATTCACCAGATCCTTGCCTTCAGCTAAATGAGCAGGTATATCAATTAAACTTGTTATCTAGTTATCTCTGAAGTCTAAAAACGTGGTTTTAGGATGAAATATTTTATAAATAAAAAACGAATTCCACACAGCCATATCCAGGATATGAAACAGGACCTTTTTATACCATCTAATACTTTTTCTTGGACTAGAATAATACGATAATAGTTGGTCAGATCGATCAATTCCTCCCATATTTTCATTATAAGCAACAACGTCTATTGGTTTCATCTTCTTCTGGCCTCTTCTATTAGATACTTCGATAAGACATGGGTGATGTGCCGTAGTTATGGATAAAACATCGCGTTTGTCCTTCCATTTTGTAACGTAAACATTTCCAGTTCTTCTCCAAATCATTTCTCCTTTCTTTAGTTTTTTAGTGGTTATACATTTAGGATTTGGCTTGCGATTAAAACGTAAGGTGCCCGTGGTATGGGTTTTGTAATGAAGTAGCGTTTGAGACAATTCAACGCTGTTGTAGTAGTTATCCATAAATAAATGATGACCACGGTTAAGAAATGGTTCCATAAGTTTCAAGACTACAGTTTTTGTCTTCGATCCTGTCGTATCTTCTGTAATTTTTCCTGCATAAATTTCAGCATTTAAAATGTAGCCATCATTTGAGGTGAGTTCATAAAACTTTATGCCGTACTTAGCACGTTTCCCTTTATTGTATTGCTTAAACGATAATCTTCCTTTAAAAAGCATTATAGACTCATCTAAGGACAATTCTTTATCTGGTCTGTAGTTCTTTTTAAAATTTCTTAAAACTAAATTAAGAAGCGGCATTACTTTTTCCAGCTTTCCTGTCCATTTAACTTGCTCATATGACTCATGGCAACTAAAGCATCTTAGAATTTGCTGTAAACGTCTTCCAGACATAACAGCCGAATATACTGGTTGGTAGTACAACTTATTTTTTGAAAACATTTTTTTAATGGATGGTTTTCTGTTCTGACCCTGTAGGAGGCATAAGCCCAAAAATTTAAGAATTTAATCTTTTGATGTTTCGGGAAAAACTATTTTAGGTCGCTTTCTAGTCGACGGTTTGGTATCATTATTTTCCAACTTTTTTCCATAACCATTGCATGAAGAAGTCAACAAATTAATTATATCTTCATCAAAAAATTTTTGGAATACCATTAGCGGAGTTGCGTCATTCGGAATTTCGTCACAGACGCCCACTGATTCGTTAAATGGAAAGGATGGTATCGACTTTGTATTCTCATGACAAATAGCATCAGATTCATTACCAAATGTTTCAATATTTGTAGATAATGTATCATCATCCTCCTGATAAGAATCTTCTTGATCAGATTCATCTAGCTCACCATTATCATCGCTTTCATCCCCGGTGTCGTTAGAGCTTGAATATCCTGTTAAGTCATCATCCAATGACATTTCCTCTTCAGAATCTTCTAATAATTCAGACACCCACTTTTGCAAATTTTTATTTACCATTTTTTTAAGAAAAATACGTTATAAAACCGTTACAAAAATTACTTTTTATATTTTTTTATCAGTAACTAAGTTTATCAAACTGATCGCACACAGAAAGTCAACTAATTTTACGTACATGTATTTCTTATGGACGTTTGACGGGAATTCCCGCAATATATTTTATGGTGGACGTTTTTACACAACAAAAAAAAACAAAAATGTTCATCTTTCTTCCAAACATTTTTACAATAAGAATGCGTTAAATTAAGTTTTGTTTCTCAGAGTAAGTATTTTAGAACTATAGCAACTCTAACTACTTCTAAATAAAACCAAAAATCAGCTGTAATAGTTAAAAAAATTGTTGTCAATATCAGCGGCGATTCCCGTCATTAGTTTTTTTAAAGACTAGTGAATGACGGGAATTCCCGCAATAAAGCCGAAAGAGTTAATAATGTAATACCCCCATTCACGATCTAGTGCAAATGGTCTCGCATGATTCCATTTGCAATATGGTTTAGTATATGTTTACACCACAATAACAAAATATACAGAAATACAGTTTATAAAATAAACAATACTCAAAATCATAGTTTATATTTACTCAATATTTTGCAACACTTCAGTAAACTGACAGCTGACAATTTATTTATTAAAAATAATAAAGTTCGTTGGCGAATGGTGACTCAAAATATAAGGAAAAGAAAAAAAGGGATAAACCCAACAAAAAATTGTCCGAAGAGGATGTTAATACAATTAATAAAAATTCGTATATTAAAGAGTCTAATATTTGTTCCTTCAAACTTCCATTAGACATTTTTATAAATTGTTAACAAATATAAAATTAAAACCTATTGACAATTAGCTGTGTATTTGTGTTTTACAATTAAAGTTGCAAATGCAACCAGTAAAATTTGTTCATAATTAAAAGGAAATATTTAGAATTGCATAAATACAATTGCGAAAATACACTAGTTTGTTAATTGGGCTATTATTTTTAATATTTGCTTAACAAGAAAAAATTAAATAGAACTTAAAATGGCTCCAGATCTCCTGACTATTGACAAACCATCCCGAAACAGTTTTCATATCCTTTCAAATGCTCAACCTAACCGTTCGATTTATCCTAAATACGTGTCATATCAGTAAAATAAATTACGCGCAGCCCTTTTGTAAGACACAATTAACCACCAAAGAAATGGAAACATTTTTTGTTGGTACGGAATTAAATCGTTGCATACAAATTACTTAAAGCAAGAAACCAATTTGAAAATCTGTTAACATGAGATCTGTCCACAATATAAGATGAATTTTAAAATTTCGCGACCTACATACATTCGTCTTATAATTATTTAATTTTTTAACTTCTCGAATATATGTTCACAGCTTAAACTATATAACATGTTAAGTTCGTTTGCGAGAAGCATACGGTAAAGGCATGTCGAAAATTGTTTCCAAGTTGTACAACCATTTCATAAAATGTCAAAGAGATGTGAATTACGACCTCCAGCCTAGACGCCCCAGAACAATAACCGAAGAAAATGATGTAAAAGTGAAGAAAATAATAATATACAATCGTTGACAATTAGAGACGTTGTTGAGGATGACGGCATATAGCTCGGCTTATTCCAAGCAATTTTTCGAAAATTTTTGGTGTGGCAGCGAAATTCGTTCTTAAATTGCCGAATTTCGATCAAAAGATTTTGAATGTTTTAGAGAACTTAAATTTATTTTTTACACAAAATTTGATGTAACATGTTTGGTCCATCTTATTCAACAGCAAAAACTCGCTAAACAAGCTAAACACTTGTCTTATTTATACCTCTCACAAATAAACTAAACATACTGTATATCTAGTTAAAACTGTTACCATATATACGAAACGAGTATACCAACAAAAAAATAATTAAAAGTCGAACGTATGTAGCCCATCATATTTTTAAGTTCACCTTATGTGTTGGGCAGACCTCGTATATGACACGCTTAATTGCATTAACATGCATATACACATATGGTCATAAGAATAGGTACGACTCAAAATTGTTCTTAAAAACTTGTATCTTAAAATTATTTTCCTTTGCGTGTTTGTTTTTTTTTTTGCGTGTAACGTGAGTCAATTATTTCCCTTGGTCTTCTGACGTTACGTCATGCATTATTCACAAAAAATTTATCTTGGTTTCATTCATTTTCCAAAAAATATTATGCCATTTTTTGATACCTTCTGGTCCACACCACGTCCTGAGATTTTGTGCAAACTGTTTCCTTTTCTGGAATTTTTTTCTTAGCAATGGAACTTTGCGAGCTATTCTTCCTGGAAGTTTAATGTCACATAGACGACGCCGCAGAGTTCTTGTCGATATTTGATTATCTATTTCAGCGGCGAAGACTTAAAAGTATCTCGTTTACCTAGCATCGCGATGTAATCGACTGACCACGTTTTTCTACGATGTTTTGAGGATTATAAGATTTTTCTGTTCTCGATGCTTTTGAATGAGCCTTCTCTCCTCCAGTGTACAATGTTGCGCCATCTATTTATAATATTAGTATAAAACGAAAGTCTAGTTACCTCAATATTAAATTTAGTTTGGATAACAAATATTAAAATGTTAATTTCATGACAAAATTTGCAAGGGGTTCCTATTTCAGTTGCCAGAAATTTTTCTTAGTTTTTAAAAAATCTTTCATAAAAAATAGCAAGCATATTGAAAGTTAAAAGAATTTGTTATATCAAAAGACAACAGTATTGAGAATTAAAAAAACATAACTTTATTACAAAATTTTGCGATTGGTAAAAAAAAGCCAAGAAATTCGCGTCAGTTAAAGATCGTTCCTATTTTAATGGCCATATGTGCATAAATTAAAAATTTGTTTGATGAATTTAAATAAAAAAAAGCTTAGTGCTCTTTATTGTTTAAATGTCAACTTAAGACTAAAAATTTTACAAAAATATTTGTCTTAAATATTTGTCTTAAACCACGAGCACACTTGTGTTATTGCAAAATAAGTATAATGTATCGTCTGGTATGTTGACTTGACACCACGTGTAAAACAATTTAATATACATAATGCGTTAACTGCTCCCCCCCTAGATTTCAAACGTCCTCGTTTGAAGGTTAGGTTAGAGGACGTGTACTTGTCAACTGTGACAAGTACAGTACCCGGAGGCCAAATTGGCCCATTGTACAATGTCCTACCTTCTCACACCACTCGTGTTGTGTGCGTTCATGAGTGGTGGGACCAACAGTTTAAAGTCGACTCCGAACGACAATTTTTTTTTTTTTTGAGAAGCTTCCATGGCAACTTTTACTCTCAGAGCTTCTGCCAGAAATCTGCTGAGAAGAAGTCGCCGAAAAAAATATTTTCATATTTTCGTTTTGATGTCTGACCTGGGATTCGAATTCGGGCCTTTCGTCTAATAAGCCAGCACACTACCTACTAGACCACGGCGACTTCAACAAGGTTTTGGTTTATTGAATAATTGATTTAACCCTTCAATGCCTGTAGGAGAGAGTTGAATTGATTTATTTTTTTTTTTGCATAAAAATTAATCTGACAATCAATATCATGATTATTATTAATATGGCGAGGGAGAAGTGTTTGGTATTATTGGTGTTTAATTGGTGTAGCATCTGCAAGGAGAATAATTCTTCAACCATATTAGATCTGGATGAAGGCTGAAGTATTGCGGGTAAGGGTTTACTTATTATTTTTTGTTCATTGTCAAAACTTTTCCCTTGAATTTCGATAGAAGTGTTACTAAAATGTATCAAAAATGTTCCGTACAACATGGTTGTTTCGTTCTTGATTACGATGTCCCCTTAGAATTTATTTGGGAATAAAATACCTGGTGTTATTTCTTCTATATTCGGAATGTGCTGATCGTTAATCTCCGTGCAGTTTGACAAACGACTATTTAATAGATTAGTTATACAATTGTCATTTCATAGATATATTACATCATTCTTCATACAAATTTCTAAATAGTTATAATTTTTTATCCTATACATTTTTGTTCACAAATCAATATCTTATTAAAGTTTATTTTATTAATTCTTTTATTCTGCTTAACAGCTCTAATTTCTTCAGTTTTACAAACATCATTCTTAACTGTTGGTAAACTTATAATATAAATTATTAACTTTCTATTTGTGGCAATTTTAATTTTAGAAAATTTTAAAGCTTCATCTAGGTTTATAAATGGTAAATTTTCTTTGTTTACAATATTATGAGCTATGTTAATTTCTTCATTTGATAAAATGTAAGAGTTTATGGTATTGGCTTTCGCCCAATGTATTGCGTAGGCAATATTTATAATTTCTTCTTTTATTACTTCTAGTTTAAATTTTAGTTTCAAAATTAGATCTTTCTGTTGATTGATTATCTTTCATTATTTTAACAATTCTGTTAGTTATATTTGTAATTTCATTTATTCTCTCGATTACGAGTTTATTTGAAACTAGTTGTTATTATTTTCTAGTACATTATTCATTTTATTCACAACTATTTCATGGTGATAGCGACCAGAACTTCCTTCTAACCATTTCCATGCACTACCCAAAAACTCCAGTGATCTTTTAAATTTATTTACTTTTAAATTGTTTAAATGTGTTTTAATTTGTGATATTAGTAAGGATATGAAGGCACTATTTTCAATTTTTGAGGTTGTTATATATTTAGGATATTGGCTTTTTGTTCTGTGATAATACGACACCAATTGCAAAGTCAGATGCATCAGTCGTGAGTTCAGTCTTATTCGAAATTTGGATAAGTAAGTACCACATCTGGGGATACCAAAATATTTTTTATTTTATTAAAAGAGTCCAGTGCTTCTTGATTTAGGGATATTAGTTTTCTTTTATATGCATTTTTAGAAACATTTGTGTACCCTCCTCGTAATATAGTAGTGAGTGGTTTTGCAATTTTTGCAAAGGCCCTAATAAATCTTCGGTAATAACCAGTCATTCTGAGAAATGAACGTAGTTCACTTAGATTCTTTGGTACCGGCATTTTTGTTATTGATTTCACCTTCTGGGGGTTTGTTTTAATTCCTTCTGCTCCTACTACGTACCCTAAAAATTTTACGTCAGTTCTCAGAAAAGTACATTTGTCTATTTGCACCTTCATATTAGCCCTTTCCAGAGTCTTGAACACCATCTCTAAGTTTTGTAGATGTTCTTCCCCATTCTGGCCAAAAATTATTACATCATCGTTGTACACGTAACATCTTAAGCCAATATGTTGACGAAGAATATCGTCTAAGCCCATACTTCCCGTTATTTACAGAAAAGGCAGTTTTCTCTATATCACACTCACGAAGGGGTATTTGATAAAACCGATGACAGTAATAGCTCATTCTCCCTGAGATTAGAGAGTACCTCATTTATCTTTGAAGTCGGATACCTATCAGGTATGGTAACGGAATTAAGCTTGCGATAATCTATAACCATACGGTATTTCTTTTTCATCAGAATTATCAGTTTTCCTACTAACGATTCACACCGGAGAACTGTAAGGTGACTTAGATTTCCTTATTATTCCATTGGCGAGGAGTTCTCCAACTTGACGTTCTACTTCTGCTTTCAACCCCATTGGGTATGGATATGGTTTTGAGTAGACGGGAGTTTCTGTCGTGGTACGTATCTCACCTTTCACCAGAGTAGTAAATGTTAGCTTCTCATCGGGATCCGAGAGCAGATTAGGACATTGTTTTATTATTGTATTCAATTTCATCTGGTCGTTTTGTGTTTGAATACAAAACTTGTAATTCTACTTTATTAACTTCTTGCGATATTTTCTGCTTTAGTGGAATATTTATATTAGAAAATATGGTCATTAAATTCCGAATGAATGGTTGCTTTAAGATCCTTGAGTGTATCGTTAGCTATTCTATGTACATACATACTCTATGTATGGAAGAGAAGGCATTAATCTAAAAAATTAATATTGTCGTTTTCAATGTATAGGGTCATGTCGGGAGTAGTGTCGTTCGTATATGGGACGTTATGCTGTTGTTCACAAGTTGGATCATTGTGCGTACCGAATTCGCATATATCGTATGTTCTGTAAGGACATTCTGCTTTTTGATGAAAATTACGTTGGATCTTTTTTGGGGGATGAGACATTTGACTGGCGGATGGTCGCTTAAAGTTTTGGGCTGGGTTGTTACGTCTAACCTGCGTAGAATTGTCTATTTCCACTGGAGTAGGTTTCGAAAATGAGTTGGAATAATTATTCCTAAATCCATTAGCAGTCTCGAAAGGTCACCTCTGAGTCCGCGAATAACTGTGTCAAGGGCTTTCTCCCTGTATGACCTTGTCATTACACACAGACTTGCTGCACCCAACTTCAAACATGTTACTTTGTCAAGAATCAATGACAAATGTTGGTAAATCACCTGATAAAATTTGATAATTGTTCTACCACCTTGCCACATCGTGGTCATTTGATATTCAAGCGTACCAAAATCGCGCTTGTCCGAATTGTGCATCATTCAGCTCTTTTTAATTTTTGCCCAATCAAGAGGGGTTCTTTATGAATCGAGAGCACTATCAGCTTCCCCTATAATCTTAGAACGAATGGTATGTAAAATTGTATAATATTTGCTAGTGCCCTTAACTCCCTCATAAAGTTCTAATACCCTATCAACTGACTTCCTCCTCAACTTACTTCCCCTATCGGTTGGTCTCTGCCTTCGTCTAACGAAAGAGATCTACTTAATCTTTCTGTTATCGTGTCAATATTATCATCTGTCATGGTGTTTTATTTTTTCCACAAAAATTTAAATTAAGGAAAATGGAAATTTTTTTTTCTAAACGGTGTATGTATGTATTACTTTTAAATAAATTTTAATTATATCTTTTTAATTGGATTCTTTTTTCTTTAAAAAAAAAAAAATCACTTTTAATATTTCCTCTTTTCCTAAAAATATTTCTTATGTAATAATATTTTTTTTTTAATATTTCTTAAATAATCAGCCATGTCACAGAACGCAATTCCGATCGAAAGTGGTTTCAATTCCGAATATCGAGCATTTAGAAAACGAAAATTTTCTTCGGAATGAAACCACTTTAAATTTTCAAAGTGGTTTTGATATTTTTGATGATTTATTAAAGAAAAATATTAATAAAGCTTAGTTAAACTGAAAGACAAAATGGTATGTTTTATTATTACATAGGTATAGGTAAGTATTTACTTAATATGTATGCTTAAAGAAATTAAATTTTGTTAACTTGCTGAGAAAAACAAAACAAAGTGATATATTTTTTCATCGAAGTATTGCCACGTTATTTTTTTGAGCAAACCACTTATTTTTGAGAACAAAAATTTATTAAGTAGAAAAAATTTAAGCGGTGGCAACAAAAACGATGTACAGAAGAAAACGCAAAAAATATTGTTACGCCAAAAATATTCGAAACGACCTATTATCGTTTCACAATAATAAAGATAAACAAAAGCTATAAATACAAAGACAATGCGTGCAATGGTTGTTGTTGCATTCGCTTAATTGTCCGTCTCCTCTTCTCTCATACTTGTTGCAGCTGGTTTACTAATAATAAATTCTATGTATGTGTTAGTGTGTATTGTGTACGCATTGTCTTTGTGTTTATAGCTTTTGTTTATCTTTATTATTGTGAAACGATATTAGATCGTTTCGACTATTATTGCGTAACAATATTTTTATATTTCTTTTTTTTTAAATAATAATATTTTTTCTCTTTTTTTTAAATTCGCTCTTCCATTAAAACTTATTTTTTGCTTTTTTATATTTCTATATAACATCTTTTCACATGCATTTGGCAATTTTAGGCTTTTCTATTTGAATCCTATCACTCACAATTTTTAATATTAATTAAATGAATTTACTTACAATATACTTAAAATTAATTGGGACATCTCCACTGTTTTGGACTCTGGTTTGTTTACCGATTTGGATGATCCTCTTTCCTTCGTACTGGGGGTCCTAGTTGCTTCTGATCGCCAGTTCCTTTGTTCCAAAGTATCCGACTTCAAGGATTTTTTGTTATTTTAATTCACAAACACTCGCGGAGACTTACTTTTTGATTTTCAGGCTAATTTACTCTTTCGAACCGGTGGTACTTTGGCTCACTTTATTGTTATTAGACAAACTTTCCTCACACTTTTGGATTTTTACTTTTTACAAGTTCTGTTATTTTCTCTTTTATTTATAAATTTTTAATTAATTAAATTCTTGATCATTTAACTTATTTATTTAAATTTTTGTTTTTTTATTTTAATCACTTTATGTCACACAAAATTCTGGGAATTTGTTCCATTGATTTTCTTCAAGTACTTTGAGGTTTTTTCACGACCGACCATTTTTGTTCAGGGGCCGCTAGTTTTGTGTATCCTCGTTTAATCTTTTCACTGTTTTATGCAGTCCATCCCAGCTGGTTTATAGCTAACGGCCAGTTGTTCTTCATGGATACCCTCTGTTTTTGCTGCACTATCATACCTGGGTTTCATTCTATTCATTTTCTCTGGAGGAATACTTGGGGAAAATATCATCGACGGGTCAGATTTAGATGGCAAAATCTACCCTGAAAGATGGGAGCTAATTGACGAAAGGCTCATGGAGTTTATGTTGGAGGAAAGTTGTGATGGCTGTAATGCCCGAATATCCCCCATCGGTTGGCCCATTGGCATCAAGGTAGTGAAGGTCGTCGTGGTCTAGTAGGTAGTGTGTTGGCTTATTAGACGAAAGACCAGAGTTCGAATCTCAGGTCAGAACCAGTGAACTCTGGATTGTATCCTCTGCATTTCATAAATTGAACTAATTCTGTTCTGTCATACACCCTACATCTTTCCCAACCGACATTTATTTTTCATATTTTCCCATAAACTTAATATTGGCATCCGCTAATTTAGGAATTTGTTTTCTTAATTCCTCAATTAAATCATTTTCACTATAGTCAAAAGACATGCCAATAATTTTGATATTTAGTCCCGTCGAATTTGGATTTTTTACTTCATATTGTTTTAATATTTGTTCCTGGATTGCGCCTTTAATTTTCTCTCTATCTTCATAGTTCTCACTTTGAATAGCAATTGTTACACTGCTTCTAGTTTCCACATTCGTTATCTTCAAGTTGTCTGGATTTATTTTATTTAATTCTCCTTTAGACGCCTTTTGCACGTTAAAATTAGTTTCGAAACAAATGTGAGAAACTTTTTTGCATTTTCTTTTATCGCGTCGTTCTGCTGTTTTTGACAGTTGTAACTTTGTATGGCATTGTGATTTAGGTTCAAACACAAGACATGAATATTATATTTGTTATTATATTATAATATACAGTAATTGTGGTGACTTACCTGCACAACCAACTTTTGCACGATATTTTATGCAGGTAAGTCAAAAAGGCAGTTAACGTTAATGCTCATTAATGCTGGTCAGTGCATTTAAGTTTAGTGCCCAAAAAAGCAGATAACAGCAAATAATTTTAATGAATAAAAATAGGGCGTAAAGTCGCCTTCAACCTTTTTAGACTAAAAGGTGAATGTTCGGAAGTCGATTTATAGAATCATATACGAATTTTTTTTTACAAAAAGTCTATTGTTCAAAAGTTGAACTCTATTAGGCAGATAAGTGAAATTTTTTAACCAAAACCAGCAAAAGCTTCCCTAAATATTATGCACGTATCTTAAATGTACAGGTATGAAGAATGCACTTAAGTTAAGAAATTTATATGGGTTTCGTAAAATAAATATACGAAATACAAATTTTGTGCACTTAAATGCAAAATGCACTTAAGTGAAATGCAGGTAAGTCAAAACTACTGTATTATATATTTATGTATTATTATTTTTTAATATATTTACCTTATTTAAATTATATTCTTTTTGATATTTTTTATTTTTATTTTTTCACCCTTTTTAATTGTTTGGCGGTAAATTTTTCTTTTGCTAATGTTTTGCTTTCAAACACACAATAAACAAAGACTAATGATATTTTAAATAAGGGGGCTTTATATTAACACTGTTGACTAACTACGAATCATCTCTTACCCACTTTTTCCCCTAAAAACATCATTTTTGCCTTTTGATGATATTTACGATCTAAAAATGGTTTTTAGTAATATAATGTGAAAAATCAAATTGTCGGTTTTGGCCAGTTTTCTGAAAGTTGCCGCGGCAGTCAAGGTGTTAACATCTCTATGCGAAACAAAAAATAAAAGAAAATGTGAAATTAAATACAACTCTGTGTATACACGAACTGCTCGTTTTTCTTTTCTCCCCTACAAACTCAAATTTGTTTCGAAACAAATTTCAACGTGCAAAAGGCGTCTTAGTTTTCCAGCCGATTGTTTTTTCTTAGGTTTCACAATTAGGGGTAGTTGTTTATTTATATTGGCAACCCTTTATTTTTCACTGCATCCGCATATGTTGTTTTTGCACTTTGTTTACATTTTTCATTTACTGCTTTCTTTATTCCTTTGCACATATTTTCATTTTTCTCTTGTATTGCTTGACACAACTGTTTGTTGTTACATTCAAATTCTTTTAAACTAATAGATAATTTTTTGATTTCTTCGACATTTTTTTCACACGATTTCTGACATTTTATCATTTTATTTATTCTCTCCTCCTACCGCTTTTCTATAGCCTCAACTAGTTGTTTAATTTAATTTTTTTGTGTGAAGCTTTAAATTCCTGCTTATACTCAACCAAATTTTGTTTGTTTTTATGCACCTCATTTTGCACTTCTCTTAAAACCAAATCAATAATATGAACAGCGTTGTCAACTCAATGCTTTTAGCACTGTTTTTAGTGCCTTTTAAAACTTTCGACGCGGAAAATTTTCGAGTTAGTGACACCAAATCAAAAATTTATAAAAATAATTCGTCAAGTGTAGATTATTTAACGATTCAAAAAGGTATTACAGTCAAACTCGTTTATAACGAACTCGGTTATAACGAAATCTTGGTTGTTACGTACATATTTTCAAGTCCCAATGTTTTTAGATTAGAGGTTATGATAGAGGACGTGCACCTGTCGGCCAAGACAAGCACAGTACCCGGAGTTCGAAATTGACCCATTGTACTAATTCTCGGTTAAAAGGAACTAATTTAAATGGTCCCAGTAATTAAATTTCATATATTTACCCTTTTTTATAACGAACCCTCAGAAAAAACGATGAAGTGTGGCAATAGTCTTTACTTTTATTTAATATGGCAGCATTAAATTATAACTCAGATAAGAAGAATTAACACATATTTTTGGTTTTTAATAAAAAAAAATACTTTTTGTTTTTAATACATGAAAAAAATTCTTTGTATTTCATATTTTCTTCTATAACTACACCCGTTTATTACGAACTTTGCCTATAACGAACTATTTTTTCTAGTCCCACAGCGTTCGTTATACCCGCGTGTGACTTTACTTTGAAATGCAACTCTTTATAAGTTGTTTGAAATACATTACATTTGCAACAACATAAAAACTTGTTAAAACCCAAAAAAGTTTTTTAAACTAATAAAAGAAATATGAAATTATTTATTTTGAAAAATAAATTAATACAAAGTATTAACTCAAATAATATTTTATACTATTTGAAGAATCATATAATAAATAAGCAAATAAATAAAACAAAAACTCTTTTTCCTGATTATTGCTGGAGTTAAATATATAATAATAATTTTGGTTTGTAAACTTTTTACTGATTATATAAAATGGTGATAAAATTAAAATAAATATTATAATGTTTTAGTGCTTTTTTGTCAAAATTACGCGTTTTTTAACGAGTTTGGTGCTTTTTGAAAATTTATAGTTGACAACGCTGATTATGAATATATTGCATGCAGTCGTCGCATATAGATCTAATAAAGTTGTGCTCATCCATCATCTTTGCCGAGCATTGATCTATTCCCGTTGCACCTGATTCCGTTTTCTCCCCTTATTGCTGTTTTGCATTTACTGCAGTCAGTCATTTTTGTTTATTTATTATTGTTTTTGTTTTCTAATTTTTAAGAAAATTTATTTTATTTACTTTTAAAGTTATTGTTTCCAATGCAATTCAATTTGTAAGAATTGCTTTTTATTTTTTATTGAATATATTGATATTATTGATCTTGTCAATTTTTTGCAGCCAATTTTTATTTATTTTTTAAAATTTTTAAGATCTTTTTATAAAACACTTCTATTCCTTTACAGTGTAGCCCTAAAACAAGTGAGAAAGTAAGAACCTATATTTTAGCTAGGGGTAATTTGGAGTTATTAATTACTCTTTCCCTTTATACAGGTGACGTAAAAACTGTGACGTTCAGAGATGATCTGTGTACATGCCGTATGAGGCTACATGTCCTTCTGATGACTTAATTGACTACTGGTGGAGTATGCGAAGAGGAAAACATCTCGCCTTGTCTTGGGTTGTAATGCCAATGCTCATCACTCCTAATGGGACAGTGCTGACATAAATACTAGGTAACACGGCGAGTTTTAGAAATCATATTAGGGAGGCAGTAATTGACATTACGCTCTCTAACATGGACAGGTCTATGATTAGGGACTGGAGGGTTTCAGACGAGTGTTCTGTTTTTTATCACCAAGTGATATCCTTCATAATAGTCTATCTAGTGGCTTTCATAAGCCTGTTCGGAATCCAAGAAGAACCGACTGGATCAGATATGAGAAGGCTGTAAAGGCGGAACTTAGTGTCCTCAGGGATCATTCCATTCCTAACATCAATGATTGGATCTAAGGCAGATATTTTTGTTATCTTGTTATATAGATGCTTGTCCTCTTACTTACACGGGTAAGAGGAGCCAACCAGCCTGATGGAATACGGAACTATAGAGACTCCTCTGTTGTACTAGGAGACTCTTTAATAATACTAAAAGGTCGGATAAGGATGTTGACTGGTCTGCATATAGATCCAGTTTTATTGATTATAAAACGGAAATAAAAAGCTCAAAGAGATCCACCTGGATAAGTTTCGAGTATCGAGGATATTGCCGAAGTGACTCGTTTCCGTAGGATGCTGTCTAGGGACGCCAAAATCTCCGGCTTCGTTCAAAATAACGATGGCACGTAAATAACTTCGAGAAAAGAAACCCAACAAGATCTATTGAACACTCACTTTCCCAATTGTGTGGATCCAGATAGCTATCCGTTGGCATGATGCCCGACTTGGAGGATATCATTACCAGGAATAAGGTCAAATGGGCTAGTCGCTTTGAGCCTTTTAAGTCGCCTAGTTAGAATGGTATCTTTCCGGTTCTGCCTTAGCATGCTTGGTGATATATTACACGAATAATATTACCACTTCTTCTATTGAGAATTTACTTAGGGATATACACGCCCCAGGTTTTCTGGCGCGGTTCATCACCCACATGTTAAGTAACAGACTAATCCGATCGAATCTGTGTGGATGTTTTATAGTCAAGAGTGCAACCAGGGGTACACCGCAACGGGGTGTTATCCCCTCCCTTGTTATCTTGGAATTTCATCCTCTTGGGCTATGAACTGTGGTCTGGGTATAAATCCCAATAAGACAGACCTCGTTTTGTTCTCACGTAGGTACAAAATTGAAACCGGGGTTAGGTGTTAGGGAACTTGCAATGTCTTCTGAGTCCTTGGATTTTGTCCTGGGCAGCAAGCTAAACTGGAAACGAAACACCGAGGAAAAAATTAAAAGGAACTGAATGATCTCTACCATTGTAGGAACTCTAAAGGTATGAGATGGGGTCTTACGCCTAGCACCATTCGCTCGATATATCTGACGATTGTTAGACCGGTTATTACTTATTGTTGCGTCATTTGGCGGTATGCCGTCTTGAGTATCACTGGAGTGAGGAAGAGTTGTCCTCAGGCTGCTCTGCCTGACTCAGCTTGATTGGTATGTCAAGTAGTGTGTGGCACGAAGTGCCATACGTCTGAGGGAATCGGGCTGCTGGAAACAGCGCTCGATAGGTCACTTCAGAGTTCTGAACGTCGTCTTTCCTGATGGGAGGTATGTAATTTCGGGAAAAGCCGCCACTTATATTGTGCCTGAGACTATGTTCCTGCTTGGTTTAAAAATACTTACAGCGGAAAGAGCACAATGAAAAGGTGGGGTAATCTAGTAGCAGAGGGGTATACCGATCTTCACAGATGGGTCTAAGTTAGGTGGAAGTACATGTGCTGGGGTTTTCTATAAGGAACACAGTCTTGAATTTCACATCAGGTTGAATGATGGCTGTAGTAATTAGGTTTCTGGCGGAGATTTTCGCAATCTTGAATGCCATTGAGGCAATAGCTGGTGGTCCCGCTCCAGATTCTGAATCTTACGTGATCTTAGTTAAGTCAGGCTGCCCTAAGAGCCAATGCGTCGGCCTGGTGCAATTAAGGACTTCTTCGCGAGAGCAAGGGGTCGTTGAGAACCGTCTGCACTGGGTTTCGGGTCATAGCGGAATATTGGGCAATGAGACGGCGGATGATCTCGCTAGGTTAGGTTCGCTTTTTGAAGGCGATTTAATAGTTGTTCCTGACCCCCAAATCTACCACCTCTACAGCCTCATCAATGGATGAGTCAAGGGGGAATAGCAGACGTTGAGCGAATGGATGGCTTTATGTTTCTAGATGGCCTTCTATAGACAGTACAAGAACTGGTTGACTGCTGGGCATGGTAAGGCCGAATTAATCACGGGGAAGTGCCAGATTAGGTCGCTGACGAGGATCTGGAACAGATCCTAACCGGACTATTGCAAAGTATGTTGCGGTGAGGAATTGGAGACTGTCAAGCACCTCATCTGCAACTGCCCTATTAGGCTGAGGACTCTTGGTGGGAGCTTATTTGAGTGTCTGAACTCTGTATCGGGACCCGACATGAAGGATCTCCACAGATTCATTAGTAGCAGGAGCTGATTTGGAATTGCTAAGGCTTCATCAGTGTAGTCGCGTTCTCAATTGTGTTTTGTTCGGTCTGTGTAATTCCTCCGCCTCCAATTACCCTTTTACCACTTCCTCCTCTTATTCCTAGCCCCTCTATTATCCTTTTATTTAAGGCAATTCCGTACAATGGATCAATTCAACCTCCGATTACTGTAGTTGTCTCAATTTACAAGTACGCGTCCTCTAACCTAACCTTGTTAATATACATTTAAGAAGTCAGCCACACAGCGGAAAGTTTGGAATGAACGAATTTTGTCTAGGTTATTTCCCTTTTATGAATTGTTGTTGAACAATTTGCCAAAAGTTACTTATCTAAGGCATACCACCAAACAACGCAACCATAAGTAATAACCGGTTTAACAATCGCCAGATATATCAAACGAATAGCCCCAGATGGAAGGCCCCAGCTGTTACATGCCATGATTACAGAAGATTTCATGCCAATTAGTTAGTAAATTGCCTCGACTGTAGGAGAAAAGGTTTGCTCCATGTTTGGGCCACCTGATGTGCGATTTTTATTGTTCAAATTTTGTGCAGCTTTTTGTCGTAAATATTTTTTTGGTCTGCCCACACCTTTGAATTGTTGTAAAAACATGAGCTAGGTCTATTATTTGTAAAAATGTTAGTTAGCAAACTTTTGAAGCTCGATTTCACCATTTTTGCAAAACCTTAATAGTGTCTCTTGGCTGCATTTATAGAAACCGCAAGCAATGCCTGGATTGGCTTCCATTAATGTAACCAAATGATCAACTCGAGTTTTATTAGTTGCTTTAGACCTACAGGAACATTTAAATATTTTTTATTTATTTAAAATTAGTTATACAAAAGTATATTTACATTTTTAAGCAAACTTCCTTGTGTTTTATAAGTAAATTTTTTGCGGAAAAACCAAACCAAAATTCATTGAGAATGCCTACTTTGTTCTCTTTTTATTATTTCTCTTTAATATTTCAAACGGAGAAAAAGGGAAAGGAAAAATTTCACGCGGAATTTTTTAATAATAATAGGAGAGAAAGGAAAAGAGAGAAATTCATACGGAATTTTTATTCATGATTGGACTGAAAATGAATTCACTAAATAGTGTTGTTACAAAAATGGAAAAGGTTTTCTTAAAATGCTAAACAAAAGCTCCAAAAACAAAAATAAGAAGACTTGTTTATATGATCGGCGAATAAATAATAATATGCCGACAACATCATTATAAAAAAGGGACACCTCCTCCAGCAATAAAGTGCAATATAAAAAAAAGCGGATAAAGAAATAAAGAGGCAACAACAACTCTGCAACAACAATAACGTAGACAACTTGTTTACATTTATAGAAATTTCGCGAAGAGAGAAACATTCTCTTCCAAGTACATTCACCAAACTGCAAGCAACGGATTCAGCCTTGTGTTAAGACACGTGATTCAGTAAGAATTCAATCAGTCTTGTGTGAAGACATGTTCGGTGTGAAGAGAATAATTGTGGTTTGAAGATCTCCGTATTAAAAATCTAACGAACAATTGTTATTGTGTACTCGAAAGATTGTGAAAGAAGAATAACAATTAAAGCAAATTGTTGTTGTTAAAGTCAAATCGTGAAAGGTGGCACACGGAATTGTGCGAACAATAAAGAATCGATACATATTTTCTTTATTTTTATTTTATTTGCAATCTACAAATTGGTGTCAGAAGTGGGATTGCAAAATTTAAAAGCAAAAATAATTTAAAAAAACGAGAGTTGAGTAAACTAGAACTACCAACAGCGCGCACGAAGAATGAACTCCAAAGGCGGATAAGGGAAAACTGCAGCATCATGGCATTGACATCGATTCTTGCGAGTTCGAGAATGAGGGGGAGAGCTACAGGCGCCTGCAATCCCTAGCAGTATCGATATAAATTCGTTGCTAGCCGCAATGATGGAGAAAATGCAAGTAGAAAATCCGAAGCCGAAGAAGCTAACTTTTTCATACGAGCAATCGTGACCCGACCATAATGAAAACTATTTTGGAATTCTTGATCCAATAGCTATCCAACCCAATATGTCAGAAAACCGCACCTTATCAAATTTTATAAATTTTATGGAATTTTTCACAATTTATAGATAAATAAATAAACAAATTGTTAATTTCATACATTTTTGTCTTTTTTTTTGTCAAGTTCAAAAGGTTTAGCTTCGTCTTTCTTTAATTTTTTCCCTAATTTATCCCTATTTTTACGATTAATAGATTTTCGTTCCTCCCTTGTCCAAAATTTTCAATTCTATTAACAGCCACATTCATTGTAGGAAAAAGAATATAACTTTCATATCTAACTTCACATTATTAGAAGTATTATTAATGACAATGGACAATGACCTTAGATAATTAATTAACGAATAAACTAGTGTGACGAAAAATTCAAGCACCATAATAGATTACGTGATAACTAATAATTATAAAATAACATCAGAAAACTGTAAAACAAACTAAATTTCTGACCATGAGTTTATTAACATATCTTTAGCGAGAATGGGCAACATGAACAACAAGGCAAAAACCATAAAGGTATTTAAATACGATTAGCATACATTTAATGCAAAGCTGAAGGACTTCATAAAATATGGCGATTGCAAAGACTTGAATCAAAATCTTAATCTATTTGATGGCGAAAATAGAAAATATTTAAAAACTAAAATTGGGAAATCTAGTCAAACTTGTGTTGAATATATAATAATTAGAAATCGATACAAAGTGCAAATTGGAAATAGTAAAAACAAGTACATAAATACAAAAATTGACAATGCATGTACTCAGAGACAAATGTGGAAGCAGATTAAAACAATGGTACTTAATAAGAAAGAAAAAAAAGCCTGTGAAATTTGACCAGGTAGAATTACTAATAACTATGATATAGTAAATAAGTTTAATACATTTTTATTGATAGTATAAGCAGCATAAGACAGTCAATCGATAAAGTGCAATATGTTAGACAATTACGGAACTTGAGAACATTGTGAAGCAGATGAAGAATAAGCCTGACTATAAATGTGTCTCAAATAAAATTATAATTGATAATTGTAGTGGATTAGGAAATGTTTTGATAAATATATTTAATACAATATTTTAGACCGGTAAATTTCCGGAAAATTGGAAAAGATCAATAACACCGATCGAAAAAGTGCCCAAGACAAGAAAATGTGAGGAATTTCGACCTATAAATACGCTTAAGGTATGCGAAAAAAGAATAGAGAATATTCAAGATACAATTTGAGCAGTTTATTGAATATTATGGTATATTATCTGAACGACAATCAGGCTTGCGAAAGAAGCATTCATGTGAAACTACAGTGAATTATGTTATAAGCGAATGGAAGGCCGTAGAAAAGCAAAATAGAATGATGGCAATATTTCTTGATTTTAAAAGAGCTTTCGAAACTATTGCCAGAGATATCATGATAAAGTAACTTTATATGTATGAAATAAGGCAAATTGAATTAGAATAGTTCAAATCATACCTAGGAGACCGAAAGCAAACAACAAAATTCAATATTACTGTGTCTGAAGAAGCGATTAATAATTTCGAAGTACCACAAGGTTCAATTTTAGGTGTTTTATTGTTTATATTGTTACGCAGACCGAAACGACTTAATATTGTTGCACGTAAAAACAATAAACAAAAGCTACCAGCTACACTAAAGCCGTTTCATACGTGCTTGCGTTACGTGCGTGTACCGAAAAACCAGAATCAGTGCAGTTGTTTGTGACAAGTTACAGAAATGAAGGCATACAATGCATAGACGCATAGAAAAGTTGAAAGTAATACTGTGCAGTATTGGAAAATGCAGCAGTTTTTAAAATTGGCATGCCACGTTATATGCTATTTTTCTTTTTGCATTACAAAAATATTAATATAAACATATTTCATAATAAAGTTTATTACTAATTTAAGAGGAAAATACATTAAAATACATTTTTTAAAACATGTATTTCATGAACAAAATGTGTGTACTAGTTGTCGATTGTTTTTATATTCATACTAGGAGATTGTACCCGGCGTTGCGCGGGTTATAAAAATAACAATAAATAAAAATCCGGTTTCGAAACCGGCTTCTTAAAAAATGCAACTTTTCAAATTATTCGGAAACCGGTTTATCAAACAACCTAGTTTTTTGAATACTCTAAGTCCTCAATATAAATGCACGCAATTTGCCCGCTTTTCGCCCTTTCCCCTTTTTGGGCCCCTTTTGGTTCAACTCCAATAGCTATTTGGGAAACATAATCAAGCTAAATCGTAAAAAAATACCTTTAAAACAAATAAAATACAGCATTTTGCATAAAGTACTAACTTTTGCCCTTTTTTCTCCCTCTGTCCCATTTTTCCCTTTGGTTCAAAATTTTTAAAACTTAAATTGGATTGCATCGAACATTTGAAAGAAAAATTAGTCAATTCGATGGAGCCGTTTTAGAATTTTATGTAAATCAAAAAAGTGGGTGCAAAAGAGGGCGGGGCAAAATTTTCTCTTGATGAAAACTTTAAATGGATAAATACAAACATTTGAAAGAAAAATTAGTCAAATCAATGGAGCCGTTTTCTGATTTTAGATAAATAGAAAATGTGGGCGTAAAAGTGGGAGTGGCAAACTTCACATAAACCATCTACTAAATAGTCCGAACAAAGCCTAAACATTTGGCTTGGATAAGTGAGCACGTTCTTGAGTTATAAAATGATAACGAAAAGAGGAATTAATTTTTATATATATAGATAAGGATTAGGATAACCTGCACTCAATTTGTCCGTTTTTGGCCCCTTTCCAACTTTTTGGACCCCTTTTGGCTTTAGAAACGGAATACCTCTAATAGCTGTTTGGGAAACTTAACCAAGCTAAACCGTAAAAATTACCTATTACCATTTTTTCCCATTTGTACCATTTTTTCTCCCGTTTTGGTTCAAATTTCGAAAAGATTTATAGCCTATAACCTGCACCGACAAAAGCCCGATCTATATCCCAAATTTCAAGAAAATCGGTCCAGTCGGTCAGGCGTGATTGGCTAACAAACAAACAAAAAAACAGACTTACAGAAAGATTTGTAATATATATTGGATTGTCATGAACAAAATATGTATATGATGATTGTTTATATGTAAATACACATGATTGTTTTTATGTACTGAGTGTCTTCTATTTTGAATTTATTAACTTGTAAATAAGAAAAATGGAGGATGAATTAACCGAAATAATCGTTTGAGAATTTTCGTAGGCCTCCACAACACAAAATGGCACACATCTAAACTCATAAATTTGTAATTAATGCCATAAATTCTTTTATAATCACAATTTGATCATCCATTTTTCCCAAAAACGTTCTTGCTTGTTTGTTGTTTACCACAGCAGCTTGCAAAAAAAAAACGGCATAGAATGCAACAATCTCATCTAATGCAAGGCGAATGAAACGGATGGTATGTACTTTCGGCTTAACACATAGGTTAGGTTAGGTTAGAGGACGCGTACTTGTCAATTGTGACAAATACAGTACTCGGTGGTCGAATTGAGCCATTTTACTACGTCCTAGCTTCTAACACCACTTATGTTGTGTGCGTTAATTTTATACATGAGTGGCGAGACCTACAGTTTAAAGTCGACTCCGAACGACACATTTTTTTGAGTAGCATTCCATGGCAATTTTTTTACTCTCAGAGTTTTTGCCAGAAATCTGCTGAGAGGAAGTCACCGAAAAATTATTTTCAAATTTTCGTTTTGATGTCTGACCTGAGATTCGAACTCGGGTCTTTCGTCTAATAAGCCAACACACTACCTACTAGACCACGGCGACCTCAACAAATGTACATCGAACTATTTGAGCCAACAATGACATCAGTATGAGTATGAAAGAGATAGAAATCGCTTGTGTTCGAAACAAAACGCAATGTATACATAATACAACATAACAAATACATCAAACACGTTCTAAGTAACTACAACAAGCATGAGAGCAAAAGGGATGGACAAGTAAGCATACGCAACAGCAAACAACGTAGTCGCAAAAGAATTCTCGAGAATGCGAGAACCCTCATCAGACTGAAGAGGTTCCTATATAAAAAAGCGAGACAAAGCAGGCAACGAGTTGGTGTGAATTTAGTCAGCCTTGCGTGAAGTTGCGTGTGAACTAATCAGTCGCGGTGTGAAAACAAATTGAGTGCGTAGTAAAGTCTACCGAAGAATAGTTAGTATTTACGCGAGCAGAAGTGCTATGCTTACAAAAAGGTTGTAAGCAGAGAAGAGTATCGAATAAGCACATATTTTTATTGTTATTGTTGTATTCATGGTATATGTTCGAACAGTGGCACGTAAGATAGTGCGGACATTAAATAGTTTAAGTGAAACTAAACTCATATTTGTTTATACTTTATTTGCAATTAATGAACTCATATTTAAACGTTTTTAAAAATGAAGAAACGTAACAATGTTATATATAATTTTTTTTTTTAATAGGGAGGAAATCCAAACTGTCTATCGAAAATAAATTGTTAATATTAAAAATTAATGTTTAATATTAAAAATTGTCAAATATTAAAACCTATATGGACTTAAGGAGCACAATTGTGGGGATGCACAAGCGAAAAAAATATAACTATTATACAACGTTTTCAGAACAAAGTACTCAGAGACATCGTAAACGCACAAGTGATTTATGCCGTGACCTTAGAGTAAACACTGTTAGAAAAGAGATTGTAAACATTACGACGAAACATAACACCCTATTGGTTTGGAACTCAGACTTAAAAGCAGGAAGCCATGTGACCTGATTAGAAGCTCTATTTTGGCTTGATGAAATTGTTAATTTTATGTTTATTTAATTATTAAAGTTTATGTTTATTTAATTGTTAGAAGTAAATTGCTTGTTAGTTATAATAACTAGTTGTAATATTAATAAATGAGAATTTAAGAGAAAAAAATATTCACATAATGTAATGAGATATCAATATTATTATAATAATCATTTGATTTTTTTTTTTAATATAATATAAAAATAAATGCAAACATAGTGTCAGCATTTTTCATGAGAAAAAATTAACTTTATTTTTTTACTATTTTATTTACTTTATAGCGCTTGTGCTGACAATGTTTTTTTCCATTCATTTTATTTACAATCTATCAAAAAAAGTAAGATGTAAATTCTATAAAGTAAATAATAAAAATAAAATCCATGGACATACTCCCCTGAGAATAGCAATATACTACAATATTGTCACGCAAAAACAATCGAGACGACCTGATATCGTTTAACAATAAAAACGATAAACAAAAGCTATCAGCTACACATATACACGACACAAACACAAACTAACGAATAAAATGAACATGGTTAATAATAGCCACACCAACAACTATCAGCAAAACAACAAGTATGAGAGAAAAAGGGATAGACAAGTAAGCAAACGCAACAACAAACAATGTGGTCGCAAAAAAATTCTCGAGAATACGAAACCCCGAACATTCCATTTCGAGAACTATCTTCAGATTGAAGACGTTCGCATATAAAAGGGCAAGACAAAGCAGGGAACCAGTCAGTAGTAATTCAGTCTTGCGTGAAATTGCGTATGAACTAAAAAGTCGTGGTTCGAAGATATCGATTGTGAGCAGTATAGCGAATAGTGTGTGAATTTTATCGAACGAGCAATACTGTTGTGTACGTTGTATAGGATAAGTTTAAACAGTGAAACAAAAGTAGTGTGAATAATAAAGAAAGAGAGTTTAATTGAAATAAAACTCATGTTTGTTTTTACTTGGTTTGCAATTAACGAACTCATATTCTAAACGTTTTTCAAAAAGTAAAAACGTAACATATAAATATACACTACATATATATTTATTATTAAGTATACTTTAAGTGATACATATTTAAAATATTAGTTAATAATATGTACAACAATATACAGAATTTTTACATCCATTCTATTTGTTCAGAAAGGTAAGTCTAATATTAGCTTCCTTTTGAGTCTACGATCTTCGTTGGTATCATCAAGCAGCATTATGGCCAACAGATTATTGTGATTGCTTGCTGTCCAAATAATTTTTACTAAATCTTTTGATTTCATCCTTAACCCATTCGATCCCACTGTATTCGCTTGAGTACACCGACTTTATAGCGCTATATTCAGAAAGTTACTGACTGAGTTTGTTGTTATTGTCTTATTAATATTTAAATTATTGCGGTTAAGTGTATGTAATAGGTAAGTATGTATGTAATCTCTTATTTTCAACAAATATTTCGTTTAATAGTGTTGTAGTTTAGAACTGTAACTGACACAAAACAGACGGACAGCGCGACCATCCACACACGACGGATGACAAAACACTACTTTTTTATTTTATTTTAAGGTAGATCCTAATAAAATATTGTTACGCAAAAATAGTAGAAACGACCTAATATCGTTTAACATTAACGATAAACAAAAACTACAAATACAAAGACAATGCGTACACAATACAAATGACACAAATACAGATCAACACATACATCGAACTTATCCAACAATAACGAACGAAAACATAGTACATAAATATCGATGCAGTAGCTATAGAATTATCGAGAAGGCGCAAACGCGAACCTTCTACTTCGAGAACCATCATCAGACTGATGGCATTCGCATATAAAAGGGCAGGACAAAACAGACAAGCAGTCAGAGTGAATTCAGTCAGCCTTGCAGTTGCGTATGAAGTAAAAGTCGTGGTTCGAAATATCCGTTGTGAACAGTATAGCGAATAGTGTGTGAATAATATCGAACAAGTAATAAATTGTTGTAGTTACCATCGCGCACGTTGTATCGGTTAAGTTTGAACAGTGTGATATAAAAGTAGTGTGAATAATAAAGAGTTTCATTAAAATAAACACATATTTGTTTTTACTTACTATGAAATAAATGAACTCATACGTAAACGTTTTTAAAAAGGTAAAAACGTAACAATATATTTTAACACAAAGTATTTTTTTGGGTTTAAAGATGGCTGGGATCTAATGGGTTAATCAAGGTCATTTCTAAGTTATCGTGAATTGCTTTATTCGATATATATCATAGGGCGTCTACAAATGATCTTAAAGTTTTCAATTGAAATCTTTGTAATATTTCGATGTTGGTTTGAGCATAGCTTTGCCATATTCTTAGTTTGTTTTCAACGTTTAGATATTTTTGAGATCTTGTAACTAAGTAACCAATACAATACTAAACTAAGTAACCAATAGAAAACGTTTATATTTTAGATTTAAATTTAAATGAAGTCTTTTTTCTTTAATATGACTTTTCCAAGTCAGTATGTGGTCAATGTGCAGACCTGAGTATTTGACAGTTTCGTATTGAGGTATTTGGTTGTTATAGATGTATACACTTGAACAATTTACGGGGCGTAAAGTAAATGTTACGTGTGAGGATTTTACAGTGTTAATCTTTATTTTACATTTAGTAAACCAATTTTCAATCACTCTAAGTTCTTCCTGTTAACACGCTCAACATAAGTGGTGTGAGAAACTAGGTCAATAGTCCTGACTGAAGGGTTGTAATGGCCAATTATGTATGTACTTCAGCGTTTAAGAACGATACATCGGCTTATGCTGATGACCAAAGAAAAAGTATTCAGTTACCTTAATAAATATGTTCGAGAATACAATGGTTCTCACTCTTCTACAACATCCAATAATGACACATCTGATGATGACGAAAATGATTTACAATCTGATATTTGAAAATACCACAAACTGTTAACGCATAAAAATATGAAACAAAAATCATCCTCTACTATAGACACCATTAGCGAAACGAAAGTACAAATGTACCCATAATCCCCGGTAGCTCCAATAAAAAGTAACGCAATCGTTATTTGGGAGAACACGAATTGCACTTCAATATCTCCCAATAAAACAGGAAAGAAACAGACTTTTGGGATCTAGGCTTTCAAAGCTAATTTTCTCTATATCAAAATTACTCAATTAAAACCAAAAGTATTTTATCTTTTATAAAGGTGATTTTTTACAATTAAGTTTTGCCACTTTGTTTTTATCTCTTCTGTGTAATTATTGTTCTCAATATCATTGTCGGCGTAGTCTAGTAGGTAGTGTGTTGGTTTATTAGACGTAAAGCCAGTATTCCAGCCCCAGGCCAGTGCTTCAGATGTGGCGATTTTTGCCAAACGTGGCGATTTTCCATTGCCTTTGACGACCAAAATTTTCATTTGGCAACGTGGCGATTTTTTGGCTATTTACAGACTAGATGGCGATTTATTTGGCTATTTTTCACAAATTATTTTTATTTTCCTGAAATTCTTTTTTAACACTTTAATAACATAATGTTCTTATAGTATCCCTCATGAATTATGTTATTATTACATAGAGAATGGCGCAATTAATTAATTAATCAACAAGTAAAACATATTTATGGGTTACACGAATGTCTTTGTCATTTCGTACACTTGTAAAACAATAAAAACAAAACAACAAGCTGATTGTTGTTGTTAGGAGTACTTTTCTGTCAAAATTGATTTTGAAAAATGTGAAGTGTGAAATTTCTTTAAATGTGCAGTATTGATGCCAAAAAAGTGTCAAATTAGTAAACGGTAAATAGAAAAATTAAGAAGTCTCCGTAGTCTAGTAGGTAGTGCGTTGGTTTATTAGTCGTAAAGCCCAGATTTGTATCCCAACTCAGGCATCAAAACGAAATATAAAAAACATATTTCTGCGGCGATTTCCTCTCAGCATATTTCTGAAAAAGTTTCTCAAAAATCTGTTATTCGGAGTCGACGTTAAGATGTATTTTCCGCCACTCACGTATAAAATTATCACGCACAAGTAGTGTGAGGAACTAGGTCAATAATGCTGACTGAAGGGTTGTAATGCCAATTATGTATGTAAGACTTCAAAAGAAAAGAAAAACATTTAGGAAAACTAAAAATTAAAAAATACTATTTATTTATAAAACGAAAATGTTATAATGGCATCTTCTTCAAAAAAAAAAATTAAAGTAGATCGTCGATATCGAAAGTATTGGGAGAATGAAAGGTGGGCCATAGACAAGTACGTAATATTTAAAACCTTTTAATGACTTTTATAGGTTGGCTAAAATCTATTGCTGATGCCCCTTTGTCGTACCAATTTGCATCGAATGACCAATATACATCATGGTGCTTTGGATGCAAAATAGCTATTATAGATTTATGCAATTAATTTTTGTATAAAATATTTTGACAACTAATAACTAAAGCACTAAAAGTACAAATCACTCCTTTATTGCAACATAGTCATATCTCAAAAAAAACTTGAACTTGGCAAAATGCGATTTAAGTTTTCAAAACATAAGTCCTATGATCTAATTGCCGCAAACACTTTTTGCTATAACTTCGGTTCAGATTGGGATATAGAACTGATTTTTTTTCAACAGTACAGAAGGTCTTAAAGAGCAGTTTTGCTTAAGTAACTACACAATTTTTAATTTTTTGAGATATGACTATGTTGCAATAAAGGAGCGAGATGTAATGTAAAACTATAATATTTTTTTATTATAGACTTTTAGTAGTTTTATATTGCCTTTATTTTAATTTGGCGATTTTGCGTATAGCTTTTAGCGATGGAGGTAAAAAAAATCTGACAACACTGCCCCAGGCCAGACACAAAAACAAAATACAAGAAGTATTTGTTCGGCGATTTCCTCTCAGCAGATTTCTGGCAAAAACTCTGAGAGTAAATAAAATTGCCATGAAAAAAGTTTCTCAAAAATCTGTCGTTCGGAGTCGACTTTAAACTGTAGGTTTCGCCACTTATGTATAAAATTAACGCATACAACATAAGTGGTGGGAGAAACTAGGTCAATAATCCTGACTGAAGAGTTGTAATGACCAATTATGTATGTATTAGAGGTGTGCACAAGACATTCGACTATGTTCACCGAATGCAATAGTGTAGTGTACTCTTTTTTGTTGATCTTGATTTTACGAGTGCACTGAAATGTGTATTTCTCATTTATGCAATGTATACAACAGCACTCGTTTGCCTGTGAAGTAACGGAACTATGCTTTGTGTTGTAAGAGCATATTTTATTACTGAAGCTACATTTTCAATATTGCCATACGAATATCAGTGGTGTAAAAAAAGTAGTAGTTTAAAAGAAGGTTTTTCCCAAGAAATAAAAAGTTTAAATGGCAATGCTGGCGAGCAAACAAAGAGCAAAACATTCGGACCTTTCTTATTCATTGTTGTGAGTAGATTACGATTTTACGTGCGCGGGTGATTTAAATGTAATAAGTTAAAAACAATTTTGCAGTGGTAAAATAAAAAATAAAAAAAATGTAATATGGAAAATGAAAATAAAATTGTGTTAAAAATCAAAAACATTATAATTATATTTTCCCCAGAAATAATAATTTTAAAAAAGTTACTGGAAATGCTGGCTTCATTCAAATATTGATGAACAATTTCTTAATCAAATATAAGAAAAGATTAATAATTACAAAAAAATAGTCTGTTTTGTATGAATTGTTTTTGGTTTTATTATTTTTATTACCTTTTTATAATTACACTACTATATTTTTGGAAAATTAAAATAAAATTGCGTTAAAAAACAAAAACATTGCCATAAACTCAAAAAAAAAAAATTTCCCCAGAAATAATAAGTTTAAAAAAATTACTGGCAATGCTGGCATCGACGAAGATGTTCGGTTGCTGAGAGCAAACAAAGAAATGCACGTTGTGACTCTATCAAGAGTACAAAATTTTTGTTGCACGCTTTACACAACTGTCTTTTATATCGTTGTACAATGGTATACGAGCGCAGTTGTTTTTTTTACACTATCTTTGCTTTACACTTATTTATATTTGCAGCTGCAATCAATATTCGGTCTTGAGAAAAATGCAATAGTGTGCAATTTTATATGTCTTGCGCACACCTCTAGTATGTATGTATCATTGGGCTGAAAAGTTTTATGCAAATTGAGGCAAATTCTTTGGCTTTGCTTTTATCTGACCTGCACTATTTTCATTCCTAATAGGAACGTTTCTTTTATCTGGGCGTTTTAAATATTTGGTAACAATCCAGAAGTATTCATAATTTTTAGAAACATTAAGATCTTTAACAAATTTTTCAATGCTTTCATTCTTTAATTGTAATAGGCGATTTTTTAGGTTATGTTTATCGTTCGGATTCCAACTTAGTTGCCATACTCTTCTTAATTTTTTTATTTATTTATTTATTAATTGGAATATACAGTCGTTTTCCGATTTAACGACCATTCGATTCTACGGATATCACATTTAACGAACAGCCAAATTTTTCCTATTGAGTACCTTATAGGCCATTTACACTACAGCGAAATCTAGTAGATTAGATTTCAAATCTTGCTCAAAATCTAGATCGTTTACACTGGATTTATTTGACAGTAGCAAGATTTCATTTTAATAACAAAAACAGCTGACTGAAATTTAAAAGAAAACAATAATGTTTCCAAATTTAGTTTAATACCAAAAAAATTAAAAATATAGGACATAGATATCAAAAAATATTGCAAATGCATTTTACAAATATTACAAAAACCTAATGTGTAGTAAAAAAAAATATCCCGTTGTTTTAAGCGTTGTTTTTACTTTGGTGTTTAGTTTTGTGCATACTTGTAAAAATCAATGCTTTAAGAGAGCTTCAAGAAGAAGCAATAAAAATGAAAATTTCTACACAAAAAAAATATACATTGCTAAATCAATTTTTTAAATAGAGTTGTTACAAAAAATTTTTTTTGTATATTTTTGTTCTTTATGTGTACTAATGCAATATGAATTATTTTTTATTATTTTTATAAGATAACAAATTATTTGTAATATGAATTGTTTCCATTTTTTGTATTATTTTTATAAAAAATTACTAATTTTTAGAAAGTACAATTAAAACAATATTTTATGTACTTTTAACTTATCTCACACCAAAAACCCACATTTAAGTTAGTACTGTATATAAGGAACAGAAACGATTTTACGAACAGGCCGGACATAAAGGTTCAAATTAAAACTACTGTAATTAGTAATTGTATATAGGAACTCAGTAACTTCTTTTTTATTTTGGATCATTCTTTTAATTTCAGTTGTGTCAACACTGAAATAGTCATACCTTAAAAATAAAAACCTGAAACAGAACATTGTTGCTCATGCTGAACGATCGAGAGAATTCTATTCGAACGCAACAGCGAACGAGAAAAGACGTGCATACATATATAAAGAGAAAAGAAACGCAACATAAACGAAAGGAAAGCGCCCAAGAAACATACATATTCAATTTTATAAATTTCTGAACATAACAGATTTTCTCATTTCGTAATTCGTTTTCTTTTAAAAAAATGACATTTTCTAAGAATGGGATGCGAATCCGAAGAAAACGTGAGACGCCATGTAAAATTTTAGAACATTAACAGAGAAACAGTTACAATCGAAATGATGAGAAGCCTGATTACCCCCTACGGGAAAGAAAGCGATTTTGGTTGAATGTCAGATGGAAAAAGCTGAAAATTTTAAGAATCCTGGGATGAGGGAATGTATTGTCCAGTTAGAGAAAGCTATCGCAGATTTGTGCGCGATGTCTGCTCGTTTGCAGCTTTCTCATTATTCATCAACTGTTTCACACGAAAACTCTCCGGTAAGCCCCAATTATGTTTCAAACGGGAACATAATTGGAACTCACAAATGCAACTCCCGACAATACCAGTGTAGCAGTGAACAACAACGTCCAGCAGCTTCACCCTTCACGTTCGTCAACATCGTCATAGTTATAGTCAACCGTTTTTTCCATCTGGGGTAAGTCAAAATAATTCTACGACAGCCTTCTGCTGTGTCGCACAAACTCGTCCACATGTAATATCTTCCAACTGCCCTACAACGCAACCGACTGGTTTACTTCCGCTCGCATCGTCACGAAATGTTTATGTGTAACCACCGCTTCCGTTTCCACCGCTTAACCAGAATCTATATTCATCGAACCCGTATAACAACATAAGGGAAATTGTCGCCATTCTGCCAGATTTTGACCCAACACTAAATGAGTCAGTTAATTCGACCCAATTTGTCAGACGCTCAGTTAACGACTGACTACGTAACATCGTCGCCAATATAGTCAAAGACCTGCTTAGTAATAACATAATTTGGCACTCGAATTCTTCGTATGTCGGTATTGTGTTTGTCGAAAAACAAAATGGAGAACATCGTCTATGTGTAGACAACTAAAACATATTACGAAAAAGACACCATACCCGATGCCCATAATGGAGGAACATTTTGCGCAGCTTGCAGGAAATAATTACTTCACCAGTCTAGACCTGCGTATGGGTTGCCATCAAATAGAGATTGACGAAAACTCGAAACAGTGCCTTTATAACCAACGATGGCCACTACCAATTTAACCGAATGCCTTTTGGCCTTGTCAATGCCCCAGCTGTATTTCAGGCAGTCATGAACCAGATCGCAAAATGCCACGGAGATTATATACCAGGTCACAGGGTGAGTAGAAACGCCATCACTCCTGGTGATAGCAAGCAAGGTGAGCGCTATGAGAAATTTTAAAACCCCGACCAATGTCACTGAAGTTCGCCGATTCTTGGGGCTCACAGGTTTCTTCAGAAAATTTGTGGAGAATTATTCAATTATTTCAAAACCTTTAACTACTCTGTTGCGCAAGACCGAAGAGAAGAATTTTAATTGGGGTAAACCACAACAGAACGCCTTTGAGAAACTTATAAAGATCTTATGTAGTAAACCAGTTTTGGCGATTTACGACTTCAACGCAAGACATGAGGTACACTAATGAGAGTAGTGTGGGTTTGGCAGGAGTTCTATTACAAACAGACGTCGACGGGAAATTGCATCCTGTATTTTATTTCAGTCGTCATTGTACCGACGTTGTACCACAGCTATGAGTTGGAAGTGTTGGCAACGGTCGAAACATTGGAGCGATTTAGAATTTATCTGCTAGGTAAGCCATTTCGTGTTTTTACAGATTGTGCCGCTATAACCAAGGCGAAGACCAGTAAGGAGCTCGTACAAAGAATCGCCCGTTGGTTTATGAAAACTTTGGAGTTCGACTGTGAATTTATACACCGGGAGGAATCACTCATGGCCTATGTGGATGCCCTTACTAGGTGCCCCGATCAACCACCACGAGATGGAACCTTTGGGGTTCATCTTAAAAATTTAAACCCCCAATGAAGATTGGCGTTTAACTATGCAGCTACAGGACGAAAAATTACGTACCACCATAGGGGTTCTAAAAGGTGTCATTAAAGACGAACAGGTAAAGCAGATGAAAAATGATTTCGTTTTACAAAACCAAAGACTCTACAGGAAAACAGAAGATGGCTTAAGGTTTGTGGTCCCTAATACAATTCGGTGGAGAATCGCAAAACTTTGCCACGATGATGTCGGGCATTATGTACCCGAGAAAGCATTGGAAAGAATTAGAAGAACTTTCGGGTTTAGCCGAATGCGAAAATACGTAAGGGAATATATTGCTGCTTGCATAGAGTGTTGCTACAATAAGGCAAAAGGAGGTAAAACCGAAGGCACGCTTCATTACAGTGATCTAGAACCCCTCCCTTTTCGACAGATACACATCGATCATCTATGACCGTTTATACGAAGCAAAAGGGGAAACACCCATATAGTGGTCGTATCGGACCAGTGGTAAAGGCAATTTAAAGTACCAAGACAATTCCTGTACTTAATGTTTTGAATGAGCTAACCAGATATTTTGGACTGCCAAAACTGCGTTCACTGTTCGAGGAATATTGTGGCAGAAATAATATACAGCACATTAAAACAGCCGTGAGGACCCCAAGGGCAAATGGCTAAATGGAAAGGGCGAACCAAATAATTCTATCTCATTTGCGTACAACCACAAAGGACACGAAAGACTGTGATCTCATCATGCACAAAATACAATAGTCAGTGAACTCCCAAAAGATACGACTTCTGGGTTCAGCCCGAATGAACTAATTTTCGATTACCAGTAGATTGATATAATTCAAGACCGAATCCTCGCTGCTATTCAAGATGACTCCGAAGACAAACCGAAAATTCCGATTGAAGTGAAACGAAAGCTTGCAGCCGTCAATATTAAACAAGAACGTGAGAAATGGAAGAAAAGCTTTGGCAGTAAGAACCTAAAACAGATTGAGTATCGCGAGAAGGAACTGGTAGTCTTGGAGAATGAGCCACAAGCAACAGGAGACTCCCGAAAGTTGGAACCACGATACTGCGGTCCGTACATGATTACACGAGTCCTTGGCAACGATCGATATCTCCGAAAGTTCTGTTCCGTGTACAGCGCTGACAAGATGAAACGTTGGTTCGCCGAAATTAGGTTTTCAGGACAATGAAGATGCCGAGGGCGACTTCCAGTCAGGTCTGGCCGAGCTGTCAACACTGAAATATTCATACCTTAAAAATACAACCCTGAAATAAAACATTGTTGCTCATGCTGTACTATCGAGAGAATTCTTTTCGAACTTATATAATTATAAAAATAATAACAGATTTTCTCATTTCGTTGCTCGCTTAAAAAATGCCTGATTGACAGTTGAACATAAAGTTTACTTCGTTCCATCGTGGTCTCATTACACGGTGTCGTGAAAAATCAGGCTTCGTGAATAAGATTATTGAAAATCAATTCAATTCAATTCAATTAGAAATTCGATAGAACACGTATAATATATAAATGAAACGGATGTGATAAATACAAAATAAGCTTACTCGTGTAGTTTTGTATAATGATCGTGTTTGTTGTTTTTTTTTTTTATTTATTTATTAGTAGTATTTTTAAATACTTTTTCAATAAATTACAATTCATCATCTTTTCTTATTAAGCTCAAATTTCATTAATATTTTTAATAAAATCAACTACCTTTTTTCTAAAAATAAATTCAGCTGACGTTTAGCACTTGATGCAGCTACGCACCTTTTTTGAATGATTTTTTGTTTTTTGTAAATACACGCAGTAAAATGTTTAATGAAAACAGGGAATATGATTTTTTTTCATAGAGAATGTGGATGGTAATGCACAATGTATAGTATGTTATCATACTTTATGTCGTCCGATGGAGTCTAGAACAAATATTGAAACATTTTGAGATAAAATGCAAATTATTTTTTTATTATCTTTTTTTACAGTTTGAATTCTTTTACATTGTGAAATTAAAATCAGTTCTGTGCGTGCTTTTAAGTGCTATTGTAGTTCTAAAAATTATATAATTTTTATTGTTTAAAATGAGTGGTTCGAGTAGAAAAAATTTAAAAAGACTTTTTAAAAAAGAAAAAAATAAATTTTTAAATAACTTAAAAAATAATAGTTCAGAAACCAATGAAACACCCATTCTTCTCTTGTCTTAATGGAGAAAGTGTTGAAAACGTTAGTGCATCCAATAAACAATTTGAGGAAAAAAGACTTTTAAAGAAAAAATTGGAGATTGGTATTTTAAAAACAGGCCATCTCGCGATTGTTTCGAAGAACTATTGAAAATATTACATAACATAACATACATAATTGGCCATTACAACCCTTCAGTCAGGATTACGACCTAGCTTCTCACACCACTTATGTTGTGTGCGTTAATTTTATACATGATTAGCGGGACCTACAGTTTAAAGTCGACTCCGAAAGACAGATTTTTGAGAAGCTTTTCATAGCAATTTTATTTACTCTCAGAGTTTTTGCCAGAAATCTGCTGAGAGGAAGTCGCCGAAGAAATATTTTTTCGTTTTGATATCTGACCTGGAATTCGAACACGGGTCTTTTGTCTACTAAGCCAACACACTACCCACTTGAAAATATTGGTCGAAGAAAATTTGGATGATTTGGGCGTGTATTGCCACTTTGGGATAAAAACACAAATATTTAGGTGTTTAAGTGATCATTTAAAAGTTCAAGAGCTCAGTTGTGGCCGATTTTGGCAAAAATAGTTAACGTTAACAATGTTTCCGTATTTCCAAGCTGCATTTCTAGCTTCTTAGCAGAATTAATAATGGAGTTGAAAGATTTAATGGAGAACGGAATAGCCATAGAAAATAAAGTAATAGCTTTTGAAGTTCGGGCACTCATTTGTGATGCCCCAGGAAAAGCTTTTGCTTGTGGTATTGTTGGCCACACTTCATCCTATGGGTGTACAAAATGTACCCAAGTAGGTAAGAAAATAAATAATGTATTGTATTACTCACAAATGCCGGCAGATTTAATTTCAAATGCGGATTTTTCATCAAGAAAATACTTGAACCACCATCAAAAAGAGTTCTGTTGCAAAAAATTGCCATTCGAAGATATTGGACTACAGATGATAACACAAGTGCCACTCGACCCAATGCACCAAATATACCTCGGTGTCATGAAAAAAATGCTTGTTCGAATGAACTCAGATAAAACAAACTTTAAAATCACTAAGGAGCTTAAAGCAGAAATCTCCACCCACCTCAAATCTCTTAAAAAATTCGTTCCTCGTGAATTTTCTCGTTATCCGAGAGAATTGGATGAAACATGCAATTGTAAAGCAACTGAGTTCCGTCAATTTTTATTATATACGGGTATGCTAGTTTTCAAGGATATAGTTCATACAGATTTCTACTATGAGTTCCTCCTGCTACACTGCGCTTGCCGTTTGCTGTCCTGTCTAAGAAATATTGGAAACGCACAAGTATTGTTAGAGTTGTTTGTGGAAAAATTTTTGGTGAAAATAGTATATCTCACAATGTTCATGGCCTTTTACATATTAGTGAGTGTGTAAAACAGTTTGGTCCGCTTATGAATTTTTCTTCATATCCGTTTGAAGATTATCTTCAAAAATTAAAAAGATATGTTAAAAAGCCAACGCAAATTTTGCAACAAATTTACATTCGAATACAACAAGAAAATATGGTGACAGAGCAAAGAAAATTTAAATTTAATGAAAAAAATGGAATTGTCGTTAGTGCAGCAACGTCGGAATATTTTTTAAGTGCTGTTTGCCCAAATAACTATTGCGCAATCCGACCCTTCATACCCATACAAATTACAACATTTTCGGCTAACGGATCCACACTAATAACAGGATGCCGATTTAAAAATATCGAAAGTTTTTATCAATCTTTTAGCTATCTTTGAATAACCAACTTTAAGTTAGTTAAAAATTAGCTAACTTTAAACTAACTATTATATAAATGACTTTAAGTTAGTTAAAAATTAGCTAACATTAAAACTAACTATTATATAACTGATTTTAAGTTAGTTGAAAAGTTATGCAGAGTCAGACAATTGACTACTGCCAATGACACCACCATGTTAAAATAGTCAGTCGGCCCCATTAAAAATAATCTAAGAGTCAACCACAACTAGCTGAGAAAAAGTTAACTTATAATGCATTAAAATGTGTTTGCCCTTCACTGATTTAGACCAATAAATACATTCAAAACTTGTCAAAAAATTATTGAAAAAGTCGTTAAAACACAACTTGAATATTACTTTGACAGAAACAATATATTTTCAAAATACCAATCGGGATTTAGAAACAACGTTAAATTATGTAATAAATAGATGGAAATATATAACAAAATACTAGCTATTTTACTAGAGAGCTTTCGAGACAATTGATCGTAACATTTTATTAAAGAAACTTTATAATTATGGAAAATGAACTAAAATGGTTTAAATCATACCTAACCAAGCAGAAGCAAATGGTAAAAGTCAACAACATACAACCGGAATATGTATAGAGTGACTATGGTGTACCTCAAGGATCGGTACTAGGTGGATTGTTATTTATTATATATATAAATGATATGCCTAAAGTATAATATTAGGTGTCTCTTTCATTTTTGAATAGTGCTCCTGTCAAATTCGTTTCGTCACTGATTACATTGTGGTCCAGACTTCCCATCCTTGGCAACATAAACAGGATTGTTTAAACGATGGCAAATTGGCAACAGAGGGCACTACGGTGTAGACTAAAGCTTTTCTTTATTCTTTGATATTAACTTTTTGTTTTTGTTATTTTCTCACTCATGCTTATAACATCCACAAGGATGTATCTAATTTGTCTAAAATTTGTATAAAAATTTATAAAATGTGTGAAATAATGTTTTCTGAATAACTTTAATTGTTAGAATTGTAATACTATTTTCTTTAAGAGCCCTTTAGTGATGTTTTAAGTAATAAATATAAGAAATTATTGTGAAAAGTAAAAAGTATAAAATTTTAATTTAAATAAATTTTATGGAGAAAAAGAACAAGCATGTGGATTTATATTTTATTTTTATTGGAAAAATAAAATAACATCATTAAAGGTAAGCAAAACAGAAGCTGAATTTTTTTTAGTGATGTAAAACTGGTGGACAACAAAATAAAAGGATAGTGATCTTTTTTGTGCCTTTTGATTGCGTCAGAACTACTTTAATTTGGTTCTTATTTTAGTGTCTTCTTTTTTTTGTGTGGTCTTCTTCCCACCCATACAGTCCCCGAATTAACAATCAAGTTATAGAAACAGTCATTCAAATTAAATACCTTGGACTTATAATTGATAAAAAAAATTTAAACTTAATGAACATATCGCATATATATGCAATATAAAATTGGTACATTTTAAAGTATTTTAAAATACTACTAAATAAATAAATTATAATAATGAAGTCAGTAATAGGTGCAAAGTGATATAGATTATTTACAACGACTCCATATGATCGCTCTTGTTTGACCTGATAGGTATGAAATTTAATTTTTTGTCATTAATATGGGTTTCAACTCTTCGGTATGACTTAATAGTTTTTATCATAAGGCTAATTTAACCATGTCGTAATGATTTGTAATAAAATTCGGAAGAAGGAATTAAATAAGTTAGTCTTTTAATTATTCCATTTACATCAGCGACAAATGGAATATATATTGGTGGCGGTTTTGTTTCATTGTTATTGTTCTTTGCACTTTCATCAACAGAATCCATAAAATTATATTCATCATTAAGACTAGCATGCATAACGGTTTATAGTATTTGTTTTTGGTAAGTGTTTACATTTATTAGTGATTGTTTTGTTTGTTAGCATCGTTGTTATTTAAGATTGGATTGTGAGAATTCCGTGAAGCATTACCATTGTTTTTGTATATATTTGTTGTTGGTTGTTGTTTATAACAAATTGTTTTTTGTTTCCGGTTTCCAATGTGACGCATTTTGTTGTTTTTTCTTATTGGCGAAGAGATAACTTGGCAGCTGCTATTTATGTCACTATTATCACTGTCCGCAGCCATGATAATATAACTCTTTTTTATTTAATATAATTTTAATTTTATATAATATAATCACACTTTGCACAACCGTACCCATTCACAGTCATAAGATCAGGAGTCAAAATTGTTGTATTTTTTATTATTGAAAATTAATAAAAACTTTTTTAATAAAAACGGCATGGTGAAATTACTTATCAGGTGTTGTCAGGTTGTCAGGTGATTATGTTGCTGTGTAGATGTTGTTGTTTATATCATTTTGACAGCACAAATTTTTAAATTTAAATTTAAAAAATTTTAAAGTAAATAAAGCAACATTCAAAAGAAACTATAGAAAAACTTAACGAAAAACAATAAAAATATTTCCCCGCTGAAGAAACTAGAGCTACGAAATTAAAAATACGTAAAATCATAGAAGGATATTATCGATGGAAAGACAGACATATTGAAAATGATTCCAAAGAAAGGCATGAGAGCAAAACAGGACCTTCAACATCATCGTTATCAACCAGACATTCCGTTTATAAATTATTATAAACGTTTATTATTGTTATCCTTTATAAATTAGGTCACCATGAAAATGTTCTGTTTTCACTTGGCAGTAAAATCGAAAGTGTATTGCTGACAATGTAAAAATTATATCTAAAAATTATTAAAAATAAGAATATTGTTTTGCAAAGGCAAAGTTACATTTTATTAATAAAGGAGAAAAGACAACACGGTATTAAAAAAAAAAATAATAAACATTTTAACAAATTAATTGCCACTCGAGTAGGAACCAACGTTTTTGTCTCGCGAGTTCGAAAGTGTAAAAAGTTAAATTAATCCTTGCATAAAGAAAAGTTGTAAAACAAAATAAATATATATAGTGACGCTAAAATAATAAAAATAAATGATAAATGTAATAATAATCGGAAGTTAAAAATTATTTTCTTTCTCGATCCTCGCGTATAAAAAATATAAATACAAAGTAATAAGTGATGTTAAATAATAGGAGTAAACGTCTCTAAAATAATATTCGTTAAAAATAACGGAAAAGGCAAAATAAAATAACTTGAAGTGTCTTCTAAAATAGTAAAAATAAAACCCAGAAAATAAAAATGAACTGAAAATAAAAATAAAAAATTAATAATAAAAGATAAAAAGATTTAAAATTGACATTAATATTCCATCAAGGAAAATTTTATTAAAATTAATGTCTGAAAGCTCCAAGGCCAAATAAAAGCTAGTGAAAACGAATTTACAGTGGAACAAAGCGAACACGAACAACAGGTGTGGAACCGAATGATTGGAAGAAACCCAAGCACAAAGGAAAAAGACTACTTCAACCTATTTAACAATTCCAGGACCTTAACGTTGGAGTTGATCTTAATGTTAAGATTTTTGGTCCTCATATCACTATGCTATGCGGACGAACAAATGTTGGACTATTCGAACGCCCAGACGGTTTCAATAAATAAAAGGACAGCCAGAGTACAAACAGGTTATTTTAAAATAGTTTACCTAATAGACATTGGAAAATACACAGACGTAATATAAAATATTGAAGGTACTATAAATTCGTACTTAATGCACAGAAATCTACACTATCCTTTTATAAATTTATTAATAATAAAAATAAAAACACATTTAAAGAATTTAATTAAATAATAAGAGATCGTTCGATTTTTTGGGCAGAGCTTGGAAATGTTTGGCAGAAAGTCCAGACCGGCAAGATCATGAAATAGTTTTAAACAAATTGAACAATGTTTTAATAATAAAGTTCTAATAAATAAATTTTGTAAGGTCAATAAAAGATGAAATTTGTTTTTGAAACTTAAATTTTAAGTACAAGTAATTAATGAGAAAGTTGTTAACATTGCATATGGAATTCATTGGATAAAATAAAAATCGCAACAAATGGAGAGATAATAATTTACATAATAAGTTTATCAACCGTCAAAAATGATAATTGTAAAACAATTGAAATAACATACATAATTGGTCATTACAACCCTTCATTCAGGTTTACGACCTAGCTTATCGCACCACTTATATTGTATGCGTTTATTTTTATACAAGAGTAGCGGGACCTACAGTTAAAAGCAGTCGACAGACTTTTGAAAAGCTTTCATGGCAATTTAATTTACTCTCGGAGTAAATTTGCTGAGAGGAAGTCGCCGAAGAAATATTTTCATATTTTCGTTTTGATGTCTGATCTGCGATTCGACTCGGGCCTTATGTCTAATAAGCCAACACACTACCTACTAGACAACGCCGACTACTACAATTGAAATAAGAGCAATAAAAAGAAATTGGAAAATTAGTAAAATTTTAATGAATTGTTAATTTCTGAAAAAGAAATATATGAAATAAAAGAAAAATATAAATGTTACAACAGCTTAGAAATATATTTAAGAGATATTAGACTTAAGTAATGAAATCTACTTAAAAGCCGCACATTGAACATAATGAACAAAAATCAGTAAACCCATGCCAGCAATACTCCAGCCTTCATCCGAATCTAATATTGCTGAAGAAGTACTTTCCTTGAAAGTGTTTCATCAGTTAAATGCAAATAACACGACAGAAAAATGAAATAAAATTAAATATACTGCCATCTTCATCATTACAATCTTGATAATAACAGTAATTGTCATATTGATCTGGAAGAATTTTTGGAAGCCAAAGGAAGAAGGCAACTCGATAAGATTAACAAATACAGCGATAGAGGGGCTCAACCAGAAGTTCAACAAATTTTAATTTAAAATTTTTTTTTTAAATATTCATAGAGTAATTAGATATCAAACTAATATTTATTTGTTTTATCTTTTAAATATAATATAAAAATAAATGGGGACATAGTGTTAGCATATTTCATGAGAACAAAATTTACTATATTTCCCAAGCTGTTAGCGCGTGTGTTGACAATGTAAAAATTATACTTGAAAATTATTAAAAATAAGAATATCGTTTTATAAGAGTTAAGTTACATTCTAACAATAAAGAAGGAAAGACGTATTGTCTTGACAACACGTTCTTAAAAAAAATATAATCATTTTAATAAATTAATTTATATACAGTGGCAAAAAGTGATAGAGAATGCCGGGATAACATGAATTACGATGTTTAGAAAATAAATGAATGGCTTAAAATTAAATGAGAACAAAACGAAAATAATGGAAATAAATATGAACTCTAATAAAGTATTTAAAAAAATGATTCTGTAATAGAAAAGGTTGAATATATAAAATACCTAGGTTTTGAAATTGACAAAAAAAACTAAATTCAAATGAACACATCGATTATACATGTAAGAAAATTGGCTTCTTGAAGAAGAAAAACTTCTTATGGCGGGTTGTAACATTACGATCCTCTCCTACAATTGTGCAGGGAGAACTCACACGCAAAAAATTTTTTTGAACCGTGTAATTTCAAATCCATGTAAAAAGAAAGTGTAAAAAAAAAGAGTTGGATATAAATACAATGCTCAACGATTTGAAATGGATGAATATAAAACAAAGATTACAGTTCACTACCTTAATGTTTGTTAAAAAAATGAAGAAAGGTGACACCTCAAGCAGATTAAATATGTAGGAGAAAACCAACCACAAATGCTGACGAATGCAGAAGACTTTCGAATTCTAAGAGTGAAGTTAACGCAGATGCAAAAAACGTTGTTTTATAAAGGGCTACAACTATGCAATTTATTACCAACAATGAATTAAATGAAAATATTAAAAAAAAAAATTTTGTATTTTTTAATGATTTAGTATAATATGAAGATTTAGGGCCATTATTACAACTTACCTTTAAAGTTGTCTATAGTTAAAGGTACCTTTAGCAAAAGTGAACGGCAAAGGTACCTTTAACTTATTTTGGTTATTACAACTTACCGATAAAACAAAATTAACTTTTTCAAAAATAAAAACAAAATAAATAAAAAAATGATTCGCTACATGTAGCAACGTTAATAGTCAGTAAGGTTTTTACCATTTCACCACTAAGACACAAAGCTTAACTTATCGGTAATTATCTTTGGCGACATATGTAGCTCAATTTTATATCAATAAACTGAATATCGTTAGTTAAAAGACCAATTCTGACAAATGCACTATTTGTGGACCATCGATACCACTGAGCCTTACTTCCACAAGAATGTTAAAAATCGTATTAGTCAATTAAAAAAAGCACCGTGTAACGACCAGTAACATTTTGTCCAAATTAAAACCTATAATTCAATTGGCAATAAATCTGAAGTTGCGGAATAGTCTAATTTGATCTGTGAAATCCCCATCCAAAATACCTGGTTACTGGCGGTCAAGCTGATATAGCAGATATTTATATTAAATATACAGTTTGTCAAAAAAATCTTTGCACAGACCAAAAAAATGTAAAATTTGATCTTCATTCAAGAATTTCAACAACAAAATCTTTATATATTTTTTTATTTTTGCACTCATTCTATAACTGTACTTGTCTACGACCATATGATACCTATAGTTCCCTAATAGTAACACACATTACAATAATAACAACAACAAAAGAAGTTTACTCAATCTAAGAAGTGTCAAAAAAATTACAAAAATATGCCGTTATTTCCCAAAAATGTTGCGCATTTTGGGTTTTTTACAAATGAGATGGAATGTGAAAGGGGTAAATAACGTTTTAGTAACGAAGGAATCGTTTTAATGTAATAAGTGTCCTTATTTTTAAATACAAAAAACGCCTGGGCTATTTCAACTACTACAAAGGCAAATCTGCCAAGGAAATCGTCGTTATGTTCTCCCTAAACATCAGGACTGTATATAATTTTATATCCCGTGCTGAAAAAGGAGGACTAGATTTAAAGGGATCTACAGACAATCCAAAAAAGATGACGCAGCGAGTTGTGAGAAAAATTATTAGAACCATGTATGATAGACCACAATCCAGTGCGAGATGATTAGCTCTTCAAGTTTAAAAAGACTTTGTGTTACTTGTTTTCCAAGAAACCATTGGAAATGTTCTTCAAAAACACAAATATTCTTCAAGAATGACTATTAAAAATGTCGAAAAGAAATTAAAATTTGCCACCGAATACATTTCACTTCCTCCGGAGTACTGGGCCGATGTTATTTTCTCAAATGACACGAAAATAATGCTTTATTATCATGACGGATCGCAAAGAGTTTGGCGTAAGCCTCTAAAAGTACTAGAAAATAAAAATTTTATTCCTACAGTAAAGTTTTGAAAACTGTCTGTAATGGTATTCGGCTATATATCCAGCAATGGAGTTGGTGTTTGGATGAAATAATGACTAAGAAAGTAAATCTTGATATTTTATAAAATGAACTGACCGCCAGCTTCAGGAAATTTGGTTTTATTGACCCGGTTAATCCGAATAAATTTAATCACAAGTACTATCAAGATAATAATCCTTAAAATAAATCTTATTTATGTAACTCCAGGTTCCTTTACAACTGCACCAAAGTTATTGATACTTTTGCCCAAAGTCCTGATATTAACCCTATCGAAAATTTGTGGGTTCATCTAAAGAGAAGGGTAGGGAAAAGATCGCCCATAAAAAAACACGATTAGGTAAAATTCATCAAAGAAGAGTGGGAAAAAATACCATTAGAATATGACATTCCGAAGATTATTCAATCCATGCGAAGGCGTCTGCAAGCTTTAATTGAAGCTCGAGGTGAACCCACAAAATATTAAGACTATAAATTTAAAAAAATTGCATAAGTCTTAATATTTTATCAAGTGTGCAAACATTTTTTTGACAGCAGTAAAATTGAATTGTTTTTGTTTTTTAATATTTTACATTAGAATATTTTCATTGTTATAAATTTTTTTTTTAATAACAAAACATATGTTTATAAAATCCTGTTTGAAAAAATTTAAAATTTTGATTATTTATATCAGAAATCAATGATTTTTTCTAAGTTTTCTTAATTTTTCTCTATGTGCAAAGATTTTTTTGACAAACTGTATTTAAAATGTAAACTGTTGGCATTCACATATCGCCTCAAATTAGTATATTAATCACTATTCAATATTTGCTGTTAATTTTTTAATTCTCAAACTTCAAAAGTTGATTAATAACCCATCAGAAGCCGATTCAAGCTAATGTTTACATAATCCATAAAATCACATACATACATAATTGGTCATTAACAACCCTTCAGTCAGGATTATTAACCTAGTTTATCACACTACTTATGTTGTGTGTGTTAATTTTATACATAAGTGGCGGGACCTACAGTTTAAAGTCGACTCCGAACGACAGAAATTTTTTAGAAACTTTACATGGCAATTTTATTTTTACTCTTAGAGTTTTTGCCGAAATCTGCTGAGAAGAAATCGCCCAAAAAATACTATTTGTATTTTTATTTTGATGTCTGGCCGGGGACTCGAACCCGGGCTTTAAGTCCAATAAGCCAGCACACTACCTACTAGACCACGGGAACCTCCGGCGACCACCGTATAGTCACAGCATCTTAATATGAATTTATATTTAATTATATTTGGCGTCTTAATTAAAATACAACCTATTATGTCGAAACTTTTTCATCGCAGAATTAGTGTAATCCAAACGTATGAAGTTCTTCGAATACTCAAAAAAATTTTTGTATTAGTATTTTTCACAATACTTACGTTTATTAAAAAAACTTGTGTAGCGGATTGAATAACGTAAAAAATTTTTTGCATTCAGAATGTTGGTAAAAGCGAATTCTTGGTTAAAATTTCTGAACGTTGAAATAAATTTTATTGCCATTATTATAATTAAAAGGCAGAAAATTTGTTATTTAATTTGTTACGACAAGGAAAGCATGTCCAATTTTCAATGATGTCAAATAAAACATATTCTTCGCGACGACAAATGCCTCCCTAAAAATTTAGCGTTTTCATATAGACAGATTTGACATCCAATATTACAATCACCAAGTAATCCAGTGTAGTAACTTGTGATTGCAATACCTATTCTCCCAAATTTTTCAATAATTCATATACACTGTTTTGGATACGTATGCGACCCCTACTAGATCAAGTTTAATAACATATTGTAACGTTAGAAGCCTATTTGATTGTCATCAAAAGTTTTTTAATTCTCATTCAATCGACGATCAAATTCAACAACCAAATTGATATGTGCGAAGGCGATTTTTTTATTTTTTTTACGACTAGCATAGCAGGCATACAACATTTCAAACAAAGAAGGGGCTAAAGTATGAAAATAAATTTGTAAGTAATTTCATTTAAGCGTGAACAAACATACCGGAATTATGTAATGCTACAAGTAGTCTTCATAAAAATATTGATTCATTAATGACACTTTTTGTACCTTCAAAGTACTTTGAAAAGTAGTATGACAAACTCTTTCGTATTTTCTTTTAAACTTTGTTTCTCTTTACTTTGAAAAGTTTTTTGACAAACTGCTAATATTTTGTTGTTGTGTATACAACAATTGGTAGACGGCGAACGAAGAACAAAGCAACTTTGCGAGTACAGCAAAGTGAGAACTCGCTCGTTTTTTTTCTCCTACTTCTTCGCAAATTATTTTGAATGAGCAAAAGGCGTCAATGCAAACTTCCGAAGTAATTTTTAAGACTTATGCCACAAAAAAAGTAAAGAGGGATAAACAGTTTTGGTCAATTCACGCAAGCCGTTGTATCGTTGTATAGAGTGTATTGTTGGACGATTATATAACAGTGTATACTATTTGTTGATAATTTTAATGTAAAAATTCGATACACTTATACATATTTTTTTCATATGTTTTTAAGTTTTATTGGTTTCGTGCGATCAAATGGTATGAATGAAAAAATTGTGTATATGTTTCAAATCAAGGCAGATTTATATCAGGTAGGCGTTTTATTACAATAAGTACAACACAACAAAAACAACAGGCATTATTTGTTGTTTCGATTTTATTATCTTGTCAAAAACAGCTGACTAAAGAATGACGATGGGAAGAATAAATAAAAAATAAATTTCTTCTTCTTCTCTAAAATAATAGAAAATTTTAAAAAATATCTTCCAAGGCAGATTTATAGCTATAAATGCGCCTTGATATCTTCTTTATTTATAACAAACACAATTAAAAAAACTCTTCAAAATTGTTAAAATTAATTAAATATAATATAAAAATATACATAATTATAATTATTTTAAATTAATTTTTAGAAATACTGAAAATTCTACACTTAACTGGCAAACAGAAAACACGAAAATGGTTTTAAAAGAAAAAGAAGAAAAATATACAAACTTTTGACATAATAAGAAAACACGAAAATGGTTTTAAAAGAAAAATATACAAACTTCTGACATAATAAGAAAAGACGAAATTAATTATCAAAACAAAATACACAAAAAACCAAAATTTTTTGACATTATTACTTGCATCAGCTGTTCTATTATTCTTACCTGATATAAATCTGCCTTGTTTCAAATGTTTCTCAAAAGCTGTGTTGGTTTCGTGCTATCAAATTGTTTGAATGCCAAAAAAATACATTTGGAATATGAAATACGCAATAGAGCATAGCATTGAACGTTCACAAACAACTAAACGTATTCAATTAACCAATTAAAAATAGAACATTTGTGTTGACGTAAAATGATAGATTATCGGCAAGGCGGATAAAGAGAATCTTTTTTCGGTGGCGTAAAGTTTCCACCAGCTACAACCCCGCATCACCAGCACAAAACTAATACACGCACATTTTTAAAATATCAAATGAATGCAAAAAACACTAATGCATACAAAGCTGCGTATACGTATACATTGCTGCCAAACTAATATTCATCCCATGTGAACTGAAAAGAACAAAAATTGTACGACTAAAAAATTTGCTGGTGTGAATATAGCCAATACAAGATACACGATACAAATCCGTGTAAATTGCCCATTTGCCGAAAAATCGAAATTTATTTACTTGTAGTACAAGAAAATTTTTGTAATATTATGTAGTATTATTAGTACTTTTAAATTACATTTAAATTAAAAAAGGTATTATATGAATACATATGCTCTTATTAATACTCTTCAAATTTTTTCTCCTAAAAACATTAATATTAGTTTTTAACATCAAATGGCAACATATTGTACAGATTTAGTCCTTTATAAAATAGCGACTTTTACTTTGCAGCGGTATTAGCTTATTGAATCGTGAAGTTCATGACGTTCCTCAAACTGTATGGTTGAACCTCCCCAACGTAACGTAGTTGTTCTGTTAGATAGTCTGGCGTATCGCCTATCTAACTTGCTAACACCTATCATAGCTAACTTGTGGTCTTTCTTTTATATTCAACCATTTCAAAGTATCGATCATCTTGTTTATGTTAATCTATTTATCACAAACTTACTCGGTGCTATTTACTTTAAGTAATTCACGCATCGCCTTATTTGTAACTTCTGTAGGATTACTATTTATTGATCTGAACAGCATGAGTACAATATTGTTGATCCTAATTCAAAATGTGGATTATTTATTGTATTTTAAATATTTATAGATGTTATAATTAACTTTTTACATCTTATTTGAACTAAAAATCCAATTTTTTACAAATAAACTTTTTACAAATAGACTTTTTTACAAATAAACTCAATATGATAATTAAATTTAATTTTTTATCTGTTATGAAACCCAAGTACTTTATCGAATCAACTTTTTCTATTATTGCATTATTTATTTTAAATATTATTTATTGTACATATTAATCTCTAACTATTTCGTTTTATTCTCATTTAGTTTTTGCTTGTTCATCATTAACCATTTATTTATATTCTTTGAAAAATTATCAGTTTTATCATCAGTAAAATTTAAAGTATCGTCCGCATATAATACTATCCCACACTTTTCCATATCGTTAATGCAAATAAGCGTTCCTAATATCCTTGTGGAATGAACCTCATTATTTTTTATATTCTTCCATCGACTTACGATATAATTAATAGTAATTTCACGTAAAGACTTCTTTCTGAAACCTGACTGATATTTTGACAATAACTTGATTTCCTCCATCTATTTTTCCAACTGCTGCTTAACCACAGATTCTAAAACTTTTTCAAATGTTTTTAGTGAGTTTATTGAACGAAATTCTTCATATTTATTAGTATTTTTAATTTTCAATACGTGTTATCAATTACTCTTTCCAATTATCTGAAATAAATCCCGTCTTTTGCGATTTATTTATAATTATAAGCAAAATGTTACTTATTAAGTCCCAGTTATCCAATAATAAGTTGTTCTATATTCTCCTTGTTACCGGAATTCGCTCAAGTGCAAAGTTTTCCCCAGATTGTAAACGGCAAATAAAGCTAAAAATCTTAGATATTAATTCAATTTTATTTGCTTGGTTAAAATTCCTAGAATGACAGGTTATTAAAAATAAATTACAAAGTTTATACATTATAGAGTTACGTACTTACGTAACATTATTAACAAAAAGGTTTTAATTTAGATAAATTTTAATTTAATTCAATTTATAAAAATTTTATTTTCACAATTTCGCGTTGATTTCTAGAAAAATGTGGAAGGAAAGGAAAGTATTATTTTTATCATGATATATTTGACGTTTAAATATGACATCTCACTTGGGCGACAGTGGCGGTAACACCCTCCACAGTATGCCGAGAAAACCATTCGACGCCCTACTCCTTATCTTGAACCATGTCGAGTATAGCTAACTTAGTCACCGGCCTCTCCAATACACCACAAGCCGTCATAACTTTCGCGCTGCACACTTGTCCATCTGCAACTTTGGTCTCCAATATTTTGCCCCTATTCCACACATTACGGGGACTTAAAGGGTCAACCACAACCACCAAATCACCAACACATACGACGGCTTCGACTTGGCGAACCATTTTGTTGCGATGGTAAAGACTCTGTCGGCCATCTTTTTCAAAAATTCTGGGCGTACATCTGCGATTGCAAACAGCTATTCTTAACCACCATGCTCGAGTCGCCATAATCAGCTTATGGTTTAATGCCGTTTTAATTTCCTAACAGTAAATGGTTAGGAGTTAACGCCTCCTGATCGGTGTCAATTGGTACATAACTGAGCGGGCGTGAATTAATAATATTTTCGACCTCAGCCATCATACTGCGGATTGTCTCATCACTGAGGGATCTTGATGTCATTATTTTATATAAAACAGTTTTAATAAAATAGAATGGGGCAGCGGGTGGATTGAAATTCTATTTAGTAGTAGCAGTTGCGAAATTGCGAACAGACTCATTACAATCAAAATCTTTTATATCATCACGTGACTCCCTTCCTGCTCCAACAAAGTTATGCAGGCTGAAAAATTCTCTTGGCGTACCACGTTGGGCCATAAAATTCAGGACGACCAAAATACATGAACTGATGGTTAAAGAATGTACTATCTTAATAGTTGACAGGTTAACAGTGCTCCGTATCGTTTATCCTTGTGTTTTATTGACGGTAACCAATATTGGGCCAAAAAAATTAAGCCCGGTAAATGTAAAGAGTGAAACATGTGCTGATAGCCGATCCCCAGGGAGTCTTGCCTTTTGTGGATATATTGGTTCTGTTTTACTCACTTTGCACATTTAGCACTTTCGTACAACCTTCCTAAAAGTTGTGCTTATGCTTGGCATATAATTCTTTGCCGTTTATTGCAGTTCCGTGAAGTCTGTGATGGCATTTTGCATGAAAATATAGTTATTATTAGCTCAGTGGTGTAACACTGTTTTGGCATAATAGCTGGGTGTTTAAGTTCATCTGGAACATCAGCATAATCTATTCGGCCGTATATTCGTAAGAGAACTACTCCTGCTTATTTTGGCGTTGTTATTTCGTCTAAATATTTGTCCATTTGAGCTTGCTTAAGAAGAACGATTTCCGATTTAGTTCATCTTGGGATATATTATCCTGAGTTGTACTATTTTTAAGTTTATTTATATAATGTATGAGATAGGCAATCTAATTGCTCTACGCCACTGGGAGAAAAGCTAAATTTGGACCAAATGCCTAACCTCTTTTGTATGAAGTACAACATGTAAGTCCATATTCAACGTTAGCGCTTATGTAATTATCTACCGGCCAGAGACTTGATGCTGTTTCAAACTTGGAACATTTTGCCATCGACTATGATTTGACACCTTTGGCCACATTTGGACCACTTTGTTACTTCGTCTGCCACATATAATTTACCGGAAATCCATCGCTATCCATTTATATCAGTAGTATCGAGAATTTCGCTTACGTGAATGGCTACGAATTGATGATACTTTTTGATCCGAATTAAGCCAACTAGAACACCATTTGCCTGATTTTTATAGTTGTACGTGACGCAATTACTGCGGCCATTAGTTCTAAATGGGGAAAAGAGGCTACTCTTGGTGTGGTTACTCTCGTTTTTGACCCAACCAGAGTCACAACAACATCGCTACCATTCGAAATCCTAAAATAGGAAACTGCTTTCGCTGTCGTCGGCAAATGTATGCAACTGCACAACAACTTCGTAATAATCACTAAAAGTTCGAAGATAACATCGTGGTATTGAAATGTTTTCAATTTCTGGGGAGAATAATAGCCATTTGGTCCACTTAGCCATGTTGTAGGGCTGGATTTTTTCATCCCATGTTACGCCACTCCTCCACACGTCCTGAAGTATTTCTTTCAGGTACATTAAATAGTGACTAATAAGGCCCAAAGAGTCATATCTTCACTTCAAAATTCTTAACATTTCAGGTTTTGACGGAATTTGTTTGTTTGTTTTATATATTGTTGCCAATATTTGCCGCAACTTTAAACGTAGAAGTGTCGTCTGACGGTTTCCAGAAAACAGCCAGCGCCTTCTCTACTTCTATTCCATTTCCGAGATTAAGGGCCATTATTACAACTTCCCGTTAAAGTTGGAGTTAGTTAAAGGTACCTTTTCTAAAAAGAACGGAAAAATTAACTTTTACTTATTTTCGTTATTACAACTTCCAGATAAAACAAAATTAACTTTTTCAAAAATATAGCAATACAATATTGATAACTTTCGTCACTTTAAAAAAGTTCATTAACAACGCAGTGGAAATGATGTGCTTTCTTGTTTGTTGTGTTTATTATTGTCATTTTGTTTACAAAGTTTGTGTGTTGTGAATTTAGTTTATATTTGTTATATATTGTGATTTTTATGCTTTTTTATAACAAACATGAGTACGCCAATTTCCTGGCGCAAAAAATCGAAAAATTATTCAGCGGAGGAAGGGTTTTGTTAGTAGACTTGGTGGAGGCAAACCAATGTATTATTGAAAACAACAATTGAAGTTGCCATATCGAAATTAGTATATGATATGGCAAGTTCAAACATAAAGGGACCTTTAAATGTTAACTGTAGGATGATATTACCTTTAGCTTAACGATCACTTCTATTTTTTTTGATACTCATAATAATGAAAAACTATTTATCTGCCAGTTAAAATCCTCCCTTTACTTAACGGTAAGTTGTAATAATGGCCCTAATAATCTTATGTTGTTGACCATCGCTGTTAGCTACAGCAGCCAAAATGTGTTTATTATTAAATTATTACAAATTAAATGTATGTAATTTCTTGAATCGAAATAGCCGTCCACGTAATGATTATTTTTTGTAGCCTCTGTCGCAATCGGATATTTATCAATAAATTTTTAGGCATTAGTATTTTTTACGTACTGCGAGATGCATGGTGAGCAGGTTGCCGCGAAAATCATCACGTTTATAATATAAACGACTGGTTCATCACTTTCACCACTCCATAGAATCCGCTGGGCATTACGATCCTACTCTCTTATGAACACCTGATGAAATATTTCAGCATATCATTTAAAGATAGACCGTATACTTTTACAGCTGCACACTTTTCTGGTTTTTCCAGGCTTGTTTTTATTGAAAACGGGAATATTGCCAGATACCCAACCCCTTCTTCTTTGGTTGACGCTTTTCGGTCTTCTGTGATCTTGGTTAAATACCTTTTTGATTTATATTCGGAAATGGTTTTGTTACAAATTTCGTTCAAATTATAATCGCTTTTCAAACTCTTTAGTGCCATTTCGTTACTTTTTGGGATTACGACATTTTCGTATCTCCACGACAGTGAAGTCTCGTAATGTCCATCCGACCGTTGTCTGGTATACTCTTTTAAGATAGACATTGCCTTTTCATCGTCTTTACTCATCATGGCTGCAGCATTATCTGCACAAGCAGTTTCCAAATTTTTTTATTAAATCGGATAGTATTTTATTACTGCATTCGTCCACATGACAATGATGGTGTTCTATGGACTTATTTCTCATTGCAACATATATCAAGCAGACAAGATGGGTGCAGATTGCCACAGGTTCACTGAACCTACCTTCTTTAATATTATTCTAAATACAAAGGTTGGAGTTATTTAAGCCAATTAGTAGTCGCGGCGTGGCATTAATATAACCCTTTAAATTACAACCCCTCAGTCAGGATTATTGATCTAATTTCTCACACCACTTATGATGTGTGTGTTAATTTTATACATGAGTGACGGAATCTACAGTTTCAAGTCGACTCCGAAGGATAGATTTTATGAGAAACTTTTCATGGCAATTTTATTTACTTAAAGTTTTTGCCAGAAATCTGCTGAGAGGAAATCGTCGAAGAAATGCTTTTTCAATATCAAGAGTTTGCTTTGGTAATGAAATATATTTTACTGTTCGAACAACTACGGCGAGAGTTATTCTCATTACGTTCGACGTTTCATAGGGCATATAGGCATATAGGTTCTGAGTTGCCGTAAAGATTTAAGTCGTTAATGATCTGCTCATATATTAGACCCGATGACGAACCGCAGTTAATAAACGCAAATGTATCTATAAATCTATTTTCACTGCCATTTTGTTACCGGAATAATTTTAAACAAATTGTTACACCCCGAGCCTCTGTGCGTGTATAGCTTTGTGTTTCATTGTTTTGCATTGAAACTTTTTTTTTTATTCGATTGAGCAGTATTTGACGTTTCTCTTTTATCAACCTTTTATATTTTTTATGCAAAACATAATGATGTTTAAATTGGCAATAATCAACACCACAAACATTGTTGCTATTGCATTTGCCAAAATGTTTACGTAAACATTGTTTACAGAGATTAAATTCTCTCACTATATTCCATCTATTTGATCTATCCTTTTTTTTTAAATTTCTCACAGCTAGCAACATTGTTTCAGTCACCACTGCACACGATACATTTTTTCTACTCTGTTCAGTGCAAGTGTATCTATAATCATTTTGCTGCCTATTACGTGAAAGTCTCTGCGGCATAGCTAGAACTGCTGTAAATATTAACGCTCCTGGCAGAGACACCAATATCAAAATCCACGCAGAAAATTCTGCCAGGTAAACTTTTTTATTTTATTTTGATAAATTCATTTTATATGCTCCGCAATTAATCTGAAAATATAAAGGCAATTTGGAATTAATTCCTGTAACAATTAATTATTGAGCTCCTCGAGGAGTCCACAGGCTTCTATTGAGGCCTGGAGACCTTTAACTTATACGGCAAATGAGGTAATTGTTTCCAGCTTTAACTATTGCATTATTGTTTTCAGAAGAACAATTTTGTACATTAACATTAAGCGGTAATACACTAGTTTGTATTGCCTCAGATAAGTTTGGAAAATTGTGTTGATTCATGTACAGAATTGATATCTATGGAGCTTCTATCATCAAGTTCTTCTTGATCCTGTTACAACAATTGATATCTTTGTTTTAAGAATTCTGTATCTCTTTCTTTTGCGAGCTGCCTTTCTCCTTCGAGACGCTATAGTTCTAAATTCTTCCTTCAGATGATTGAATTTTATAAGGTACGGGAGACTTCGCTGGTGAGCCTGAAACATCAGCTCTATTGGCACAATTGTCACATGTAAAAGTTTCGTTATGACTGTTTTTGTTGACACAATTAAGGCACAGTATACACGGACTTGTTGGTGGCTCATTAAAAATTAATTACAGTTTCTGCCAGTTGGATGTGGTTTTCCTTTGGGTGTATTTGAACCGTGGTTGGTGAACTTCACTGTTTTGAGATTATGTTTGGCATAACGATGCGGGAACGTTTACGTTACGTTATCGAGTTACGTACTTTTTTGGTGTAAAAGCTAAACGCAAGAATATTAACAAAAACTACTAAACTTCGAGTGGTATTCGACGCTTCATCGAAAACATCATCTGGAAAGTCATAGAACGATATTTTGCACATCAGGCCATCACTTCAGAGTGAACTGTTTACTATTTTGCTGCGAATTCGGTTACCGCGTTTCGTGTTCACTACCGATATAGAAAAGATGTACCGTCAAATATGGATCCATCTTAAAGACATGCAATATCAGATAATCCTGTGGCGAAAGAACCAATAAGTTATTTCAAATTAAACACTGTCACATATGGAACCAGACCGACGCCACACCTGACAATAAAATGTTTGCAGGAAATAAGCCATGACAGCCTTAGCGGCAAGCTTTTTGGAAAAGAATTTCTATGTGGACGATGGATAAAGGCTGTAACTAAAAGAACAGTCACCTCAGATTTAACACGCATTTTTGGTGCGTTGGGTCTCTTATCACCTGTAGTTGTCAGGACCAAAATGTTTGTCCTGGAGTTATGGACCTTGATTCTCGCTGGCGAAATTTTCAAAATAACTTTAAAGAACTCAAAAGCCTTCAACTTCATCGGCATTTTTTCAAGGGTGAGATTCCCAATAACACCCAACTATACTTTTTTACAGATGCATCAGAGAAGGCATGTGGGACAGAAGTTTCTGTTAGAATGATTTTATCTAATAAAACTATAATTGTATACTTGTTGTGTGCAAAATCTCGTACAGCTTCACTTAAATCCATCCCTTCCAAGGATGGAGTTATGTGCCGCTCAGTTAGGTGCTACCTTAACCGCAAGAGTTAAACAAGATCTGAACAACGTTCTATTGGACTGACGCAGAAATCGTATTGACATGGGTAAACTTCCTCTTTCCATACATTTGTGGCAAATCGAATAGCCTCAATTCAATATAATACGACACCCGAACAATGGCGGCATGTAAGTTCCAAAGACAATCTAGCGGACATCATATCTAGAGGATGAGAACCCGAACAATTACAACAAGCACCGCAATGGATGCACCGTCCGTTTTTCCTTCATGGAAATGTAAAATATTGGCCTCCAACATTTTGTCAAACTTCTGACGCAATAGTTTGTGAAATGAAACAGAACCCTAAAAGTTTGCTGGTATCAGTCGATGGTCAAAACCTGTTGCATAGTATAAACCACCGAAATTCGTTTAAAACGCTTCAATGAATTATGGGATATGTTTTAAGACTCATAAAAACGCTCAATATATCAAGGCAGATCGACAAAACCGGCCAACTCTTACTCCTTTCGAGCTCCACGAAATGAGAAATTTACCGGAAACTAGGGTGACTCCAGCAAGACGCTTCATCAATGCAGGAGTGGATTATTGTGGCCCAATATGGGTTCATTTTAAAACTAGAGGAAAACGACTCCCAAAAGGTGTATATTGCCGTCTTTTGTTGTTTTTCTACGAAGGCAGTTCATTTAGAACTAGTAACGGACCTTACAAGCAATGCCTTCATTCGGGCGTTTAAAAGATTTATAAGTCGTAGAGGTCACTGTTCTTTACTGCGACAACGCAACAAACTTTGTGGGAACTCGAAATCAACTAGCAGAATTGTCGACTACCTTATTTTCTACACCAGCTCAAGAAAAAATTCAGCAAGAATGCGCGGATAGAAACATTAATTTTCATTTCATTCCTCCGCGTTCCCCACACTTTGGTGGACAATGGGAAGCTGCAGTCAAGTCCGCCAAAAGACTTATGGTTAAAGAAACAGAAAACACATTCTTGACCTAAAAGCAAATGGAAACAGTAATTATAGAGGTTGAAGCAATCCTCAACTCGATACCAATTGCACCATTGCTGGGTGATTCTAGTGATGAGGTGGCCTTAACTCCTGGCCATTTCTTAATTGGAGAACCTTTGACCGCTCAAGTTGACGCAACAGCACAACATTGCCTCTTTAGCAAAACGATGGGAGTTGGTGTCTCGAATAAAACATCAATTTTGGAATCGATGGTCGATGGAATACCACAATGAACTGCAGCAGCGGAACAAGTGGCAAACCAAGTTTCAAAATTTGCCACTTGGCACTATAGTCGTAATCAAAGATAACCCGTCAACTGTCATGACATGACGGCTCGGTAAAATAATTGAAACATATCCCGGGCCAGATGGATTCGTCAAGTCAGCTGCTATTAAAACATCTACCGGTGTCATTAAGCGAGCAATTCATTCACTAGCTCCGCTTCTCCTAGAGCCACCAATAACTGATGCCAAAAATAGCAACCCAGATATTCTGCCACTCGTTAAAAGAAGCAGGGCATCCAACTACAACAATAAAAATTTGCAACCTCAAAACCGCTCCAATTAAACCCCTACAAGCATGCTAATGCTCTTAGCATTGTTCGTTCCATTGGTAATGTGCTCTCATGTTACTTACACACAAATTCCTAGTAATCCTGGAATATATTTCGAACATCTTGGTCAAATCAAGCCAATCAGATTAGAATGGAAGCTGAATATATACTTTAAATTGGCACCATTCTATAATGAATTGCATCTTTTGGTTAACGGAACATCTGCTTTGGTTTAAGCCTGTAACCATACGACATTCCTCAATACTCAATCTACCGAATTAATTAACCATTTTAACAATCTCGAGGACGAAATGGAGGCCAGTTTAAACAATATCGCAAAACAGAATAAAAGCGGGGCAATAGATATCGTTAGCAATGTGCCGAATTCCTTATTCGCGGTACTTGATTCGAAATATGCTGAACAAATAACCGAAACCATTAACTCCATCAAAACCAATGAGGTTCACTTGCAAGGTCTTCTGCGGAACCAAACATCATTTCTCGACTCTACCCTAAATCTTATGAAGCAGACCGAAGCCCGCACTCAAGCCAATTTTTAAAAACTTAATTTTAAAATCAGTAGACTCAGAAACTTCAGAAATATTAATGCCAACCATCAATCGCAACTAATCTTGTCCCTCAGCTAGCAGTTGTTTATCGTAGCATACAAATTACAACTAATGCACACGTCTATGATTAATTTATTAGCGGATACTTATCATGGTCGAATCACTCCCGTTATGTTATCCCCACACCAATTTTCTACTGAAGTTGATAATATAAAGGCAAATTGTTCAGCAGGTGTAACACTACCTGTGGTGAATATCATTCATCTATATGGCACTCTGACAGCTCATGCATCAATTTCAAACCAGCACATTATTTGTACATTTCGCATCCCCTTGACGCATCAAATTGAATACGATCTGTTTTACCTTACTCCAGTTCCACAGCCAGTAAATAGTACCTTTATAGCTATTATACCGACCACAAAAATGATGGCACTCCAGTATCGCCGTGATGAATATTTTCCCATGGATAATACTAGACTTATTGAATGCAATGCCCTCGACAATACAACACCTTCTTTTGCTCAAATACCCAAGCAATATACTCTAAAGGTGCACCAACATATAGCTTATTTAATAATGAAACTGACCCAAGTTGCAGGATCGAGTTGATAGTCAACAAGAACGTGTGGTACCAATTATATAAAAAGAATTAGATGGCAACCAAACAACAACTCAAATTAACTCCAGTGTGCAAAGGAAGAAGTAGTTACAATCTTTTGCAAGGAACTGGGATACTCACAATACCACCAGAATCCACGGGCATCAAACCATCACGTCAAGTCTGCACCAATCCCATACAAGCAACGGGATGTCATTCTCAAAATTACTCCGGAATAAAAATAACTTGATACAATCCTTACTATACCGTTCAAGTATTGAAGACATAAACCGATTGCAGAAAGAAATAAAGGGGCAGCTACATGATATACCAACAACAATAGCCGATCATAAAGTACACGGCAGCCAGTTATACAATCATCATTATCCTTCTGATAAAAACATTATTGAAGAGAAGAATTAAATCACCCCCCCCTGGAGTACCAGAACTTGCGCCGAGGTCAGCCTGGAATATTTCTTTATTATTTTGGCAACAATATATGTATGTACATATATAACATGACAACACTCCCCCTATAAATCCTCAGTAGTATGTTTAAGCCGTATCAATTTTCCCATACAAAATTTGGTACATGCCTATCTGTAAAAGAATAACATTGTTGCCGAATTCTTTACGATCGGTCAATAGGGTTGTAGCATGTATTGTGAAGAGGTAATGCTTTTTAATGTGTGTGTAAAAATTTAGGAGCATGCATAGCTGTAAAAGACTGTATTCTTTATTTTATTTTTGTATGATCTAATGTTGAAGAAATAGAAAATAGCTTTACATGTTGTTGTTGTGTTTTTGTGTTAGAAGGATCAGGAAGGTTGCTTTTCTCTATTTTATTTTTTGTCTGATTTAATGTTGAAAAAATAGAAAAGGAATGCATGATCGTTTTAAGGGTAGGTTGGTTGTGTAGTTGTTTTTATTTGTATTGCTTCTGGATTCATTGGACGGACAGAATGAGTGCGTGGAACATTTTTAAAGTATGTGATTGACCAGCCTTCGATTGAAAGTGAGTAGGTAGATAGGTAGGTATTGCTGAAAAAGTGGAATAGTTGTACGTGTTGTTATGTTTCTTGTATTAGAAGGATCTTTAATTTTAAATTGATAGAAAACTTTTGTCACGTGCTCGTCATGGTCAAATGTTGAAGAAATGGAAATATAGTTATATGTGTTGTTCTTTATTTTTTGTGTGATTTAATGTTGGAAAAATAGAAAAGGGATCATGCCTGCTTCTTCTTGTTCTTTGTACATGCATTGCTTTTGGAATCATTGGACGGACAGAATGAGTGTGAGCATTTTTTCTTGTTATATAGGGTACCGTAAACTCATGTTGTCGACTTATACAATGTTATGCTTTTGTTTAGTGTTACTTTTTTTTTCGTAAGACTTACTATTGAACAAAAAGAAATATAGTTGTACGTGTTGTTGTTGTTGTGTTTTTATGTTAGAACGATATTTAATTTTAAACTGATAAGAAAGGGTGTGGTTGTGTGGTTGTTTTTATGTAAATTTTTAAAGAAATAGAAAAGGAATATTGAAGAAATATAGTTGTAGGTGTTGTTGTGTTTTTAAGTTAGAAGGGTCTTTAACTTTAATCTGGTAAAAAAGGGATGAACACGATCATGCATGATCGGTTGCTTAAGGTAATAAAATCTTATCACGTTTAGTCCTTAGAATGAACACCTGTGTGATAGTTTTTTTATACCGGATGAACACCTGCATGATTATTTTCTTGGAAAAATAAATAATAACATCGTATTTCCAAATAGAAACATGATTGTGCGTGTTCATTTTATTTGTATTACTTTGCAAACGAATTATTGGACGGAATGAGTATGAATAATTCTATTCACCTACATACCAGAGTATAAATAGACTTGTTTTAAGGATTTTGAAGTCATTCTTGTGCTAGAAATTGATAACGAGTTGTGTTTTCAAATTTGAAATTAAAAATAAAGAAATAAAAATTGCAAGTTTTACTTGTCAATTGTGTCTTAAAGAATTCAAGTTTAATAGATCATTAACAAGATTATGTCACGATGGACCATCTACATCACTTAAATGCATACCATGCCATAAATACTTCTTAAGTCAACTGAATTATCAACAACACATTTTACAACATTCAAAGATTGGAGATGGAGGAGAAACTTCTAAGACTGTTAATTGTACTGACTGTAATCAACATATTCCAAAGACGAATTGGCACTATCATATTCGAACAAATGCACATAACTTTAATTGCGTTGATAAAATTCGAAATGATGATAATGGTGATAATAATGATGACGAAGTGAAATGTGTAAGATCAGTGTTTAATAATCGCATCATTACATATGTGATTGAGAGTAAGAATGAAACAGATTTAATACATGAGAACTTTTTATCGGGAATTAAATTCAAAGTGATTAAGCTGTTAAGCAATATGACTAAAAAACATGATAACATAAAATTCAATCTAGAAATATTTGGTGAATACATGCTGGTTAAAGAAGAGGAGAATTTATGCCAAATCGAAGTGAAATCCCATCAGACTAAAGTGGTTATAATTAATCTCTCATCATCAACGACGGATGATATTCTAGATATTTACAAAACACAATGCGATGCTATTGTTAAAAAAAATGAGTGAATTCCAGGAAAGTGATAACGGATGTGCATTAATACAAATATTGCTGATAGAAATTAATATTAATAAATACCAAGGCATAAAAGGTTCGCAGTATATCCCACTACCAACTCCAATACAAAAGAAACATGCCTGCATCAATGTTCAAAACAATGATCAATATTGTTTCAAGTGGGCCATTATATCTGCAATGGCTCCTGTTAATAACAATTCTAGCAGGTGTACATCGTATAAAATAAACAACATTAGTGATGATATTATCACGTTGGAAAATGGTATTGTTTTAAATTTTGAATATTTGACTTTTCCGCTACCAACGAATAGTATTAAAGATTTTGAAATGAGAAATCCTGATATTAGCGTGAACGTGTTTGGGTTGAACGTTGACAATCATATAGTCGGACCCTACTATTCAAGTATAAATGAGAAGCCTAAGCATGTTATTGTTACTAGAAGATGGTGAGAGATTCCACTACGTATGGATAAAAAATATTTCAATGTAAATCAATAATACTAATGTGTTAAAAAAAGATGATATTTATATACAATTTTTTTCACTTTCCATTTAATTTCAGATTAATAAACAGCCAACTAACAAAACATAAAATTAAGATACATGTATACATGTATGTATACTTGTTTAATACATTTTCAGCATGAGTCATCTCTGGAAAATCATAAGAAAGAATGTAATAAAATGGTAACTAAAATGCCTTCTATAGATAATAATATTGTAAGTTTTACAAATTTCAAAAAGCAAATGGATGTACCTTTTGTAGTCTACACTGATTTTGAGTGTATTTTACAGACTATTAATGTTCAAAATTCAGCTAATGTCAAGTCCATACAGAAACATATTCCATTCGCTTATAGTTATTACATCAAATGTTCATTTAATAGTAGTTTAGACAAATTTAACATATACAGTGCTGATGATGCACCAAAAAATATCTTTGTAAATTTAGATCTATATGTTAACTATTTAAGTATTGTGAAACCAATGAATACCTTAACACCTTCTCAACAGATTAGGCAGAAAGAGGATACAATTTGCCACATTTGTAAGAAATTGTTATCTCATGTGGATCGAGTATATTCTTTCATAATCTTTCATCATATGATTGTCATTTGTTCGTACGAGAACTCTCTTCCATTGAAGGTGATATAAATGTAATTCCCTTAAACAAGGAACTGTATGTATCTATATTGAAAAGGATTAATGTAGATAAGAAAAATTCTATAGAACTAAGTTTTCTGGATTCTTGTCGGTTTATGCCATCATAGTTTGGAAAAACTAGCAGGATATTTGTCAGATAATGATCTGTTAACAGTAAAATCAGTCTATCAAACTCCCAATGAATTTACTCTAATGACTATCTAGATTCAGTTAACCGTCTTGAAGAAAAAGAACTACCACCTCGATGATGCTTACTTACTTACTTAATTGGCCATAACAACCCGATTAACGGATTTCGGCCTGCCGCAATACATCCTTCCAGGCGCCTCTGCTTCTTGCGCGCCTACGCCAGTTGGTCACACCAATCGATGACAGGGCTTCCTCGACTTGGTCCTTCCAACGGATACAAGGTCGTCCTCTTCGCCGGCTTCCGCAGGTCCCCGCATCAAATACCCGTTTCGCCGGAGCACCCTCCTCCATTCGAACGACATGGCCAAGCCAACGCAGCCGCTGCACAACGTCTATGTCGTTGAGGAGCTCATACAGCTCACTGTTAGATTGTATGCGGAAATCATCGCCAACTCGCACAGGACCAAAGATCTTACGTAGGACTTTCCTCGCGAATACCCTCAAGGCTGCAGCATCAGTTCTTAATAGGGTCCATGCTTCTGCGCCATAAAGAAGCACGGGTAAGATGAGCGTCTTGTAGAGTATTAACTTTGTCGCACGAGAGAGGTCTCTGCTGCTCAATTGCCTATTGAGACCATAGTAGCACCTGTTGGCAAGAGTAATCCTGCGTTTGATCTCCAGACTGACATCATTTTTGGTGGTAACGGCGGAGCCAAGATAAATAAATTCCTTGACTGTATCAAAAGTATAGTTATCGGCCGTAATCTGAGAACCAATACGCCGCACGTCTCTACTTGTCGACAACATATACTTTGTTTTGCCCTCATTTACTGCCAAACCCATCTTCTTATACTCCCGTTCAATAGAATAAAAGGCAGCAGTAACATCTCGCTTGGTACGCCCTATGATGTCGATGTCGTCAGCGTACGCAAGCAATTGGATACTTTTCTGAAAGATAGTGCCATTGCGATGCACTCCTGCCTTTCGCAGAACACTCTCCATGACGAAGTTGAAGAGGTCGCATGATAAGGGGTCGCCTTGTCTGAAACCTCGCACGGTATCAAAAGGTTCGGAGAGGTCCATTCCTACCTTGACGGAGCTGCAGGAATTGCTCAACGTCATTCTGCATAGCCTTATCAGCTTCGCAGGTATACCGAGCTCAGACATCGCGGCATAAACACGATCCCTTATGGGGCTATCGAAGGCTGCCTTATAGTCGACAAAAAGATGGTGTGTGTCGACTTGTTTTTCGTGGGCCTTTTGCAGGATTTGGCGCAGTGTGAAGATCTGGTCTATGGTGGATTTGCCGGGTCTGAAGCCGCACTGATAAGGTCCAATCAGTGTTTTGACGAGTGGCTTCAGTCGTTCACACAATACGCCTGTAAGAACCTTATATGCAATAGGGAGAAGGCTAATAACCCTGTAGTTGGCGCAAATTGTGGGGTCTCCCTTTTTCAGGACAGGACAGAGGACACTGAGGTTCCAATCGTTGGGCATACTTTCCTCTAGCCATATTTTGTAGGTAAGCTAGTGCATGCGCCCTACCAACTCATTACATCCGTTCTTAAACAATTCAGCGGGGAGGCCATCAGGACCTGCCGCTTTATTGTTTTTAAGACGCGTAATCGCGACTTTGACCTCTTCATAGCTAGGCGGCGGAATCTCCACGCCGTCATCATTGATCGGGTTCGGAACATCATCTCTAGAGGCGGTATTGGTGTCGTCATCGCCTTGTAGCAGAGTAGAGAAGTGTTTCCTCCACAACCTCAGCACCCTCTGTGGATCTGTAACCAGGTTTCCGTTCTCGTCCTTGCAAGAAGACGCTCCGGGTCTATAACCCTCGGTTAGACGCTTAACCTTCTGATAAAATTTTCTAGCGTCATTCCTACGTCTATGCATCTCGACTTCCTCACGCTCACGCCTTTCCTGCTCCCTTTTCTTGCGTCTGAAAAGGCGTCTCTCTTCCCTTCTCTTCTCGCTGTAGTTCTCGACAATGGCTCGCGTAGCAGCAGACTGCAACGTTTTCTTGTATGCGGCGTTTTTCGTTGCAGCTGCTCCGCGATACTCCTCATCGTACCATTGATTTCGTTGGGGTGGGCGCTCGAAACCAAGGACTGTTTCCGCAGTAGTGCGCAAGGAGTGGGAGATGTTGGCCCACAGTCCTCCAATGTCGTTGAGATTAGATGGGGATCGACGGAGCTTATGCGAGAGTTGATCGGAGAACGCCTCAACTGTCCCTTGTGATCGCAGCTTCCTGACATCCAGCTTCCGCAATGTACTAGAGCGCGCCATCCTCGAGGCGCTAATGCGCAATCTAAACTTGGCTGCGACAAGGTAGTGGTCCGAGTCAATGTTCGGACCTCTAAATGTGCGCACATCTAGTACACTGGATACATGCCTTCCGTCAATCACAATATGATCGATCTGGTTGGAAGTTGATCGATCGGGGGACATCCAAGTGGCCTTGTGGATGTCGAGATGTTGAAACCTGGTGGTACATACTACCATGTTACGCGCCGCGGCGAAATCGATCAGCCTCATACCATTGGAGGTAGTGTTCGCGTGGAGGCTGAACTGTCCGACAGTGGGGCCAAAGATACCTTCCCACCCGACCTTTGCATTAAAATCCCCGAGGACAATTTTTGCGTCATGGGCCGGGCACTTACCATATACGTCCTCGAGTTTAGCGTAGAAGGCATCCTTAACCACATCGTCCTTATCTTCCGTCGGGGCGTGAGCACAGATCAGGCTGATGTTGTAGAATTTTGCCCTGATGCGGATTGTGGCTATTCTTTCGTTCACAGGTATGAACCCAGAGACAAGGTGGCGGAGTCTCTTATTAACCACAAATCCGCATCCAAATTCGTGCTTATCAACATGGCAGCTGTAATATATATCGCAAGATGCTAGCCTTTTGCATCCTTGCCCTATCCATCGCATTTCCTGTATGGCAGTGATGCCAGTCCTACATTTCTTGAGGGCATCCTCGATGATGCTTCTTTGATAAAATTACTAAAAAGGCGGTTAGTGTAGATGAATACGAACACGTTGAAAAAGTTTGGATTATATCCAAATGTAAAAAACTTTTAGATTATCTTCTATTATATTTAAAAGTTGATGTCCTATTGCTTTGTGATGTATTTGAAAATTTTCGTAAGGTCTGTAAAAACATTTACAATTTAGACCCCTGTCAACTACGTACTACACCAGGTTTATCCTGGGATGCAATGTTGAAAACAACTGAAATTGAGTTGGAATTATTTGCAGATATCAACATGTATAATTTCGTTGTGAAGGGTATTGTTTGTTCAATACAGTAAACGAATTGTGACAGCTAATAATAAATACGTTAGTGACTACAATTCAACAAAAGAATTAAATTATCTAATATATTTAGATGTAAATAATTTATATGGTTATGCAATGTCTCAATATCTCCCCTATAAAAATTTTAAATGGCTTGACAACTGCGATGACTTCGATTTAACTACTGTAAAAGAAAATTCAGAGTTTGTTTATATTTTAGAAGTAGAGTTGGAATATCCAACTGCATTGCATAGTCACCAAGTGATATTCCATTCTGTACAGAAAATATATAAAAATTGAGAATATGAAACATAGAAAATTGATAACAGACCTAAATGACAAAAACAATTACATAATACATTATCGCAATCTTCAGCAATGCATTCAACATAGTTTAATTTTGAAGAAAATTCATAGAATTCTACAATTTAATCAATCGAATTGGTTGAAAAAATATATTGATGTAAATAACCATCATAGAACATTAGCTAAAAACACATTTGAACAAAACTTTTTCAAATTACTTAATAATGCTGTCTATGGCAAGACTGTGGAAAATGTCGATAAGAGAAAAGACATCAAAATAGTAGTTGGATGGGAAAATAGAAGAAAACGATTAGGAGCCAAATCACTAATTACGAAACCAAATTTCCATAGTTGTACTGAAATTACTGAAGAAATGGTTGCCGTTGAAATGAGTAGAGTGCGAACAGAATATAATAAACCCATTTATATTGGTTTTTCTGTTCTAGAATTATCAAAATGGAAGATGTATAATTTTCATTATGTTTATATGAAACCAAAATGACTTGATTGTATTAATCTCTGCTATATGGATACCGATTCATTTATAAATGATGTGAGAACAAATGATATGTATGATGATATTAGAAATGATATTCCAGCACATTTCGATATATTGTTTTTTGTGGAAGAAATATTCTTAGTATATATTTTATGTTTATATCAAGTATATTTAATATATCTGCTTATTCAAAAGACAATCCATATAATTTCCCCTTGAAGAATAAAGTATTGAGAATGATGAAAGATGAATGTAATGATGATGATGTAATTAGAGAATTCATTGGTTTACGAACTAAAATGTATTCTGTTAAAATAGATAGAGTAGACAAAGAAATTAAAAAAATGAAAGTAGTTAGAAATAGTGTAACAGCTAGACAAAGTATTAATGATTCTATGTATATGTTTAGATCTAAGATTCATCAAGTATATGCACAATATATAAGTAAATTAACTTAAAGTTATTTAGGCGATAAGAGATATATATGTAAAAATAATATTGACACTTATGCCTGGGCACACTATAAAATAAATTCTCCATCAACATCACCATTATCAAATTTAAATTCACATAGAGGATTTATGCAAGACGCTAATGATGAAATATTTTTAAATGTATAGATTAAGTAGTTTATAAGAAAGTAAATCATTTATAAATGATGTGAGAACAAATGATATGTATGATGATATTAGAAATGATATTCCAGCACATTTCGATATATTGTTTTTTGTGGAAGAAATATTCTTAGTATATATTTTATGTTTATATCAAGTATATTTAATATATCTGCTTATTCAAAAGACAATCCATATAATTTCCCCTTGAAGAATAAAGTATTGAGAATGATGAAAGATGAATGTAATGATGATGATGTAATTAGAGAATTCATTGGTTTACGAACTAAAATGTATTCTGTTAAAATAGATAGAGTAGACAAAGAAATTAAAAAAATGAAAGTAGTTAGAAATAGTGTAACAGCTAGACAAAGTATTAATGATTCTATGTATATGTTTAGATCTAAGATTCATCAAGTATATGCACAATATATAAGTAAATTAACTTAAAGTTATTTAGGCGATAAGAGATATATATGTAAAAATAATATTGACACTTATGCCTGGGCACACTATAAAATAAATTCTCCATCAACATCACCATTATCAAATTTAAATTCACATAGAGGATTTATGCAAGACGCTAATGATGAAATATTTTTAAATGTATAGATTAAGTAGTTTATAAGAAAGTAAGTGCAAAAAATTAAAAATGTAAATCTACCTATTTACATAGAAAGAAATCGTCTCAAGTCCATCTACCTCATGCGTTGACTCAAAGTGAGGTTAGGTTGGCAATGGATCGTTTGGTCATTCTCTGCCAAAGTACCTATTTTCCCAAATACTCTTCACTGAAGAATGGCTCTACCTTAACCTCCAAGAATTCACTACTCGTGTTCAACCCCTTTATAGACTTTAGTGGATTTCTACGGGTTAATAGTAGACTCTCTCAATCATCTACTTTGACCTACAACCAGCGTTTTCCGAGGTTGCTACCCTATAATGGTCGTTTTACACGTCTCTATCTGGAACATCTTCACAAGTTTTCGGCTCATGTGGATACCTCCCTGATGTTGCGACTTACGTGTTCCTAAATTGAAGAATTTGGTCAAGACAGTTGTTCACAACTGCAATGTGTGTCCACTATATAAAAAGAAGCTCGGTCTGCTTTGCCGCCCGAAAGAACTACACTTACCCGCCCTTTCACTCATACCGGAATTGATTTTGCTGGTCCCTTTGACATAAAGTCATACATAGGGCGTGGTTGTAGAATAACGAAGGGATATCTTGGTGTTTGTTTGTTTTGCTACTCGAGCCATCCATCTGGAGGCCACAAACGACATATCCACCGAATGCTTCTCGGCCGCTTTTGCTCGGTTCGTTTCTCTTCGCGGTTGTTCTTCTCACCTATATTCTGACAATGGTACTGATTTTGTCGGAGCAGCCAATCTTTTGAATAAGGATAAGACTCAGTTCCTTGAAAACATTAAACATCAGATTGTCACGAAGAATACCTTTCAGTTGGTAGATTGGCATTTTATTCCTCCCGGAGCTCCACATATGGGAGGGAGGTGTGGAGAGTTTCAAAACCCATTTGAAAAAGATATCCCACGCCCAGAGTTTCACGTATGAAGAATTCTCGACTATGTTGACTAGAATAGATCTCTAGACATCTTAGCTCGATGATAGAAAACCCGTCTGACATCAACCCTTTAACCCCGGGACATTTCCTTATACTGCCATCCTATCCCCACCGAAACCTGATTTTTCAAATGAATCTCTAAGATATGCTAATCGATGGCGTAAGCTGAAGATTTTGCACCATTTGTTCGCGCGTCGTTGGAAGGACGAATACTTGGTTGAATTGCATAAACACAACAAATGGAAGGTTCCTCAAAGAGATTTCGTTGTGGATGATTTTGTTGTCATTCGTCATAACAATCTACCCCCGAATGAATGGAAGCCAGGTCGGATCGAACGGGTCTATTTCGGCCCTGATTCGAAGGTGCGAGTGGCCGATATCCGGACCACCAATGGCGTGCTTGCTCGGCCAATAGTCATACTCGTGCTGCTTCCCAATTGTGAGCTAAACTAATTTTCTCTCTTTTGTTTGCCCGTTTCTTTTATTCACAGATGTCTGACACTACTCCCCGTCGATTAACCGCAGAATGCTCGATGACGTTATCGCTACCGCCAGCTCAAAGTGTCGTCTTTGTCCAGATGCTCACCCTCAACGGAAATGCCCCAAATTTCGTCGGATGAGCCCCGTTAAGCGGTTAAGCGTGGTGAAAAGATACAAACACTGTATCAACTGTCTGGCACATTCCCATTTTGTGAAGGATTGCCGAAGCAGAGACCGCTGTATGGAATGCTTACAGGAAAACCACACCATGCTACACTTTCATCGAAGAGCTGAGGGCAGTAAACGGGGCAGAAAAAACGTTTCGGAGACGAGTCAGTCCAAAGGTACCACTCGCAGAAGGAGTCACCCTAAAAGAAGAGCAGCTAACACCGGTCAATCAACCCATAATAAGAACTCAAAGAAGAGCACAACCCGCAGCCAAGCTCTTGAAAACCGATGTGCGTGTTCTGGTCAGACTTCTAGTTCCGGGAATGAGGCCATAATAGCGGCATCGAATACGCCTTCCGGCGCTACAATAGTCATTAATGTGCTGGGCAGATAACCTACGTATAATTATCCTTATCACTCTATCATGAATTTAAGTGAATCTATCTTTTTTTTATCACTATTATTACCTCTTTATTCGAATTTTGAATTACGCTTTATTAATCTGTATTGAATTTACATATTGAATTTTCCATATAACTTTACATGAATTGTATTGTTCTCTGGCCAGGAGACTTCTCGGTCCTCTTATTGTAATGTTGCAACGGGCGGGATGTTTACGCTGGCCACCCTAATTTTAAGCTTAGATTAAGTATCTATACAACCGTGTGTGTTAATTAATTGTAATTGTGGACTGTCAACACATCTACGAAATGAAAAGAGATTTATTATCACAGAATATACACAGAAGGGAAAACTTTGACGTTTGACAACCTCACTTAGCATAATTTTACATAATTTTTTAGAGGGAGACAAAAAACGTATTATACGTTTTGCAAAGCAAATGTGTTAGAAGCAATAGATATACAGAGTGAAAACTGTGTGGATAAAGTTGAAAAATTAAATGTAAACAAACATTGATTTTGTGTTAAAAAAGGGAAAATTTTGAATATTTTTTAATTTCTTCAATGAAAAGTTTAAAGATTCTTAAATATTTAATTATTAATCGAAATGTATGTAGTTTTTGGTCGTAATGAATATAGTTTCTTGTGCAAAAGGTAAGTAAGAAACTAAATATATCAAGATCAAATAAGTCCTATTAGTCATAAAATTTTTTTCTTGCAGAACTTTGTGTATATTACTAGTATTTATTAATTTCTTGAATGAAAAAGTTAAAATTCGGTAATTTTTTTATTATTAATCGAACTCTTAGCATCTTCTCTTAACAATGAAACAAGTTCCTTGTGTAAAAGATAAGTAGAAATAAAAATATAACTAAATATATGCTCATAACTTTTTGATTCAGGAGTTTGTGAATATACCTCTCAATTGGTTAAATACTAAGTTAGTGACAATCGCTGAAATGTGTCAGCAAATACATTAGTTCCGTATTACGTTTCCCCAATACAACAGTTCATTTCCTTTCAAAAATATTCTATTATTCTACAAAAATATCATAAATTTCTACCAAATTAGAAAATAAAAACCCACCCTAAAAATTAACAAACATAAATAAACAAAACATAAATAATCAGACAGGGACTGAAATACTTTTTGGTAATATTTGCTGTCCCTTTCACCAAAATTATGTAAACGTCAAAATTCCGTTTCCATTCTGTACGTGTTCTGTGTTTATTATAAAAACAACCCCCAACCCGAAAGGTACGTGCTTTGTACAAAATAAATATTTGGTATAGAAAACTAATACTTGTTTATTTTTCTTGTTTGCCAAACATTTTATTTTATTCACTCTCCCTGCTCAACCCCACAATAACAAAAAAAAAATTAGTGTAAAGACCTCTCGACAAGTTTATTAAAAGTTTTGATCCATTAGTTCATTATGAAACAGGAACAAAAAAATATTATTTTTATCACATTTTTATGTATATTTGCAATATGGTATTAAGTTTTATATTTTAACGTTAAAACGCAATTCAGTTGTTAACACTGATGTAGAAAAGCAAACGATTAAACAGCTGTGCCAATTTGCTTTATTTTTGTTTTTGCAAAGAATATGGCCGTAAGTTAAAAAGTTCTTTTGGAAAAGCAATATTTTTATATATATGTAAATATTTTTAGAGTATGGAAAGTTACGGCAATGTTTCTTCATCTTCCATTTCGAGGTTTTAATTATTTATTTTTTCGTTGTATTTTTTCCGTTAATTTCTGTTGTTCTGATTAAAAAATTTGTTTATTTTCGTTTTATGAATTTTCTGTTTCGTTTTTTAATCATAATTACCTGTTCGTTGGTTTCTCTTTTTCTGATGAAACAAAATTTTGTTAATGAGAAAACAAAAATATTTACTTCGGTCCGATCGCAGGAAAAACATGTTTGCTCGAAACTGTATTTGATGCTGTTTCATTATTATTTGTCAAATATTTGCTGACAATGCAAACAAAATACGGAACCTCTGGTGTCCGTCCAGTATTAGTGCCTAAAGCGTCAGGGGGTTAGAGTCAGAACAACAGTCACACGGTCTGTAGTTTCTACTGTCCCTTGTTTAGCACCCCGGCACAGTCAGTTTTCCTAAATTTTCGAATTTCAAAATTAAAAACTTCGTGTAAATTTAATTTTCTTTATAGATTTTAAAGAATTTGTAGAAAATTCCTGAAATGTTTTAATGTTTAAAAATTTATCATTAATATTTCATAAACTTGTTCCACTTACAAAGACTAAAGATACGGTTGCATCTAAAAAATATTTGCCACAAACCGTAAAATATTTTTATCCTTAATGTGACCACAAAATAATTTTGAGTGACAAATAGAAAAATCTTCTATTTTTGGCAAATAAAATTATTTGCCGGCAAACAAAAATGTTTTAAATGTGTCCACCTTGTGATAAACATTTTCATTATTTTTTTGGCAAATATTTGTTTGCTCTTAGACGTCTTTTGCACGTTGAAATTTGTTTGTTTGTTTATTTTATGTTTGAAATCAAAACATTTCCAAAAGAAAAATTTTAGCGCCAAACAATTAATTAAAAAAGGTGAAAAAATAAAAATAAAAAATATCAAAAAGAATATAATTTAATTTTTAAATTTATACAAATCAAAAAGAATATAATTTAAATAAGGTAAATATTTTAAAATAAATATATAATACATTATCATATATAATACATTATAATATAATATCAAATATAATATTCATATAATATTCAAGTCTTGTGTTTGAACCTAAATCACAATGCCAAATAAAGTTCCAACTGTCAAAAACAACAGAATGACGCGATAAAAGAAAACAAAATTTTTGAAATAAATTTTTTGCGTGCAAAAGCGAAAGAAAGTTTAAAAAAATGCAAAAAAGTTTCTCACACTTGTTTCGAAACTAATTTCAACGTGCAAAAGGTATCTTACTTATTTTTGGTAAGGGCAAACGGTGGCAAATAACAGCTGTTTAAGGCTGTGTTGCCTACTAGCAAAATTTTGAAGAAAATAATTTATTTTATGGAAGACTTTTTATTCGTTGTAAATGTATTCATTATATGCATATAAATATTTGGGTGCCTGCATATACAGAGATGTATTCAGAGTTTGAATTTAAATACACATATATCTATTGTTATACCTTCCTAGATCAAAGCTATTCAGGGATTATAATGATTTTTCAGTAAAATGGTTACTTTTTTAAATCTCATTAGACATACAAACAAAAGTTTTTGTTTTTTATAGAAAATTTTTCATTTTTATTGCAATGATTTTGATTTTTTCTCCAAATTATTACGACAAATTTTGTTCCTGAAAATAAACAGGTTAAAATATACAAAGTACAATGTTATGAATGGCACTCTTAAAGTGGACGGTACGAGTCATTATAATGGAAAATTGTAACTCAACGCAGGAACATAATTCCAATTTTCCTTTTTTTTCAATTTGAAAACGCCAAATAGGCGTTCTGACAAACGAAATCGCTAGAAATTTCTAGTTTTCAAATCGCTAGGGTATTCTGAAGCGATCTAGTCTTTTTTTATTTAAACTGTAACTTAAATTAATTATAAAATTATACACAATTTAAATTTAATATGTTTTCTTTTTGTTTCAATGAAAACTTTTAGCATTTTTTGACGATTTAAATTAAAAATATTGAATACAAAAATTTGCTTTGAGTTTGTTATTGTTTGCATCATTTGTTTAGTTTGTATGTTCTGTGGTTTATTTATCAACTGGCAATTTATGCAAACAGGTGATCAGATTGATCTTCGAAAAATTTTTTATGCTAGTGGTGTTAATTTTACAACTAATTATTTGGTTATTTCTTTTTAAACTTTTGATACTAAAATTTGCAATTTATTAAATTCACATATCTATATTAAATCGTAAAAATTAACCCTTAATAAAAGTTGATAAATAATTTAAAACCTGTATAAAGTACTTTAAAACTTTTATGAGAGCAAATAAATCATACAGAATTTTAGTTGTGAGTGCATTTGCAAAAATTTTTCTGGCAACTCACAAATAAAATACGTAAATTATATATAAATTACGCATGATCTGTATTGGAAAACCCCTTAGTGTTTTTTCATTAACATTTCTTTTGCTTTTTGGTTTTTTAAAGCTAATATAGCAAGCAAATACGCTGTAGGTATTTTAAATGTTTTAATTTGTTTACGTTTTGTTTTGATAAAACATATGTTTTCATTGTTTGATTACAACGCCAGCAAATCGCTTCGTTTTCAGAACAGGCTGTCATGTGTTTTTCAAACCGTAAGCGAATTGAAAACGCTACGTTTTCCAGAGGAACAAGCGAGATCAAAATTGTGGCAAATATTTGCCATATCTGGCCGAACCTTAAGTAATAAATAAAGAAATATATGTATTTTTTTAAAAAAATATTATATTTATTTGTACTTTTTGAGACTAGACTGCTTTTTAATTAAAACAATAGATCCAGCTATTCCGAATCTTATATACCCCTCACCATGGTATATTTAGATATAAATAAACAGAAGAACGGAACGGCGTTACAAACATCAGTACCAACTCAATTAGCTATAAAATAGTGAAGGGAAATTACCGACAGGAACCTGCAAGATGAAGTTATATCCATATGTATATTTGAAAAAGTATTGTTTTTAATATAATCCTTTTTTTTATATTCAAAACTAATCAGCATTACTTTGGATACAACTTCATCCTGCAGGTTCTTGTCGGTAATTTCCCGAATATTTGTCCGAATGAAATTAACAACAGTATTTTTAAATTCCTCTTATGGTTGTTTAGGTTCTTCTGGCTCGGTTAGTTTCATAATATAATTTTTTGCAACCTGCAAGTTATCGTCTTCATCCGATACTGATGGTATGCTTTTAGATTTATTTCTTTATGTCGTTGAAGGCTCATCCAGGTTAGATTGTGAACTTTCATCGCATATCTGAAAAAATATAAACCCTAAACGCTAATACTATTTTTGAAGTGTGCTTTATATGAGTGTTAGCGTCAAATATTTCCTCAAATTTGAAAATTGTGGACTATTCTATTGACTAGTCTATGTAATAGTCCATTAACTAGACTATTTATGTATTAGTATATTGAATAATCTATTGGCTATTATATGTATAAATCAACTGACTACGCTATGTATTAGTATATTGACTAATCTATTGATTGACTACTCTAATGATTAGTCTAGACAATAGATTATTCAATACACTTATACATAGACTACTCAATAGATTCTCAATAGTGTAGTCAGTTGATTTATACATACACTAATTACTAGATTAGTCAACTGACTAAAATATAGTCTAGTCAATAGACTATTCTGTAGAGTAATCAATAGATTAGTCAATTGACTAATAGATAGACTACTGAATAAATGAATGTGTGCTGACCTTTCTTTTCAAACACTGGGGTAGATCATCAATTTCTGAGGTGCAGTTAGACGCCTTTTGCACGTTGAAATTAGTTTCGGAACAAATGTGAGAAACTTTTCGGCATTTTCTTTTAAACTTTCTTTCGCCCTTGGACGTATAAAATTAATTTCAGAAATTTTGTTTTCTTTTATTGCGTCGTTCTGCTGTTTTTGACAGTTGTTACTTTTTTAGGCATTGCGATTTAGGTTCAATGAAGTCGCCGTGGTCTAGTGGGTAGTGTGTTGGCTTATTAGACAAAAGGCCCGGGTTCGAATCCCAGGTCAGACATCAAAACGAAAAAATATTTCTTCGGCGACTTCCTCTCAGCAGATTTCTGGCAAAGACTCTGAGAGTAAAAATTGCCATGAAAAGCTTCTCAAAAATCTGTCGTTCGGAGTCGACTTTAAACTGTTGGTCCCGCCACTCATGTATAAAATTAACGCACACAGCATAAGTGGTATGAGAAGCTAGGTCGTAATCCTGACTTGACTGAAGGGTTTGTAATGGCCAATTATGTATGTATGATTTAGGTTCAAACACAAGACATGAACATTATATGAATATTATATTTGTTATTACATTATAATATATTATATACTTATGTGTTATTATTTTTAAATATCTACCTTATTTAAATTATATTCTTTTTAATATTTTTTATTTTTTCATCCTTTTTTAATTAATTGTTTGGCGCTAAAATTTTTCTTTTGCTAATGTTTTGATTTCAAACACAAAATAAACAAAGACTAATGATATTTTAAATAAGGGAGCTTTATATTAACACCGTTGACTAACTACGAGTCATCTCTTACCCTCTTTTTCTCCTAAAAAACATCATTTTTGCCTTTTGATGATATCTACGATCTAAAAATACTTTTTAGTAATATAATGTGAAAAATCAAATTGTTGCCAGTTTTCTGAAAGTTTCCGCTGCAGTCAAGATGTTAACTTCTCTATGCGAAACGAAAAATAAAAAAAATGTGAAATCAAATACAACTCTGTGTATATACGAATAAAGAATAAAGCAAATTTGAGTACATGAAATTCTGAAATCACCCCCGCTCGTTTTTCCCTCTCCCACAAACTCAAGAGTGTTGAAATTTATTTCGAAACAAATTTCAACGTGTAAAAGGCGTTTTATCATTTGTCGTCTGTAACAGAAATATGTACACATTAACAGTCTTATGCAAAAAAAAACCTTATTATGACCTTCAAATGAACATTAGTTAATAACGATTTTAAGCTTAATAATCCATTATTAAAAAAGTATATGCAAAAACAGTATTTTAACTAATATCCATTTTAATGTATTTTCTTATTTGATGCTGGCAATACCATTATTTTATTCTCTCAATTTTTCCTTAATGTTGTTTATGAACGATTATTATTTCATTTGGTATTCGTGTCTAATATTGTTTTTTTATGTTTTTATACAAAATAATTGTTTTTAACATAAAAATGGGGTTGTATTTGTTTTTTTTTTTAATAACAACAATGTACAAATAAAATAAAACAACCAATGTAATTAAAATATTATATTTTGATTAAAGAAAGTATTCGAGTACCGGTTTCTTTAAATTTGTTTTGATTATTTAGACATCACTAAACTATTTTGTAAACAAAATTTATATTTTTGGAAAAAAGAAAAATTTGAGTACAAAAAAATATGGAGAAAAAACTGCAAGCTTTAATTATTTTGCTATGTGTGCCATCAATAGCACCAATGACACCAGGGAATTTTTTTTGTGTTTTTAAATTTTTTTTAATTTATTTTAAAAAATTTGAATATTTTTCACAAAATGTGAAAAATTGTAATAAAATTATGAAAAATGTCTTTAATATAGGTTTAAAGTAGGGTCGAACCATTGTTAAATTTCATAGATTTAACAATGGTTTACTACAGGTGTTTTAAGCTAATTATCGTTTTTGGATATACTTTTATCGAATTTTGCTTAACAATGGTTAGTAAGCATGTTGTAAGTTTTTTTGCATAAGACCGTAAGAAATTAACTTTTTGAATGTGTATGTAGTTGTCAGAAAAGTTCAGAAACACAGCTTATGTTAAAAATTTTAAAAACTTACCAAAACTTTATTACTTACATACGAAATATTTGATTTACCTTTTCTGACGGAAACATAATCCTTCAGAAAATCAAGGTATTCAAACTAATATGCTGATGGAATATAGACATAATCGGTCTTAGCTCCACTTCTTTGACTCTCCGTATTGAGAGCAAAGATAATTTATTTTTTCTACAAAAAAGTACTTTACTAATTTCTGTAAAAATCTACACTGAACACAATCCAAAAAGTAAGAAATTCGTCTCTTACAATGGCGATAAAAATAAATATAAACTTACCTTTACATCATTTGATGAAATATTTGGAACAATTTGCTTTAAATTTGTAGCAATTGTGTCCAACGCAGCTGCTCGTGCGTGCTCATTTTGATTAAACTCAGGTTTAGGATTAAATAAGCATTCTTTGGATTTCCAAGTTTTCACCAACGCCAATACTGCAGCTTGACTCCAGCCTATCTAATAAATAATATTAATTAAATAAAAATATTTACATAGCTTCAAACATTAAAACAACATTTCTTACCTAAAAATATTTTCACAAAATAGAAATACTTGTTTGCACCAACAATTTTTTTGTGTTTTGCGCCGGTGTTTTACACTTTTCTGTTTTGTTTAAATAAAAATACATCCCTGATCTAGTGAAATTTTCTTGTTTTTTGAAACATTTAAAAAAATGAAGAGAGCCATACGACTGTCAAAATTTTCATCCGTCTTTTCTCTCAATGTGTGATAGTTTCATTACAGATTAAGTTAAGGTGATCCCATCTGGAATCTTCTACATAAAATTTTTACAGATCATATTGCTTGCGTGATCGTGTGAAAGAGGCTTTAATACTACCATGCCATTGAAAGCGTAAATAGTTTAATAAAATGATGCAATAAGAGTGAATTGTTTTCCACTAAGCACATAAGCAATATTTTGGCTCTTCGCAATGATATTTCGGATTCGATGAAACCAAAAATTAAGTAAAAAATAACTAACTATATGGCAAACAAAGATTAGTTGTAAATTGGGACTTATTGCAGTATATCCCTCCAAAAAATTTAACTGTGTTATCTAATTTTTTTTAGTTTTGAATTAAAAAATACATCGGCCTGGTGCAAATCACGGTTCGTTCGCTAGTGCAAAGAGTCGTTGAGGAGTTTTGGACCGGACCGTATCCGTCTATACTGGGTTCCGGCTCACAGCGGAATACTGGGCAATGAGACGGCGGATGCCTTCGCTAGGTTAGGCTCGCTTTCAGGTGGCGATTTGACGGTTGGTCCTGACCCTCCGGTCTGTCACCTCTATGGCCTCATCGATGGATGGGTCAGGAGGGAAGAGCAGAGACGTTGGGGGAACGGATCGGGTTGTTCTGTTTCTAGGCGTCTATGGCCTGCTGTGGACGGCAAGAGGACAGAGTGGCTGCTGGGCTTGGTTAAGGCCAGCTTAAGGTTGGTTGTCGGTTTTATCACGGGCCACTGCGAGATTAGGTCGCTGACGGGGATCTGGAACAGATCCCAGCCGGTCTATTGCAGGGTATGTTGCGATGAGGAGGAGTTGGAGACTGTCCCCAGCCCTTGTTAGGTTGAGGACCCTTGGGAGGGCCTTCTTTGAGAACTTGAGTTCTGCGTCGAGAGCCGACATCAAGGCTCTCCACAGATTCATTACCAGCTTGGGCTGGTTGAAAGGTGCTAGGGCTTCATAAGTGTAGTCGCACTCTCAACCTCTATTGTTTTGTGTCTGTTGCTTTTCATTCTTCCGTTTCCCATTCTCCCTCCCCTTCCCTACTTTCCTATATCCTCCTTTTCCTTCCTCCCCTAAGGACAATGTACAATGGGTCAATTTCGAAGTCCGGGTACTGTGCTTGTCTTGACTGACAGGTGCACGTCCTCTATCGTAACCTAACCGTTAAAAAATACATGTGATGTATTTGCACTAAATTGTTATTTTTTGTTGCTTTTTTATATTCATATTTTTAATTTAAAAAAAAAAAACATTTAATGTATTGGAATGAATTGTTACTTTTTGTTTTCTTGTTTTTATCAAATAAAATTGAATCAAAAAATTTAAATGTTTTTTTTTAGCTTTTGAAAGGAAATCTGTTTAATTCTTAATTTTTAATTCGAAAAAAGGTCCAGAATTTAAAATAATTCAGAAATTAGAATTGCTTCAAAAACAAAGTGGTTATAATTTGTGAGGGAATACTGTAATGACATAAAGTTGTTATTTTGTGTCATTATTTCTCTTTTGTTTCTTTTTGTTTATAAAAAAATTTTAAAAAACAAATTTTAAAAATAAAAATAAACATTTTTCCAACCAGTGAATGGATTTTACAGTACGACAATGTCCCTTGCCACAAAGGATGTTTACCTACCACATTCTTAGAAAACGTAAGTCAGGCTGTTCTTCTATAGTTTCTGCGAAGCCCTGACCTAAACGTTATTGAAAATTTTGGGCTTTCATAAAATATCATAGAACTATAGATAAAAGTTGAAAACGCGAAAAGGCTATACAAGAAATTAGTGAAATTGGGTCTAAATTGAGTGCCGAATTTGCCCAAAACTTAATTAACTCAATTCCAGAAATATTACAGGCGGTCATTCATTCAAAAGGCGGTATTACAAAGTACTAGTTAAGTTTATTTATATAAACTATGCAAAAAATAAAAAAAGTAATTAAAATAAAGATTGCGACCAGACTTAAGTTTAGTATAAATACTCTTGAAAAGAATCAAACGAGTGTAAATAATTTTGACAACTTATAAACATGCGGTTATTTGTTTTTTATTTAGTACTAAGAAACGTCACCGTTCCCAATTTTATTTTATTTGCTTCTGTATATTCCAGGCTAGGCAATAGTAAACATTTCTTTATCCAAAATTTACTGCCAGTAAAAAGTACTGAGACCTTTTTTAAGGAAAACGTAAAAATGCTGTTTTGTGTAAATACTTATGACTACCTCTGTGTACTATATCCAACATGTTTCATGTAAATAAAACTTCCTGTGAGAAACTACTACGTTTGTAACAAATCTGTAGAATCTAAAAAATTTTAAATATACGTTTTTGTTACACACTAATGCGCTTAATTAAGAAAGCGTTTTTTCCGCTTATTTCTTTTGTGATCTTAGCATTATGCCAAAACCTTGGCATGTGTAGATTTTCGTTCTTGTATTGTGAATTATTCTTTGCTTAAATTTTAAAAATTGTAAGTTAATCTATATATGTATACATTTGTAACGAATTATTACAACTTATATAACAGAAAAAATCGTTTATAGCTTAAAATGGAAGAGTATGCCAGGGAGCCCTGTCCGTTTCGAATTGTAGATGACTGTGGTGGAGCTTTTGCAATGGGTTGCATCGGAGGCGGTATATTTCAAGCTATAAAAGGATTTCGAAATGCTCCTTCAGGTGTAAACAAAAGAATAGTGAGTACTATTGAGAATTTTTCAACGACAAGTATGTTCAGAATAGCCGTGTTTGACATGGCTTTATTAGTTAAACTCAGGGCGAACTCAATAAGGTGGTAGCAATGTTACAACGATTCAATTCGCTGTGCTTTTTAACATAAACAAGATCAGGGCGAATTCATAGAAGGTGGTGTTATCCGCCCAGCTGCATTCTTTTTTGAGTACACGTAAATCTCAAACATATTGTTTGAGTACAGTTAGCAGTAAAACTTGTACATTTGCTACCTCGAAAAAACTTTTGAACAAAAAATTATCTATAAAAATAAAATTATTGTCTTTAAGATCAAAAAAAAAAGCTTAAAAACTATATTTTTATAAACATTTCTCAATTACGTAACAAGAAAATAATTGACGAAACTAAAAAATTCTCATATTTTTAGGCAAAAAATTTTCTAGAAAGTCATCTTAAACAAAATACTGTGGATTAATTTATTTATTAGTTTTTTTTTTACAATAATTGCACACAATTTTTTTGCTCACTGTATGTACATTCTTTTATTTATTTTTTATTTCCTTTTATATTTGAATTTTACACAACTTATAATTTATTTAAATATTCTGGTCCAACTTTTGCTGTAGAAGCTGCCTTTTTGCTTCCCAGTATCCCTCTGAAGGTCGTCATACCTTAGTGATAGAGCAAGTCAGTCTGTATTTATAAAAATATTATTTTTAAAAATTGTTTTTAAATTTTTTTCTTATAAACAAAAAGAAACAAAAAAGAAATAATGACACAAAATAACTTTATGTCATTCTATGGATTCGCCTTTGTCATTTCTGGCTTACGGCGTGTTTCATTTGACATTAGTGTGTACCCAAAAACAACAGAAAATACATGTTGTTTTTGTTAAAAAAAACACTGCGAATTGACTTGTACCATTGGTATCACCTTATTAGCTGTATTCATACGAGCACAATTTTTAGTCGCACATTTTTTGTTCTTTTCAAATCACACGGGATGAATATTTGTTTAGTATGAAATTCTTTCTTTGCTCCAGTCTACATTGAAATCTCCAGCAATTATTATATTGTATGGAAATGCAACATTCTTCCATTACTTCCTGAAATATTGGACAAAACTATACATCACTGTTTCTTGGTGATCTATATACTGCTACAATTATTAGTTGATTGTTCTTGACTGTAACTTTGTATGTACTTATCCAATAATTGTAGTTAGAAAACTTTTCTTCAATTTTAATATTATATTGTTGTCTTAAATAAATAACAACTTCACCCGTCCTATTTGAATTTCAGTGCGTAATGTAATTATTACACCCATTATGTTGTATTTTTTGTTGTTCAATATCCCGCGATAAGTGTGTTTCCGATAGAATAATGAAATCAGGGTTTTGTTCATTGGCTATAACTTCTAGTTGGTTATATTTGTTAATTATGTCACATATATTCGTATAAATACTATATATTTGCTGTGATTGTTAAACCACTAGACCCATTCTTTTCTTTTTCGTATTTTTATATACTGGATATTATCTGTCAGTTGTGACATGGCCAAAAGAGAATAAATTGTTCTTAAATACCTCATCTCATGCGATAGATATTCGGTAGTCTTGAAAAGGATCGGATGTTAAAATAACCAGTTGACCGAAATATACGCCCATGTTCTAGAAAACGCAGCGTTTTCAAATCGCTTACGGTTTGAAAAACGCATGACAGCTTGTTCTGAAAACGAAGCGATTTGCTGGCGTTTTGTATTTTTCGAAGTTACATTCGAACAATGAAAACATATGTTTTATCATAACAAAACATAAACAAATGAAAAATTTTAAAATGCTTACAGCGTATTTGCTTGCTATATAAGCTTAAAAAAACCAAAAAGCAAAAGAAAAATCCATTGAACAATCTAGATCATGCGTAATTTATATATAATTTACGTATTTTATTTGTGAGTTGTCAGAAAAATTGTGGTAAATGCTTCTTTTCATTTAGAGATGTTACTTATAAGCACTCACGAATAATTGGTAACTTTTTATACTGATAACCGGTTTAAAATAAAATTCTGTATGATTTATTTGCTCTCATAAAAGTTTTAAAGTACTTTATACAGGTTTTAAATTATTTTTTAACGTTTATTAAGGGTTTATTTTTACGATTTAATATAGACATGTGAATTTAATAAATTGCAAATATTAATATCAAAAGTTTAAAAAGAAATAACCAAATAATTAGTTGAAAAATTAACACCACTAGCATTAAATTATTTTCGAAGATCAATCTGATCAGCTGTTTGCATAAATCGGCAGTTGATAAGTAAACAAATGATACAAACAATAAACAAACTCAAAGCAAATTTTTGTATTCAATATTTTTAATTTAAATCGCCAAAAAATGCTAAAAGTTTTCATTGAAATAAAAAGAAAACATTACATTTAAATTGTGTATAATTTTATTGTTAATTTAAGGTACAGTTCAAATAAAAAAGACCAGATCGCTTCAGTATACCCTAGCGATTTGAAAACTACAAATTTTTAGCGATTTCGTTTGTCAGAACACCTATTTGGCGTTTTCAAATCGAAAACGCAAACATTAAGCGATATGCGTTTTCCAGAACATGTGCGATAATAAATCTCAAATCTTCCGATATATGTATATTCGGTAGTCCTGAAAAGGACCTTGTATATAGGAAAAGTGGAACTGCACCTGTGTAAAAAAAATATTGCAATTATTTATTACTCATTATCCTCTGCTTAGCTTTCTTGTATTCAAATGTTGCACACGAAAGTAAATTTCGGCATTTGGAAAACAATTTCTTCACGATTCATCAGATGCGTATTCTTTAAGATTAAACTTTCGTATAATATACCGTGATATCTTCTTGAAGAATACCAATGTCATCAAAACTTGTTTCCACAAGGTCTCTAAACTCTTCACTTCTGTCTTCCATTTCCTTTTCCTCAATGGTTTCCTCTAGCCTTTGGTTATCCGCTGATATATAGGAAAGCCATTAAGTTTTCCATATTTCTACCTATTTTGATACCAAGATATACTTTCTCAATCTGGATTTAATTCAATGTGTGATGGCTGATCATTCAATCCTCCTTTGCTGGAAAAAAGTGTTAAAGGATATCTTAGTTGAGCCAACTCGTCACAACGAACCTCATATCATACCTTTTGACGTACTCATGAAGCATGATCAACACATTGTTAGTCATAACAACGTGTTTTTGAAAAAGCTCCATATTAGTTCTTCGTGGGAAAATCGATTTGGAGATAATATTTGTCATTTGAGACAAAATCTTTGCTTGCCTACCTAACGCTATCCCGTATAGTTCTTTTGCACATATTACTGTATTATTTAATGTGAAAATAAAAACTGATGTAAAAAGTTTCTTACTTTGCCAGGATGCCAACTCAAATTAGAATTGAGTACGTCAATCCATTCATTTACCGATTGGATAAAGTCCGCGCTGGTTGTAGGCTCATACAATACCGAGAAAAAAATGCTTCGGTGTTATATGGTATTCAATCGAGACTCCAAACTTATAACGTTTCCCAATTCCACTCCACTTTTGATTCGTTGATTTTTAAATTTTATTATATTTTATTTTTATATTTTTTTTTTCTCGCTACTGTACATATCCATACCCAAAGAATAACACCTTCTTTTAGCATTGTCCGTCGTATTTGAAAAAAGATGGGTCGCCAATTTCACTTTTTGTTTATAAGTTAACAGGATTAAAAATACTTCTGAAATTGTGGCTGCAGTCAGTGTATTGTAAGTATTGTACATGTATTGTATTTAAAAGATGGGGAGCATCTACAAACGTAAATCTGCGTTTCTTGCTCATGCCTATATCCTTACCAGTACTATTAAATAAGATAATATCTTGTTGTACTGTATTTACGCCTGAGTGAATAAATAAATAAATAAAAAGTTTTGGAGAGGGGAGTCTAACTAACAGTAACTAAAATCAAACTTACTAGAGTGTATTAAATATTTATGTTTTTAAAGATTTATTAAAAAAAAAACACAATTTAAGAAAAATAAAACCCAAATTCACAAATTTAAATTAAAAAATTTATAACGTAAATATTTGACAATTTCGTGTACTTAAAAGAACACTCGGGCTGATAACACCACATTATATACCCTCGCCTTGGGTAAACTATTATCATCAACGATCATCAACGAGATCAACGATTTAATTAACTTTAATCTTCGTATTGTGTTTTTGACTGTGGCCGAAAATAACTGTTATTTTTGAATTTTTTATTAAAAAAAGCAACCGCAAGGAAATGTCGGAGAACAGAACCAATTATATCATTTTGATTGTCTGGGAATGCTTTTTAAAAACCTGATTTTTAATTTTTAGAAAAAAAAAAATAAAAGTTATTTTTTGATTTTTATTTTTTCGAGCAAAAATAAAAGTTATTTTTGACTTTTATTTTTTCGAGCAGTAATAAAAGTTATTTTTTGACTTTTATTTTTTCGAGCGGAAATAATAGTTAAGTTTTGACTTTTATTTTTATTATTTGGATATGATTATTTTTCCTTAAAAACTGTAATTGGATTACTACAAACATTAAAAAATAAACACATGATGAAATTAAAAAAGAGGCATAGAAGTGAGTTTAGTCAGCATGAGAAATAGTTCACATTTACTCTGAACTACTGAAAAAAGAGAAAACAAAAATATATTAACAAGCTCAACAGTCTGTGTCAGGCAAAGGCCGTGATAGCATGTGTGTTCTTTCTTTAAGTCCTCTTGGTTCTAACGGTTTATTATAGTTGATCATTTAGTCGAAGCTAACTCTCTTTTACATACACAATTATTCATATATTCCAACCAACAAAACTTTCCTCGCTATCTAGTTGCTTCCTCCGCTTCACTTACAGAAGGATTACAAGTCCAAGTGGGGATTTATTAATAAAAGTACCGGGCAGTAAGTCAGCTAATATCGATTGCATTCCAGTTAAGATCTCACTACACAACACCCTTAACACGGTACAGAGACGCTTTTTTTAAAGAAGATAATTGAAATATCTGACGAAGAGCTTTTGGCAACTTCTAAGGACCAAAAAATGGTCGATGTGCGTAAAATCATGCGGCGAGATGATGACAAAATCTTTACTATAGGAGCAGCAATTATTACATTCGACCTTATCTATCGCCCGGAGACCTTGAAACTTGGCTGGGAGAGTTCAAGTATAGGAGTATATACCAAATCCCATGCGATGTGTTAATTGCCAACATTTAGGTCACACCAAAAAGTGGTCCAAAAATGTCGAACAATGCAGGGAATGCGGTTACTCAGATGAACATAAAACCTGTTCTTTTAAGCGTTAACTTCCAATTAGAAACCCACACCTCCTATTCCCGAGAATGCCAAATCCGTAAATTACATAAGAATTTCACGTAGATGCACAACTATAGAGGCATGGAAAACTTTCAACGACAACCCATCTCATAATTTGCTGCAAATAAATTCCCTCAAAAATAAAAGCACATGCACATGTAGCAGCAAATGATAAAAGAAAGAAAGTAAAACAATAAATACCACACACACAAACCAAAGCCTTTCATTAAACAATACCACTAACCAGAAACAACCTTCTCTTTCAAAATCTAAATTTTCGACTCAGAACTCTCATAAAGTGAAAAGTTCTTCTTCTTCCTCGGATAATCTCTCACAATTTTCTCAAGGCAACAATAACAAAACCAACGTTACAATCATAAATCATCAAATATTAAACTCCCAGAATGTATTATGGGGTTCTACCTCAAATTCTATCGACGGTAAAATACTGGAAGATTGTGCGAATGATCACGGCCTGGTTGTGTTGAATTCTACTTAACACCCATAACACCATAACGGCGGTTGATATTTGTTTGTGCAGTCCAGATATCGCCTCTGGCCTCATATGGACTTGCATATCATTATCAGAAACTGGGAACCAGTTCCCAATAAAAATTATGAACAATTTTGTTTTTTATAAGAAAAACTTTTTATCACGATTTTTTAGAAAAAGGCGCTGACTGACAACAATTTGACATGAAAGGGATTGAGATTAACTCCCAGTTTGAAGAATCTAACAATATTGACAAAGAAGCGGCTCAGATGAAATGTATTCTACGAAAAACAGCTAATGAGTTTATCCCGGTGAGCCGTCAATCGAAGGAAAAAAATAACCCAATTTGGTTTAATTCTAACATTTCAAAATTAATTCATCAGCGAAAAGAAGCATGGAAATCCTTCAAAAGATGCCGCAATTTGTTTATTTATTTTTATTTAATGAGTCTATCCCGGTGAGCCGTCAATCGAAGGAAAAAATAACCCAATTTGGTTTAATTCTGACATTTCAAAATTAATTCAACAGTGAAAAGAAGCTTGGAAATCCTTCAAAAGATGCCGAAATTTGTCCAACGCAGTTCGTTATAAAAAGCTTTGTTCTATGGTTAAAGGAGAATGGAAAATTGCAAAAGAAGAAAATGGGAGAATTTTGTAAACTCTTTGAACCCGTCAATTGGACATTCGTTTCCTGTGGCAAAAGGTAAATAATTTCAGAACAGATTTTGGAAGTTTGCACATGTGCAAATATCTAAAATCCAACATGCCTTTATTCCCGGACATATGTTCACACTTTATGTCACCAACTGGAAGAGGTTCTGCACAGAAATTTGAATGGTGGTGATCATAGGTTGGTACTCTCTTTAGACATTGAGAAAGCATTCGCTCGCGTGACATCTTTATCTACCATAGAAGAACATTATATCTAGGGCGTTTCTCGAAATATAATACGTTTTATTTAATCATTTCTCGAACATTGTAAAATTATTGTGAAAATTGATGGCTTCTCTTCTAGTCGTTGCTTCGACAACGGAGTGTCTCAGGGCTCAGCACTGTCCGTAGTATTATACACAATTTATGCAAATTCTTTGACAAAAACGTTGACGGCCTTACCGATAGACTACGTCGGTTTGTAAGCAGATAACAGCTTCGCTGTATGTTCAGGAAAGCCGGAGGTGGTTGCACATAATCTTAGCTAAATGGACTAAATTATAGCAACTTGGGCTAAGCAAAAAGGTACCATCATACCCATTAGCAAAACAAAAGTCCTTCACGTATGCGGAAAAAGTGGCTGTAACACTAATACAATCAATATCCGAAATGAGATGATTAATCTTTCTAGTGGAATGAATATACTAGGTATATTATTTACTAGAAACTTACTTTGGAATAGTCTCCTTCGAAAACTAACAGATAAGTTGGGCAAGATTAACAACTTATTTAAATTAATTCGCTCTCGTAAAAAGGGTCCCCATATTGAACCCGCAATTATCATTTGTAATTCCCTAACTACTGGTACTTTAATACATGGGTTGACGATCTATGGATGGACCTCATAGAAAAATATTAACAAAATTGATATCGCATTGAATATGTGCTACAGAACCGCTTCAGGCTTACTCCGTACAACACCCATTACTAATTTAAGATTCGAGAATTATTGGAAAAAATTGCGGTTAACATGGCATCAAAAGCAATTGCAATTCCAAATAATAGCATGCATAAAACATTTTGGATCCATATAATATGCCCAACGAATTCAGCCACTTCAGCTCCCAAACCGAAAGAACGCATTAATTCAAATAACTTCGTCAATATAAACGATTTTTGAGCACGCTTAACAGAAACTCCACCAATAATATTTGGAACTTATTCCAGGAAAATTTGTCTAACTTTGATCCTGGCCTAATATATTATACTGACGGTTTTTTTTCGAGATAACTTAACTGCATACTCTATTATCAGGGAGGTAACCACTAATCAATTTGAGATAGTAAGGAAATCAAGACTTCCAAATCAGACTGGTATTTTTATAGCCGAAACTTCGATTGAAGGCGCCATAAATTATGCTGTTGAACTTGGCAGGAAAACCTTGATACATTGACATATGATCATATACTAAAATTTGAAAGTGACACAATTGAAATAATGGTTACTTGGATTCCGTCACACAGGAATATTGGGTAACGAATTTGCAGTCAATACTGCCAAGGCAACTTTGATTTTACCACACGTCACTGAACTCCCGTGTTTCCCTATAGCTGTTAGGAAACAATTCTTATGTAAGATATATACTGCAAAAAGACCAAGATATAATAGCAAATTTTCTAGAAAACATTGTATAATGTTGGCTCGCTTAAGAGTTGGTAAAGCAATTTTCAATTTCAAACACTATTATGATAAGACCGACCTACCTAAACGTCTACATTGCAACGTAATTTTCATAATTTCGCATATATTGACGGAATATCCAATTTCGGGGATAAACCTTTCTCTGGAGAAGATACTTGACTGCACTACTGAGTTGAATCTTGGCAAAATTAAGATGAGCATGGCAAGGCATGAAATTACTTATATCTAGAATATTCCTCATTGAGGAATATTAACAACACATGCGCATATGGTCTCGATACTCGGCGCATTTTATTTTTGTATATTTTGTAAATTTATTTTATAAAATATCTTTTAATAAATAAATAAATATTAGCAAACACTTAGGAATTAAAACAAAAAAAAAAAAATAAGATGAGAATTAAACAATGATCAAAAAGGACAGCTACAACAACATCTAAAAACGTGAAGTTCCCAGACAAAGGAGTATTTAGGAAGAGAAGAACAATGCAACCTCAGATTCGTGAGTTGTATTTAATAGTTTGATCTTTAGTTAAAATGCATCCTGTATAAAATTTATAGCGCTGTGTTATCAATTGAAGTATATAAATAAATCTTTTATTTATTGAAATAAATTCGTGAATGTGTATAAAAGTAAATAATTTATTTTATTTTAAATGAAAATCTTCGAATTCTAGATATGCATATAAACGTTTTACAAATTCTAAAAACGTAACGATTGGTGTCAGAAGGGGGATTGTAATAAAAGTTATAATATTATATGAGAAGATTTTGATGTTGACTGGCTAAAAAGAGAAGTAGACCTGCAAACAGTTGAAACATGAGCGTACTACAAATGAGATTGATCGATGTTCCTTAACGATATCGTATGTTTGCTTATAAGTTTGATTAAGACGAGGTAAATGAAGCCTCTACCACTCGCTCAATTGCTAGCAATATAGACTTTACGACAATGCCTTATGTAGTAATAGAATCCGTAGAAAGTAAAAATCCAGGGAAATTAACAAAAATTACGATTACGCGCTAAGTGGGATGAATTGTGTGGTACAAGCAAGTTTGGTTCCGGTTACTGAATATCGAATTAGAAGTGACTAGAAAGTAAAATTGTACTAGGAGAGTTCAATGTGACAAGCTGTCAACAAATATGTTGGGACAAGCATATTCCACGATTCCTGTGGACATACCGGGCAGTTAGGCACAATTTAACAAGAAAATTAGAAATAGCTTATAATCTCCACATATAATTTCTATATAGTGTTAAGATAATGTCTGAATAAATTGCGAATGTGAAATATTTTAGTCAAATGATTATGGTTAACCAGAAATTCAAATTACGGACCTTAAAAATATAGTATCGAAATTGAAAAGAAAACAAGACTACTGTATAAAAATTATTCTTGATAATTGGCATGAATGGGGAAAACTTTTCAACACAACACAAATCATTAACGACGGGCCTATTGGTCAAGTGATAGTTGTAAATTCCTGGTCTTTAACACTTTTTCTATAAAGGAATCCCAAACATAACCTATCGTATCGCGAATTTCAAAAAAATGTGAGACCCGTATTAAACTAAATCGACCAGAGATTAAAATATGTTAATTCGGCATTATTATTACAAACAACTCCAAACAAAAAATTCAAAAACTGTTAGTTTTTGCAGAATATCCTTAAAAAAGGACATGGATGATCATCCTTAGGCAAATTGTATATACTGTTCGACGCGCCTTACAAAAACCTTTCTTATGATATACATATTGTATATGTTAGCAGGTAAACAGATCCTCAAATTAACAAATTATTCAAAAATATACCCTTTTTCAAATTGGCCCAGCTCACGAGAGGTCAAAGTTGGAACCGATACATTTTAAATGTCATCTTAAAAAGTTCCAAGTTTGGGTTTTAGATGAGTGTTCTTTCTCTGATCACCGACTGATATCCTTCAGTATTAATCTATCAGGTGGCTTTAATAAGCCCTTTAGGAATCTAAGAAGAACCGACGAGGATCAGATATGAGAAGGCTGTGGAGGAGGAACTTAGGGCCCTTAGGGGTCGTTCCCCTCCAGACATCAATGATCTAGTTGGATCTTTGTGGATATTTTATTGTCTAGAGATGCTTGTCCACTCACTTACTCGGGTAAGAAGAGCCAGCCAGCCTGGTAGAATGCGGAACTCCAGAGACTCCGCTGCTGTACTAAGGCTAAGAGGTCGGGTAAGGATGTTGACTGGTCTTCATGTATATTCAGTTTTAATGATTATAAAAGGGAAATAAAGGGAAAAAGAACCGCATGGATGAGTTTCTGCACGAGTACCGAGGATTTTGACGACGTGGCTCTTTTCCGTACGATGCTGTAGAAGGACCCCAAAATCCTAGGCTTCATCCAAAGGAACGATTGTACGTGGACATCCTCCATAAAAGAAACCCTCGAGATTCTATTGAGCACTCATTTTCTCAATTGCGAGGATCCAGTAGGCTATCCGTTGGGTGTAGGTGATGCCTTCTGTGACGTCCGTTTTGGAGGATATCATTAGCAGACACAAGGTCAAATGGGCTAAAAGTAGCTTTGAGCCCTTTAAGTCGCCTGGTCCGGATGGTATCTTTCCGGCTCTGCTGCAGCATGCTGGTGAAATATTGCACGAATATCTGGTGGACGTGTATAGAGACTGTCTCCGTTGGTGTAATATACCTGATGATTGGAAAGATATGCTTTTAGTGTTTATACCAAAAGTCACATCGGCCCTAAGGATTACGGACCGATATCGCTCTTATCCTTTCTTTTGAAAGCTTTGGAAAAACTTATCGATCTATATTTGAGGTCAAACATGGACCGGTCTCTGTTGAGTAGGTCGCAACATGCTTATATTAATGGTCCTTTGAGAGCGCTCTTCATGTTGTGACAGGTTTTGTTGAGGCGAATTTGGATAGGGGTGAGTACACACTGTCTGCTTTCCTTGATCTAGAGGGGGCCTTCAACAATGTCACCACTTCCTCTATAGAGAATTCACTATTCACTATTGCCCCAGTTTTCTGGTGCGGTTTATCACCCACATGTTGAGTAATAGGCTAATCCTATCGAATCTCGGTGGATGTTCTATCGTCAAGCGTGCGACCAGCGGTACACCGCAGGGGGTGCCTATCCCTTCTCTTGTGGCTCTTGGTGGCTAATATAGGCCTGAGGCTTCTGGAGAGTATGGACTTTAGGGTTGTGGCATATGCCGACAACGTGGCAATTCTGATGAGTGGAAAATTTTTGTCGACGCTGGGGGAACTGATGGATTCTGTGCTTGGAATTTTATCCTCTTGTGCAACGAAGTGTGGTCTGGGGATAAATTCAAATAAGACCTCGTTTTGTTCTCGCATAGGTACAAAATTGAAACCTTCAGGTTGCCAAGATTAGCTGTATTGTCCTGGGCAGCAAGCTGAACTGGAAACGAAACACTGAGGAAGAATGAGGAAGGAACTGAATGCTTTCTACCACTGTAGGAATTCCATAGGAAAGAACTGGGGTCTTCCGCCTAGGACCATTCGCTGGACATACTTGATGATTGTTAGATAAGTGGTTCTTGGTGGTGATTGATGTGCTGTAGATAAGAGTTTTCAACGGAAAATTTTAGATAAGGTTCAGCGGATTGCTTCCTTGAGGATCACTGGAATGAGGAAGAGTTGCCCCCAGGCTGGTCTTGACACTGTGCCTGAGGGAATAGGTCACTCCAGAGTTCTGAATGTCGTCTTTCCTGACGGAAGATATGCGTTTTCAGAAAAAGCCACTGGTTATATTGTGCCTGAGGTTATGTTCCTGCCTGGTTTAAGAATACTTATACCGGATAGGGCACAATGGAATGGTGGGGGCAGAGTGGTATACCCATCTTCACAGACGGGTTAGGTGAACGTGCAGGTGCTGGGATTTTCTGTAGGGAACTCGGTCTTGAACTCCACTTCAGGTTGAATGATGACTGCATCGTTTTGGAGGCGGAGATTTTCGCAATCTTGAAGGCTATTGAGAATCTTACATGAACTTTGCTGACAATCAGGCAGACCTTAGAGCCATTGCGTCGGTCTGGTGCAAATCACGGCTTATTCGCGAGGGCAAGGAGTCGTTGAGGACTTTTGGACCAGACCGTATCCGTCTATGCTGGGCTCCAGGTCAAAGCGGAATACTGGACAATGAGACGGCGAATACCCTCGCTAGACTGGGTTCGCTTTCAGGGAGCGATTTGATAGTTGGTCCCGACCCCCCAATATGGCACCTCTATGGCCTCGTCAATGGATGGGTCATGGAGAAAGAGCAGAGCCGCTGGGCGAACCGATCGGGTTCTTTTGTCTCGAGGTGTCTATGGTCTGCTGAAGGCAGTAAGAGGACAGGTTGGCTCCTGGGCTTGGATAAGGTTAGCTTAAGAATCTATCACGGGGGGTTTTATCACGGGGCACTGCGGGGTTAGACCAGCGATCTAATCCTGCATCTGGGATCTGTTCCAGATCCCAACCGGACTATTTTAGGGCATGTTACGATAAGGAGTTGGAGACTATCGAATACCTCCTCTGTAACTGCTCAGCCCTTGGTAGATTGAGGACCCTTGACAGGCCTTCTTTGAGAGCTTGAATTCTGTGTCGAGAGCCGACATCAAGGCTCTCCAAATATTGATTAGTGGATTATGCTGGTTGAGAGGTACGAGAGCTTCATCTGTGTGGTTCCGCTCTCCCACCCTTTTTGTTGTGTCTGGTCAGTGTGATTCCTCCGCTTCCCACTCCCCCCTTTTTTCTACATACTCTTCTTTCATCCTTCCCCCCTTTAGGACGTTGTACAATGAGTCAGTTCGATCTCCGGGTACTGTACTAGTCTTGATTGACAGGTACACGTTCTCTAACCTAAAGTCCAATGTTCATTTTTAGGAGGGTACATCGAGCCTTTTTTTGGTGAGTCGCTCTAATATACATATTCAGTCCCTTATACTGTTACTGTTTTTCTCAATTCATAACTTTTCATATTTTTTTTTGTAACTATTACTTGTATTTTTGAAGAATTGTATTTAATTTTATGGGTACCTAATTTGGTACTAGTCAGTAAGGAATTTGTCCATTAAATAAATAAACATATATTTTCGTTTTGACGTCTGACCTGGGGTTTGAACTCGTGCCTTCAGTCTAATAAGTCTATCTACTAGACTACGGCGACTCATAGCATAATCTTACAAATTGTTTAAGGCCATATATGGCGTTTTTCAGAACAGATACCTTATTCTTATATTTGTTTAAATCGTTAATCATTTCTATATGTCCCTATCAACTCCAACAAAATCTAGGTAATATATTTCCTACTCGTATTGTGATGGAATTTTCATTGGAAAACGTATTGAATTTATTCTAGCTACTTTGGTGCAAAAGTTTACTTGAATTCAATGCCAGGGTGCTGTGTGGAAATTTTGTGTCGACTCTGGTCTTTGTGCACTCCACTGAATCATCGCTTTCGTATTTTCTTCGTAGTTCCCTCTTTGATTCTATCACCTTTCTACCAATTGGCCTTTTAATAAATTTCCAAGTTTTGTTCCTTATAAGGTGTTATAATCTGATAGCATTGTATTTCACCATTTTTCAGCCTCAGAGCTATTAAGTGCTTCAGTGCTGGTTTTCATATCAGTGAGCTGAATCAGATTCGATCATTGGGTCTCTTCTTCAGAGTTGTAAAAACCCCCTTAGGGCCATTATTACAACTTTCTGTTAAGTTGGCTTTAGTTAAAGGTAATTTTAGCTAAAGTGAACTTTAAAGTCTCCCTTAATTTTTTTTCGCAATTACAACCTAATGATAAAATAAAGTTAACTCTTTCAAAAATATGGCAGTGCGGAGTAATGTCGATGTTCAATTAAACATATTTATTTGAACGCAGGGCCACTGAAGGGCTTCGTTTTTGTTGTATATGCTGATTTTGTTTATATTTGAAGTTGCCATATTGGAAATAATATATTGTTACGTCTTTACCTTTTAAAAAAGTTAAAAATACGAGTTCGTAGATTGCAATAAAATAAAAATAAATATGTGTTAAATTTTAATCAATTCTTTAATTTTTGCACTACTTTTGTGCAACTGTTCGAAATTAGTCCACGTATACAACTATAACTTTCACAATATATGCTTGTTCATGATATTTCTCTGCTTACAACCCTTTTGTAAGCGACAACACTTGTTAGTAATTCTTCTTTGCTCACAACCTATTTGCAAGCACGACACTAACAACTGTTTTCTTCACGCAACTTGTCTGCACACAAGTCTGACAGAATTATATCTCGATCTCGTGTTTTCACATTCACTGATTTAATTCTCACTGCAATCAACGTGACGTCGTCTCATACGACTATCTTAAATCGAACTCTCCTTGCTCGCTTTGTCTTGCCTTTTATATCGCTGGATCATTAGTGTGTCCATTGTGTTGTTTTTGGAGCTTTTGTTTATTATTTTAAAAACACCATTTCCACTTTCGTAACACTGTCGCTCACTTAAGCCTGTTCGTCCCGAATAGGCTCATTATCTCCTCTCCTATATTTCCTTGGCGGGTGACCTAGCTGTTGCATCATTCGTCGCCGATGGATATGCACGTAGAAACCTCGGAATGTGTTCACCGCAATCCTTATGTTGCTCGTAATCATAATTTTTTTCTTTCGCAAGTATTCCTCCAGGTTTCGACCAAACTGAGCTACCATTCCATATAACTCACACATTCTCTTGAATACGGCTGGCTCGAAACCTCTGCCTCGGAATGTAGCTCTATTGCCACCTCGTACCAGTATACCCGGTGGTTCGCAAAAGCCTTTTCTACTGGCTAACACAGTACTACTACTACTGCTGTGTTATCCCCTTGTTTGGGTATGGCATACACTTCCGGCCATTACCTGAAGTAATCCATCTCGGCGAGAACATATAGGTTTCTGGCAATACATAGGTCCTGCTGTTGATATCCGCTCCAAAAGTCCGCCCGAATTATATTGCGCAGCTGACCCCGACTTCGCTTTACTGGGCCTTGTGGGATCTCGATTCTAGGGAACCAATGCTATTTCGTTATTTAATTTAACGGGGTTCTGGTGTATAAGTTCCAGTTTCTTTGGAACGTGACCGCTCTCTCCACAGCTCGAACGCCTCAGCTTGACCTTTCGTCTGGCTTCTGCCACAACCCGTTTTAACAACTATTTAACTTTATGCAAAAGGCGTCCTGTTTCCTCCGCGATTTCAATTCTTCTCACTTTTCTGGCTTATGGTGCAGGAATCCTGTAAGCGGTCTCCTGGGATAGTACGAAGGTCTCTTCGATGGTTGTCTTTTGTGCAGAACATACCGCTAGTTTGACAACAGGGTCACGTATGCCGTTAACGAACGCATCGGTCTTACTATTTTATACCAGTGGATGTCTTTCTCCCGGGCATGTGACCTGCACTAATCTCTCTCTCTTCATTGCAAAGGCTTGAATTGACTCATTAGCCTTAATGCACCTTAACGTCTTAGGGTACACTGTAGTGCCATCATTAATTCGTTGTAGCCGTTTCTGCAGCTGGCTGGCATAGTTTCTAGCTGCCGCAGCGGCAGCTTTCAACACCGAAAAAATTTCAAAGCGTTCTCTTCATCATCCCATCCATTTCTGCGAGCTGCTGCCTCAGATTGGAATTTAAATACGGATAGGTGTGAGCTACCATCAAAGCAAAATGCTTCTATCCTACCAGTACCTTCTGATTCGACTTGTGCTGCTTCCGGTCGCTGGCTCTTCTCTTCCTTCATGACAAGTTTTTCATCCATGAATTTTTCCAAGTTACTTCCATGTCAACGGCCTCTTTTAAACTTGACACCTCTTCGGCGACACTTGTAACCCATTCGTTGGAGGACTCAAGCATTTCATCTTACGCTTCTAGTTTGCTTTCAAATTTTAACATAAACTCTTCTATCCTTTGTTCCCTATTCTTTCGCCACTCATCCATAAGTTTTTGATTATAAACTTTTTGTTCCTCTATTAATACGTCCATTTTTTCCATAAATGCGGCCAGCAGCGAAATGTCATTACCGCAGAGTGTTAAAAGGGCCTGTAACTCGCATTCCTCTTCGCCTTCGAAGTCGTAAGTATCTGCATCAATGCTACGATTCCGAAGTTCTTCCCTTAACCGCTTTTGGAGATCATCCTTCGTGCCCATTGTTGGCAGCGCTAATTTGCTTAATAAATATGTGTTTAATTTTAATGAATTCTGTTCTGTTCTTCCACTGTTATTCCACGTATACAACGATAACTTTCGCAATATGTGCTTGTTCGTGATATTTCTCTGGTTACAACCTTTTTGTAAGCAGCAACACTTGTTAGTAATTCTTCTTCGCTCAAAACCTTTTTGTAAGCACAACAATTACAACTGTTTTCTTCACGCAACCTGTTGCACACAAGTCTGACTGAATTAAGCTGGATCACCCATTGTTTCGAAATTTATGTTTTTTTATATATAGTTTGACGTTTCTCTTTTTGAGAGAGAGAGCGAAAGAGAGTAAGATTGCTTCGGAACAATTTCAGTTCGAATTGGTTTAATTTAATTTTTGTTCTGAGGCAATCGTACTGTGCTGCCAGATATTATAATTTTTGAAGTAAAGTTGAACTGAGCTGCCACATCATATTTGTATGTATGTATAATAAAATACAGAACATTTGTTTAATGCGTTTATCCATTTGTTTTAGACTAATATTTGTTTTAATTTACAATTCTTTGTAACACAATAAAAAATATGATCACACTCAAGCCAAGAAAGCAAAAGAATTACAATCATCTGCTACTGTTTAATTGTAAAACTAACAGTCATCGTTTCAAAAAATTAATCATATGGTAATCTTGTTTTTACAAAACAATTTTTCGAAGTGGGTGAATCGTTTCAGAACAAACTCTCAAAAATTTAACTTGCTTTGAAACACAAATTTTGTTCCGTAACAATGGGTTAATCCAGCTTTACAGCTCGATCTTGTGTTTTTACACACATTGATTTAATTCTCACTGCAACCAACGTGACTATCTTAATCCGAACTATCACCAACACGACGTCGTCTCACACGACTATCTTAATTCGAACTCTCCTTGCTCCCTTTGTCTTGCCATTTATATCGCTGGATCATTAGTGTGATGAATGTTTAATGCATGATCAGGTCCATTGTGTTGTTTTTGGAGCTCTTGTTTATTATTTTAATAACACTATTTCCACTTTCGTAACAATATAATATGGCAAGTTCAAACATAAAGTTAACTTTAAAAGTTACCGGTGGGAAGATCCTCCCTTCAGTTTAACGCTCACTTCTACCATATTGTCGGCTTATAATAATGAAAAACAATTTATCTGCCTGTTAAATCCTCCCTCGAGTTAATGGCAAGGTGTAATAATGGCTCTTAGTCGTCTAAAACATCCATACTGCCATCTTTAATTGTCGTATTTTGCATGTTCATGGGTCTGACCCGTTTACCAGTTGGCAAAGCTACAAAAATTTACTTGTTGCACACATTTTTACTGATACGTGAAATATAAAATGTTTACTTAGATATCTTTTATATTTTAAATCATCGTCAAGAAGCTATGTAATATAATATTATTGATTTCAATACCTTTTAATATATTTTTATGTTTATATCTTTTTTTAGATTGGTAGCATATCGGCTATTAAAGTAAGATCTCCCGTAATTGCTGGTAATTTTGCTGTGTGGGGTGGAATGTTTAGCACAATTGACTGTACACTAGTACATTTCCGAAAAAAGGAGGATCCTTGGAATTCCATAATAAGTGGTTTTGCAACGGGTGGTATATTAGCAGCTAGAAATGGTAAGAAATTTTTTATTGCGTACAAAAAATATATTGTTTTCTTAATTCCGTGTGCTACATTTCTGTGGGAATTTAATCGGATAGTAAGCTTTTAATTTAACACAAAAATTGCGACTAGGTGCTTACATAATTATGGAATAAAGAATTACTTTTTGCAGAAATTTAAGAAATGTTAAATTCTCAAAAAAAAAAAAAATGTTTAAATAATCCTAGTGTTTTTTATTTCTGTAGATTCCGAAAAATCATAAACTTCGGATTTATCTATTTCTGCTAATTTCAAATAATGAAAGATTTTTTGTGGAGTGAAGAGTGAAAGCGAATAGACGTGTTTATGTTTGAGCTCTTATAAAATAGCGATTAATTAATTTAATTTAAATAATACTAATTTATATCATTAACAATAGAATAAAATAAAAGATCAAAAAGAGTTTTGTGAAGTGTACCAAAATATTTGGGTGTCCTTTAATGCAGGAAATCACAAATTAATTGTGTTATATATTTAATCCAAACAACAATTAAAGACGGATAAAAAAATAATTCTACAGTAACAATAACAGTTCTGTATCTAACAGATTTAAATGCTAGCATAGCAACAGAGGACAAAGTTGAGTGAAAAAAAGAAAATATACTTAAATAATGGCTGAATGCAATAAATGCAGATCAGCAATAAGAGGTGAAAGTGGACTGTATGTATGTGGTAAAGTGTATCATTACACAAAAAATGCGCCGGAATAGACAATTATTCTTCTAAAATTATAGATGAAGACAATTTTATTCGATATATATGTGATGATTGTATGCTGTATATACAAAATGTAGATCTGGTATTAAGAGACATTCAAGAGGGTGTAAATAAAAATAGACAAGTGTTAGTGGAATATAAAAATGAGTTTGAAAGTTCTTTGAAGCAAAATGAAAATGAAATAAAAGCGTTACTAGAAGCAATCGAAAAAAGATATGATGAGAGATTTAAAAAAATTGATAAAATTCAAACAATGTGTAAAAAAAATGTAGATGCAGTTAGAAATTTGTATGAAAATGTGAAAAAAGTAGAGAATAAAAACAAAAATATGTATGAAACAATAGAAAAACAAATGCGAATATGTGTAATGAAATAAAGAAAGCGATAAATAATACAAACAGCACAACGAAAATGACTTATGCACAAACGGCAAAAAGTATAATGATGCCAGGTGTATCAAAAAATATCCCATTAAATATAAAGCCCTAAGGGAAACAGAGTGTAGTAAAAACAAAAGCTGAACTAAATAAGAAGATAAATCCGGTGAATTTTAAAATTACAAATGTAGAAAATAGGAAAAATGGAACATTAGTAATTTAAAGTGAAAAAAGTGAAAAGTGGAGGAAAGAGAAAAAATGAAGGAAGTTATACAAAATGAAATAAGTGAGAATTATGAAATAACAGTCCCAAAGGAAATAAATACACAAATAATTATGACGGATATGAACTTTAAGATGCGAGAAAGTGAATTGGTAGAAAAAATGAATAAACAGAATGAAATTTTGAAGGACAGTAATATAGAAATAATGAGAATTTTTGAGACAAAAAGATTTATACTAAAATGAAAATAGATAAGGATGCATATGCTAAAGTTATGTCAAGTCAAAAAATTAGTGTTGGATGGGATAGATGTCGGGTTTTTGATGGAAGAGACATATTACAGCGTTTTAAATGTCAGGGCTATAACCATAAAGCTTCTGAATGCAGAAATGAGGAGATATGTTACAAATGCCATGGGAAATACAAAAGTAGTGAATGTAGTAAGGAAATAATAGCTAGGTGTGTTAACTGCATAAAGGAGAATAGTAGGTTAAATTTAGAATTTGATGAAAATCATGCTACAAATTATAGAGAATGTCCTGTGTACCAGAATAAACTTAATTTGAGGAGGAAAAGAATAGGCATAGCGGCCTAACAATCAAGGCAGATAAAGAGGAAAATACATGGAATATATACGAACATTCAAGGACTTCTAAATAATTTTGTTCAGTTAGAAATAATAAAAGAATAAAATTGTGGCAATTTTTCTTGATTTCAAAAGGGCTTTCGAGACTATTGACCGAAATATTATGATAGAAAAACTTGAAAAATATGGAATAAAGGATAATGAGATATAATGGTTCCAATCTTATTTAACTAATAGAAGGCAAATGACAAAGGTTAATGTCAGAGGAAAAGGAAACTGAGTTTGGTGTACCTCAAGGGTCAATTCTGGGTGCTCTGTTATTTATTATATACATAAATGATATCGAAAATGTCATTGAAAATAGTGAAATTGTGCTGTATGCAGACGATACTCTGATTTTCGCGGAAGCCCTAACAGAAGATTTGTGCTATGAAAAGCTAAAAATAGATATGCATAAAATAGATAAATGACTAAAAATGAACAAACTTAAATTAAATGAAAACAAAACCAAGATAATGGAATTGAATATGAACAGTGATAAGGAATTCAAAATTAATAATGTAATAATAGAAAAAGTAGACAAAATAAGATATCTGGGGTTTTTAATTGATAAAGATTTAAAATTCAAAGAACATTTAGAATAAATGTGCAAGAAAATTGGGAAAAAGATAGGTTTTTTAAAACGTATAAGAAACAAAATGTCTATTATTACTGCAATAAACATTTATAATACTACGATAAAACCACTTTTTGAATTCGGATCAACTATAATGTATACATGTTGCACGGATAGTCAAATAAACAGATTACAAAAACTACAAAATAAAGCAATGCGGTCTATCCTAAAATTCAATCGTTATACATCAATCAAATATATGCTAGATACATTAAGATGGATGAATATAAGCCAAAGAATGGAATATAACACATTACAGACGTATAAATAGATAGACTTTAAAAGTTACAGAACAGGGCTATAAGATCTATAATTAAATGCAACAGGTTTACACCAATACATCTAATGCTAGATACACTAAAATGACTCAATATTAGACAAAGGCTCCAACTAAATACGTTTACCTTTATTTACAAAATGAAAATGGGCAACACACCGGAATATCTAACGGGTTAATTATGATATTTCAACGCAGTCTTAGAAATGCAAATGATTTTAGGATACATCGAGCAACAAACAATGCAATGAAGAGGTGTTTATTATATCTGCGGCTTTAAATAATAATAATAGCTTAAGTCGAAATTTCGTGTTTAGAGATATTAAGGGTTTTGTCTGAAAGAAATAGTGTTTGTTAATGGTATTTGTAAAATTTAAATGTGTATAGCGTTATTAATAATGACATTTTATACATGAAATTTAGCTGAGTATTATATATTGAAGAAGAGAATAAGAATATGCAATAAAAATAAAAAACGCTTATGTCGCCTTAAGCCATTATTATTTAAAGCCACAGATATACAACAATTATTTCTGTGGCAATAAATGATAATAGCTTAAGTTGATATGTGTTGATATGTTTTGAAATTCTCATGATTCTTGACATACTTTGAGGTGTACAAATGCCTTATATAAATCTAGGCGAAAAAAATATTTTGAACCTTTAGGACTATTAAAATAAAATAGTATCAAATCGACATATTGGGTAGTTTGTCGATACAAGTTATAGATTTACACACATTTTGCAGTCGACGCAAAGACGTGTACCCTAATCTGGCTTTGGTATAATAACTAGTGGTGATTCGCTTTCACTCCTTTCTGCTTTCGATATAATTACCGATGCTTCTAAATTTTCCAATCCTTTTTCGACACAATCTCGGAGTGCAAATGGCACTTCACGTTCTTTGTAGATCACGGGTTTGGATTTTTTACATAACTGGAGTGAAACTTCGTAATTTGGGACGCAACCCACAGTTTCCGAAAAAAACTGTTGGCAACATATTCATTATCTCCGCAATCAAATGTTCAGGACTGATACGAATGCACTGAATTTGACTAAAATGTTCATTGTTCTCTTGGAGAACAATGTTCAATTATTAAGCACAATATATTTCTTCCTTTGAATGTTGATTAGTGTATTCAATTTCTACTTCTACCTTTCCGTAAGGAAATATAATATTTTTTGTGTAGGATCGAAAAGCTATAGGTGACGGTGTTAATTGTGTTTTTAAGCAGGGGCCGTAACTGTTATAACTTTTATCGTAAAAGTCACAAAATAAGATTTATTTTTTAATTTTTATCTTTTCCAGCAGAAATAAAACTTATTTTTTGACTTTTATTTTTTCGGGTGGGAATAAAAATTATATTATGACTTATTTTTTCGAGCAGAAATAAACGTTATTTTTGTTTTATTTCATGTTGAATTCATTAAGCTTTCCCAAGATGTCCCAGGTCAGACATCAAAACGAAAAACAATATTTCTTCGGCGACTTCCTCTCAGCAGATTTCTGGCAAAGACTCTGAGAGTAAAAATTGCCATGAAAAGCTTTTCAAAAATCTGTCGTTCGGAGTCGACTTTAAACTGTAGGTCCCGCCACTCATGTATAAAATTAACGCACACAACATAAGTGGTGTGAGAAGCTAGGTCGTAATCCTGACTGAAGGGTTGTAATGGCTTTATGTACCGCTTCTGTAAGCCAAACTATTTCACTTTCAGATAAACCAATATATTCAATTTTGTCTGTGGGTGTTTGCTGAGAAAAACACAAACACAAAATTTTGTGATTTTGTTTTATAAATTAAATGAAAACAAAACCAAGATAATGGAATTGAATATGAACAATGATAAGGAATTCAAAATTAATAATGTAATAATAGAAAAAGTAGACAAAATAAGATATCTGGGGTTTTTAATTGATAAAGATTTAAAATTCAAAGAACATTTAGAATAAATGTGCAAGAAAATTGGGAAAAAGATAGGTTTTTTAAAACGTATAAGAAACAAAATGTCTATTATTACTGCAATAAACATTTATAATACTACGATAAAACCACTTTTTGAATTCGGATCAACTATAATGTATACATGTTGCACGGATAGTCAAATAAACAGATTACAAAAACTACAAAATAAAGCAATGCGGTCTATCCTAAAATTCAATCGTTATACATCAATCAAATATATGCTAGATACATTAAGATGGATGAATATAAGCCAAAGAATGGAATATAACACATTACAGACGTATAAATAGATAGACTTTAAAAGTTACAGAACAGGGCTATAAGATCTATAATTAAATGCAACAGGTTTACACCAATACATCTAATGCTAGATACACTAAAATGACTCAATATTAGACAAAGGCTCCAACTAAATACGTTTACCTTTATTTACAAAATGAAAATGGGCAACACACCGGAATATCTAACGGGTTAATTATGATATTTCAACGCAGTCTTAGAAATGCAAATGATTTTAGGATACATCGAGCAACAAACAATGCAATGAAGAGGTGTTTATTATATCTGCGGCTTTAAATAATAATAATAGCTTAAGTCGAAATTTCGTGTTTAGAGATATTAAGGGTTTTGTCTGAAAGAAATAGTGTTTGTTAATGGTATTTGTAAAATTTAAATGTGTATAGCGTTATTAATAATGACATTTTATACATGAAATTTAGCTGAGTATTATATATTGAAGAAGAGAATAAGAATATGCAATAAAAATAAAAAACGCTTATGTCGCCTTAAGCCATTATTATTTAAAGCCACAGATATACAACAATTATTTCTGTGGCAATAAATGATAATAGCTTAAGTTGATATGTGTTGATATGTTTTGAAATTCTCATGATTCTTGACATACTTTGAGGTGTACAAATGCCTTATATAAATCTAGGCGAAAAAAATATTTTGAACCTTTAGGACTATTAAAATAAAATAGTATCAAATCGACATATTGGGTAGTTTGTCGATACAAGTTATAGATTTACACACATTTTGCAGTCGACGCAAAGACGTGTACCCTAATCTGGCTTTGGTATAATAACTAGTGGTGATTCGCTTTCACTCCTTTCTGCTTTCGATATAATTACCGATGCTTCTAAATTTTCCAATCCTTTTTCGACACAATCTCGGAGTGCAAATGGCACTTCACGTTCTTTGTAGATCACGGGTTTGGATTTTTTACATAACTGGAGTGAAACTTCGTAATTTGGGACGCAACCCACAGTTTCCGAAAAAAACTGTTGGCAACATATTCATTATCTCCGCAATCAAATGTTCAGGACTGATACGAATGCACTGAATTTGACTAAAATGTTCATTGTTCTCTTGGAGAACAATGTTCAATTATTAAGCACAATATATTTCTTCCTTTGAATGTTGATTAGTGTATTCAATTTCTACTTCTACCTTTCCGTAAGGAAATATAATATTTTTTGTGTAGGATCGAAAAGCTATAGGTGACGGTGTTAATTGTGTTTTTAAGCAGGGGCCGTAACTGTTATAACTTTTATCGTAAAAGTCACAAAATAAGATTTATTTTTTAATTTTTATCTTTTCCAGCAGAAATAAAACTTATTTTTTGACTTTTATTTTTTCGGGTGGGAATAAAAATTATATTATGACTTATTTTTTCGAGCAGAAATAAACGTTATTTTTGTTTTATTTCATGTTGAATTCATTAAGCTTTCCCAAGATGTCCCAGGTCAGACATCAAAACGAAAAACAATATTTCTTCGGCGACTTCCTCTCAGCAGATTTCTGGCAAAGACTCTGAGAGTAAAAATTGCCATGAAAAGCTTTTCAAAAATCTGTCGTTCGGAGTCGACTTTAAACTGTAGGTCCCGCCACTCATGTATAAAATTAACGCACACAACATAAGTGGTGTGAGAAGCTAGGTCGTAATCCTGACTGAAGGGTTGTAATGGCTTTATGTACCGCTTCTGTAAGCCAAACTATTTCACTTTCAGATAAACAAATATATTCAATTTTGTCTGTGGGTGTTTGCTGAGAAAAACACAAACACAAAATTTTGTGATTTTGTTTTATAAATTAAATGAAAACAAAACCAAGATAATGGAATTGAATATGAACAATGATAAGGAATTCAAAATTAATAATGTAATAATAGAAAAAGTAGACAAAATAAGATATCTGGGGTTTTTAATTGATAAAGATTTAAAATTCAAAGAACATTTAGAATAAATGTGCAAGAAAATTGGGAAAAAGATAGGTTTTTTAAAACGTATAAGAAACAAAATGTCTATTATTACTGCAATAAACATTTATAATACTACGATAAAACCACTTTTTGAATTCGGATCAACTATAATGTATACATGTTGCACGGATAGTCAAACAGATTACAAAAACTACAAAATAAAGCAATGCGGTCTATCCTAAAATTCAATCGTTATACATCAATCAAATACATGCTAGATACATTAAGATGGATGAATATAAGCCAAAGAATGGAGTATAACACATTAATTTTTATAAGAAAAATGGAGATGGGAGATGCGCCAGACTACTTAAGAGAACAGCTAAGATATGTTGGAGATGTTCAACCATACAATCTACGAAATAATCAGAATTTTAGATTGAAGCAGTCAATTAATGTAAATACGCAACGATCTTTATTTTACAAAGGTCTTAGAAAATATAATATGCTGCTAAATTATGTAAAAAATGAAACATAATAATATTTTTAGAAAGAAGGTAGTTGATTGTATTAAAAATGTTAATGAAATTTGAGCTTAATAAGAAAAGATGATGAATTGTAATTTACTGAAATGTATTGAAAAAGTATTTAAAAATACTACTAATAAATAAATAAAAAAAAAAAAAGATCTGCTAGGGTATTTTTCAAGTAGTCTAGAAAAAATTACTCCGTATAAAATTGATGGAGTTTACGACAAAACAATAAATAAATAAAACAAATTTAAAGGTATGCAAACGGAAATTCAGTAATAATATTGAACACAGCTGATTGAGACAAAAAAGAAAATGGGCGGTAAAAAAAGTTGGATGTCTTTTTTGCACTGCAGGATCATTTCCGGTCATTGAAGTTGGTATGGAAGTTTTCTTCCCTCTTCCTTTGTAAATAAATTTCCAATTAATCTTTTCTATCATTTAAAAAAAGAAATTTTAGTTTATTTTTAAAGCTTTTTATGATTTTCTATCAGCTGTATTATTTACCTTACAAATTTTTACTGGCAAAAATTTATCCAGAAAAAGCAGTAGTTTTCTTGGATAAACTGTCACTTTACTCCCTTCTTTCTCTCTCCTGAATATTTTTATAAACACAATTTAGGATAATTTTTAAAAACTGCTTCAAGAATATACCTAATCTCTTAAAAAGTTTTTAAATATTTGTAGTCGAAAGGTTTTCGGTATATTTGGGAGTGCATTACTCACATGTTTTCTACGATTATTTTTGATACAATAACTTTTTGTAAAATGAGTGACGTTGACTTTGTATACATAAGATGTTGTATATAGAGATCAGCGGTTTGTGACCGGCAACCATGACGAACTGTGTACATTCCAAAAAAATCATAAGTATTGAATGGCCGCATACGTTACAGCCACTACAACACTTTTTCGAAGAAATATCAATAATAGTGCATCTGCAAGCTTCCTCTTCATATATTCGAATGCACTTTACGGTTTCCATTTTATTTTGGTTCAACCGAACTTCTTGCAGGGTAAAAATTTACAACACCTAAGAAACTCCGTACCTGCATAAGCTCGCCACGATTGATGACGCTTTGGTAGGACGCGGTCTTATACAATTTTTTGCTATATTATGCCTTAGGAGTTCGACTTCCTGTTGACCCACTTGACATTTTACGCTGTTAATAACGAGACTTTTTTCCTATAGTGTTCGTAAGTGTTCCAAATGCTGTTGATATTACTAACATATCGAGGGTTACAATGACCAGTTCGTAGCCTTGCAGTGCCTTTATCCGAAGCCAGCCACCTGCAGTTAACAGCGTCATTAATCATATTTCTTCGCCACCTTGCTCAGGTGTTTCTGACAGCCGTAGACCGTCTTGGAGTTCATCATATTGGAGCCCCGAGCCCTGATAGCCGCCTTGCAATTAGAGAGTATGGTGATGTTTCCATTGAGGATATTCGAATCACGCTGCAGTAATCCGGTAGCCCTATTGATTTGACTATACCTATTGAATCAGAGAAAATTCCGCCACCATCAGTGAAGATTTGCACGGAGTCCTTTGCGAGGTGCCCAGTACCATTTCTCCGTACCTCTTTATCCGGGCTAGTCGTCATGAATTTCATCGAGAAGTCATATAGCACGATCATTAAGCCACTCTTTGAATTCTACAATACTCTTACGTTTTTACCTTTTCAAAAACGTTTAAATATGAGTTCGTTAACTGCAAACAAAGTAAAAACAAATATGTGTTTAATGTCAGTTAAACTCTTTACTGTCCGCTCTACCACATATATAACAATAACTACCACAATCATTTGTTTATTCGATATTCTTATCACACAACTATTTACAATGGCGATCTTCAAACCACGATTATTTTGTTCACACGCAAGTTCACACAAGGCTGATTGAATTCTTACTGACTCGTCGTCTGCTTAGTATTGCCCTTTTATAGTCCAACGCAACCAGTAAAACAAACGATCTTGAAGTAGGAGGTTTGTGTTCTCGCTTTATCGAGAACTCTATCGAGACTCATTGCTTGTCGTTGCATTTGCTTACTTGTCTATCCCTTTTTCTCTCATACTTGTTGCTGTTGGTTTACTTGGAACAAGTTCGATGTATTTGTGTGTAGTTTTTGTTTATCGTTAATGTTGACCTATATTAGGTCATTTCCATTTGCGTAACAATATTATATATGTACATGCTGTACAGACGTATAAATAGATAGACTTTAAAAGTTACAGAACAGGGCTATAAGATCTATAATTAAATGCAACAGGTTTACACCAATACATCTAATGCTAGATACACTAAAATGACTCAATATTAGACAAAGGCTCCAACTAAATACGTTTACCTTTATTTACAAAATGAAAATGGGCAACACACCGGAATATCTAACGGGTTAATTATGATATTTCAACGCAGTCTTAGAAATGCAAATGATTTTAGGATACATCGAGCAACAAACAATGCAATGAAGAGGTGTTTATTATATCTGCGGCTTTAAATAATAATAATAGCTTAAGTCGAAATTTCGTGTTTAGAGATATTAAGGGTTTTGTCTGAAAGAAATAGTGTTTGTTAATGGTATTTGTAAAATTTAAATGTGTATAGCGTTATTAATAATGACATTTTATACATGAAATTTAGCTGAGTATTATATATTGAAGAAGAGAATAAGAATATGCAATAAAAATAAAAAACGCTTATGTCGCCTTAAGCCATTATTATTTAAAGCCACAGATATACAACAATTATTTCTGTGGCAATAAATGATAATAGCTTAAGTCGATATGTGTTGATATGTTTTGAAATTCTCATGATTCTTGACATACTTTGAGGTGTACAAATGCCTTATATAAATCTAGGCGAAAAAAATATTTTGAACCTTTAGGACTATTAAAATAAAATAGTATCAAATCGACATATTGGGTAGTTTGTCGATACAAGTTATAGATTTACACACATTTTGCAGTCGACGCAAAGACGTGTACCCTAATCTGGCTTTGGTATAATAACTAGTGGTGATTCGCTTTCACTCCTTTCTGCTTTCGATATAATTACCGATGCTTCTAAATTTTCCAATCCTTTTTCGACACAATCTCGGAGTGCAAATGGCACTTCACGTTCTTTGTAGATCACGGGTTTGGATTTTTTACATAACTGGAGTGAAACTTCGTAATTTGGGACGGAACCCACAGTTTCCGAAAAAACTGTTGGCAACATATTCATTTTCTCCGCAATCAAATGTTCAGGACTGATACGAATGCACTGAATTTGACTAAAATGTTCATTGTTCTCTTGGAGAACAATGTTCAATAATTAATGTTCAATTATTAAGCACAATATATTTCTTCCTTTGAATGTTGATTAGTGTATTCAATTTCTACTTTTACCTTTCCGTAAGGAAATATAATATTTTTTGTGTAGGATCGAAAAGCTATAGGTGACGGTGTTAATTGTGTTTTTAAGCAGGGGCCGTAACTGTTATAACTTTTATCGTAAAAGTCACAAAATAAGATTTATTTTTTAATTTTTATCTTTTCCAGCAGAAATAAAACTTATTTTTTGACTTTTATTTTTTCGGGTGGGAATAAAAATTATATTATGACTTATTTTTTCGAGCAGAAATAAACGTTATTTTTGTTTTATTTCATGTTGAATTCATTAAGCTTTCCCAAGATGTCCCAGGTCAGACATCAAAACGAAAAACAATATTTCTTCGGCGACTTCCTCTCAGCAGATTTCTGGCAAAGACTCTGAGAGTAAAAATTGCTATGAAAAGCTTTTCAAAAATCTGTCGTTCGGAGTCGACTTTAAACTGTAAGTCCCGCCACTCATGTATAAAATTAACGCACACAACATAAGTGGTGTGAGAAGCTAGGTCGTAATCCTGACTGAAGGGTTGTAATGGCTTTATGTACCGCTTCTGTAAGCCAAACTATTTCACTTTCAGATAAACAAATATATTCAATTTTGTCTGTGGGTGTTTGCTGAGAAAAACACAAACACAAAATTTTGTGATTTTGTTTATATTTTGCGTATAAATAGACTAGCAAGTAAAACCGTTTATCCTACAGAAACAGTTCAGGTATTTCGGAAACCAAATATGTACTAATGTTACAACATTATTATCTTCTTTAGTAAAAATAAAATAATTAGTTTAAAATGGTTAACTATATTTTCTAATTTAAAATAAAAATATACGCTACCCACATAATGTAATTAGCAATATGCCAAAAAAATGTACTTTTTCATTTTAAAGCTATGAATGCCGAATTATTTTTAATGCTTTGGGGGTAGAGTCAGCTACCTTAATTGCTAATTAGATTGTCCCTCACTTGCCCTAAAACGGAAATGTAGGGTTGCAGTTTAAACTTGGGCTTTTTAACTTTTCGTGAATTTAACGCATTATTTACGTTAATAGCTACAAAATCAATATATTTTTTTATTGGATAGTTAGTTTGGCTATTAATCTTCCATTTTTTGGTATTGTTGTAATAATACAATGAGAGAAAAAAAATTACAACAACAAAACTTGAAAGTAAAAAAATACTACTGCTAACATTTAACGCGGCACAAATTGGAATGTATATTAAGTCTTGAAATTCAACACAGTTGTTAACGACTTCAAAATTTATAATTTCGCGAAATTGCTTGACGATACCACTTTTCGTTTTCAAAAAAATGTGGAAAATGTAAAAAAAAATTTAAAAAAATGTCTTTTTTACCTTCATTCACATATAACTTTTGAAGCAGGAATGTAATCTTTAAGCAACTTCGCAGAATTTTACATATTATAGTCATCAACAACTACGCTGACTTTCAAGCCAAAATATTCAGCTCAATTTGTGCCGTTTAAAAAACACTAAACACTATTTTCGGCTAATTTTATTAATTAATTTTAAAAGTAGAATACATATTGTAAAAAACCGAAATTAATGCTAATGAAATGAATTATGTGTCAGTAATTAAGCCTGAGAAGCTAGGTCGTAATCCTGACTGAAGGGTTTGTAATGGCCAATTATGTATGTATGAATTAAGCCTGTTTTTACATTGGGAAACAAAACTCCTCTCATGGGTGAAGTAAATAAACTTATATTTCATTTACTATCCTGATAAGACGGCACATAGTGCATTGAGCCCTTAAAACGAAGGGTCAGAAATAGAAAGAATGAAAAATAGGGTTTTGAAATTTGATGTACTGTCGTGAACGCCCTTAATTAAGAAAAATTTGGATTTTCAAAAGAATCGGCTCAAGGATACGCCCACCTCCTATATGTCCTTTAAACTAAAATCTTCATATTTCCCACAAAAATGTATGTAAAGTTATGTAAAGTTGCAGTTAAGATACATATAATACTACCAATATGTGTGTAAATTTTTAATAAAATCAAAGCAAGGACTATTGGTCCTGCCATATATCCTTTTATAAAAATTCTTGCAAAAACTTTAAAAACCGTCCTTTCTATGGGCCAACGCATTGTACGGCTGTTGATATTCTAGCCGGCACCCTATGCTATGCTATGACTTTCAATTAATCAATAAAATATATAATATTCCAAAGTTATCATTAACCGAAAGTTCACTAAAACGGTCTTGGTTTTCTCTTAATTTCTTTTTTTCATTTGCATTTTATTTTAAAAATTGTTGATTAATGTATCAAATCTGTAAAGCTTTTTAAAACTGTTTATATAAGGATACTAACGGGCGTCTAAAATGGAAAAACGATTTGAACAATAGTGATGTTTTTGACTTTTTTAAACTATTTAGGGTTAAAAACATTTGCACTTGTAAGTCAATTGTTGCTCGTGATCATATTACTTTCAAGAATGTGCTGCTTCAAATATTCGAATGTCTAGAGCTTGAGGATATAAATAAAGTATCATTGTTAAATTTAGTTCCCCAAAAATTTCAGTTTGCTTTTAAAAAAAAATAAAATAAAATAATCTTATTCGCGAAACTAAAAATGTAAGCAATTAAAAAATTTTAATGATGAATTTAATTATATTTTTTTATAAATTGTAAACTATTTTAATATTTTATAGCTCTTTTCTTTCTCAATTGGTCATTTTTCAACCGATTTTCAAAATTTGTTTTTTGATCGAAAGGTACTCAAATTATTTATCTAATTGCTGAATACTGGTATTACAAATTATTGCCGCTAGATGGCGAAAAATTATTTTTTATTGAAAAATGTTTCGAAGCACCCTGTATTTGCAAATATTATGAGTTCATATATTCTGCAAATGTACTCGTCAAAGGGTTTTGTACAAAGTTAGTAAAGATCATCTGGTTGAATTTTCGAAATTTATTGGTCAAAATTTAGATTTTCTTCAATAACATAAAAATAGCGGTAATTTTGTAAATAACGGAATTACGAACAAAAGTTACTACTGAAGCCCTAAAGAATCATTTTCAACAATAAAAAGTTCTTTTTTGCAAAAAGTCGTTTTTGGCATATTGCTAAATGTAATAGTAAAATAGTGTTTATTTTTATTTTAAATTATAAAAGTTAATAATGAAATAAATTATAATTTAGGTTTTTAAGATATGTCAAGTTATGTTTAAAGAGAATTCCACATACAGACAAACATAACATACATAGTAAATTTAAACTGTGTTTATAATTTCAATTTGCAATTTTGGTGGTTTTTAATACTGACATGTTGTTAACACTGCTAAACAGATGTCACGTAGAAAAGTAAGAAATTTCTATTTTACCGATTCTTAGACGCCTTTTGCACGTTGAAATTTGTTTCGAAACAAATGTGAAAAACTTTTTTGCATTTTCTTTTAAAATTTCTTTCGCTTTTGAACGTAAAAATTTATTTCAGAAATTTTGTTTTCTTTTATCGCGTCGTTCTGCTGTTTTTGTCAGTTGCAACTTTGTTTGGCATTGTGATTTAGGTTAAAACACAAGACATGAACATTATATGAATATTATATTTGTTATTACATTATAATATATTATATATTTATGTGTTATTATTTTTTAATATATTTGCCTTATTTAAATTATACTCTTTTTAATATTTTTTATTTTTTCAACCTTTTTTAATTAATTGTTTGGCGCTAAAATTTTTCTTTTGCTAATGTTTTGATTTCAAACACAAAATCAACAAAGACTAAAGATATTTTAAATAAGGGAGTTTTATATTAACACCGTTGACTAACTATGAGTCGTCTCTTACCCACTTTTTCTCCTAAAAAACATAATTTTTGCCTTTTGATGATATCTACGATCTAAAAATAGTTTTTAGTATTATAATGTGAAAAATCAAATTGTCGTTATTGGCCAGTTTTCTGAAAGTTGACGCGGCAGTCAAGATGTTAACTTCTCTATGCGGAACAAAAAATAAAAGAAAATGTGAAATCAAATACAACTCTGTGTATATACGAATAAAGAACAAAGCAAATTTCTGAGTACATGAAATTCTAAAATCACCCCCGCTCGGTTTTCCCCTCTCTCCTACAAACTTTTGTTTCGAAACAAATTTCAACGTGCAAAAGGCGTCTTACGTTCCGTGCCGGTTACGTTACATTTCTATAACCATTCGTATTGCTTTATACATGACAAAAACGATCAACTGTTTCTTACTGTTGCTGTTACATTCCGTTACGGTAGCATAACTGAGGCTTAAGTTGTAATAATAAAATAATAATAAAAATAAGTTAAAGGTAACTTTTTTGTTCCCTTTGGCTAAAGGTAGGTACCTTTAACTTAACCCAAGTTAAGTTATAATAATGGTCCTTACTGTTGTAGATTGGTGGTATTGATTTAAGCTGGATGTTGGCTTAAGAAGTTATCAATCAAAAAATTGTTGTGAAGAGACTACACAATTCGTTAACCACATTTAAGGTAATCACTCATGTTAAAGAAAAGAATTGAAAGGAAATTAAAATACAATTTGCTTTTTATGTTTTTTTTTTATATAAAAAACAATATTTATAAATTTGTGACTCAAATGTGAATTAAAAATTAAATTCTATTATATAACATAGACGATAAACAAGTTTTATAAAAATATGTCAAATAAAAGATAATACAATAAATAAACTAAACGCAACAGTAACATCAATGGTTACCAAAATAGTAATAAAGCAAAAACTAAATTGCATGGAAAAATTTTGCGTAATTATTTATATCATTTTGATTGCCTATAAATCTTTTTGCCAAACAATATGTTTTCTGCGTTTAATTTATGAGTTTATAATAAAATTTCTAAAATTACTGTTATTTTCGTAAAAATAAAACTCTCAAAAAGAGTTTTAAAATTCATAAAACTCATAAAATAAACAAAATAAAATCAAAGCTTTAAGTTATTTTAGGTTAAAATGTGTGAATAAGCATCAACTACAACCTTTGTGGTAATACGGAACTCGGAAATAGTATGTGGGTTATATAAGGGAGAAAAACAGGATTTGTTCAGGGGAATAGGAATATGAATTGAGTTTACCACGTACACCAAATAAAACCAACTCAAGACGGCCACAGCTAGAGGAAAAGTTTTTATAACAAAATATATTTGACCTTACCGGTGGGATTTCGTAAATCCCGTATCCCTGGATTTCATAAAACTTTTCATTCGTATGTACTTTGTGTATTGTTTGCCAAAAGAGGGCTATCCCAAGTTTTTCAATAAAACAAGTGTCACGTTTCTTAATATGTATATTTGAACCTCACGTGTCGAGATCTATGTTAAGAAGGCGGATGTATATGATGACGTTAACTATAATTATCTATGTTTATCTATTATGACGTTTTCTTATTAAAATGCAACTAGATGTCGCGAGTGTAGTATTGTTTACAATAGGTCTTTTCACATATTTTACGTCTTACACTACATCCCCCTTTTTTAGATACATATTAAAGTTTTAATTAATATTACATTAATTCAATTTACATTACAATAATACTCCATTTTTAATAAAATAATTTTTTTGTATAATAATAATTTTTAGTAGATTTAAATTAATTTCAATTCTGAATTCATATATTTCTACATATAAAAAATACAATTAAATAATTTATAATACATGATATATATATATTTTTAATTTTTTTACAAACTTTAAATCTTTATTAATTGTTCTATTCAAGAACGTAATCGTCAACCCATACGGGTGCTTTTCTTTGTCTAACTGGACGTGATGAAGAACAAATTTCTTCATTTTCCGGAGAAGATAAATCCTCTTGATTGATTTTATTTTCAATTATATAATTTTCATCCGGGTTATATAATTCTTCTGAGTCACAAAAATTGTCAAGACATGATACAGGAATAAGGTGAATTCTGTTTCGCCTATATTCCATTCTATCAGCCTGAATCAAATACGATCTTGGTTCACCCAATTTTCGTAAAATTTTTCCATATTTTCGCAAATCAGTAATCCATACTCTATCCCCTGTTTTTAGTTCAGGAAGATCTTTTGTACCGTGTCTGTTATTATAATTCTCAATCTGTTTTCTCTTAATCAACATTTCTTTATCTTTTACTTCTGCATTGTAATCTACTTCTAATGTACTGGGCAACATCGGAACCAATGATTTGAATTTTCGACCCATCATTAATTCAGCGGGAGAAAATCCATTTGCTAATGGGGTCGAACGATAATTAAGTAGGGCGTCGTGAATATCATCGCATTTTTCCAATAATTGTTTCGCCACTTTAACTGACGATTCTGCAGCACCATTTGATTGGCTATAATAAGGGCTACTTGTCACATGTTGGAAATTATAATCAAGGGCAAACTGTTTAAATTTTGATTGAAACTGAGGACCGTTGTCGCTTCTACATATGGAGCAAATTCCAAAACGTGAAAAAAATATTTTTACTTTTTCAATTATGTCCTCTTCGGACATAGAAGTTAATGGAAAAAATTCAAAATAACGAGAGTAACAATCGGTTATTATAAGATACCATTTATTCCACTTAAATAAATCCAAACCTATTTTCTCCATAGGTCGAGTGGGTAAGCTTTCAAATTTGAATGTTTCCTTTTTGTTACTTCGTTCCTCTAAACAATTAGGACAATTCTTTACCAAGTCTTCTAACTGTGTGCTAAGACCTAACCACCAAACTGACGTCTGTGCCAATCTACGACATTTCGTAATACCCTGATGACCAACATGTATATAATTAAGAACTTCCTTTTGCATTTCTGGAGGGATTATTATTCGAGTATCTTTCAACAACAAATTTTCCGAATATGAGATATCATACCGGTATTGATAGTAAGGTGTCATAAAATCTGGTAATTTATCCCGAGATGGCCAACCATCTACAGAATATTGGCGCAATAGTTGACATACTTGGTCGCCTGTCTGAGCTGTTATAATCTTCGCTAAATATCTATCTCTAACTGGGAGGTTCTTAACAATAAAATGAACAAAAGAATCAATCTCCATTCCTAACTCTTGAGGTTCATTAACTTTATGAGGTATTGGACTGCGAGATAGAGCATCGGCTATTTTAAGGTCTTTTCCTGGCACATATATTACTGAGTAGTCATACCGCATGAGGCGCATTCTAAATCGCTGAAGTCTAGGTGTCCAAATTCTTAGATTGTAAAATTTGAACCAACGGTTTATGGTCCGTTTCAAATACTACATGTATACCTGTTATAAATTCTGCCAGTTTCTCCGCAGCCCACGTTATACCTAGTGCCTCCCGCTCAATCTGAGCATAGTGTCTTTCTGTTTCCGTCATTGTCCTGGATATATACGAAACTACTTGCCTGTTCCCATGATCATCTACCTGTAATAAACAGGCACCAATGCCATAGCAAGATGCATCTGAGCTAATGATTATTCGCTTTGAGGGGTCATAGAAGGCCAAAATTGGCGCTTTTGTTAAACTTTCTTTAATTTCTCTAAACGCTTTCTCCTGAATTTCGTCCCACACAAAATCAGTATTCCCCGTTAATATATTTATAGGTTGTAATATTTTTGAGCGATTAGCAACAAATTTTGCAACGAAATTAACCATACCCAGAAATCGCTGGACCTCAGTCCTATTATCAGGTCTAGGATAATTAATTATTGCCCGTATTCTTTCTGGATCAACCGAAATACCCTCTTCTGAGAGAACGTAACCTAAATATGTAACACGGTTCACACCAAAGCATGACTTTTCTTTATTTATGGTTATTCCTTCCATACTTAGTCGTTCTAAAACTTTCTCCAGTGCTCTGTCATGTTCCTCCTGATTTCTACCAAAAATCAAAATATCATCGACGTGTGAAATACAGTTACCTATTCCATCAAGTACCTTATTAAATTTTGAAACAAAATATTCAGGTGCACACGAGATTCCAAAAGGTAGCCGTTTAAAAATAAATCGTCCAAATGGACATATAAAACAAGTTAACAGCTGACTTTCGGGTGTTAATTTTATTTGTTAGAATCCCTTATTAGCATCAATTTTTGAAAATATTTTCGCTTCTCTAATTTCAGCCAAGGAAAGTTCAATTCTTGGCATTGGGAAATAAGGTCTAATAACTGCTTTGTTCAACTGAGTGTAATCTACGCAGAGCCTAATTTCATTATTGGGTTTTGGAACAACTACAATGGGACTTACCCAATCAGTTGCGTCCTCCATACGTTCGATTATGTCGAGTTTCAATAATCTATCTATCTCGGTTTTCAGTTTAGGAAGTAATGGAATTGGCACTCTTCTTGGTATAGGCTGCACAAAGGGAATCGCATTATCCTTTATTTTAATGCTGATCTCTCCCTTAAACTCTCCCATTTCCCGAGTTAGTCTGGGGAATCTGGAAATTATATCCGAAGATGGAATCCTATTTTCTGAAACATAAAAATTATCCAATACTGGAGGCTGAATAATTTCTAAACTAACGATTGCATTACGTCCCAATATGGGAGTACCTAATCCACTGACTATGTAAATTTCATCCGTAAATTTCCTATCCTTGTAAATTAGAGCCATTTTAGAAACGCCTACAATCTTTAAAGAGTTGCCATCGGGGCCGTTCAAACTAGTAGTTGTCTTAGAAATCTTCAAATTATGACCTTCCGGAACTAACTTTTCAGGGATGCAAACACAATCAGCTCCCGTATCTATCAAAAACTTTAATTTGTTTTGCAATTCAAATACGAAACACTGTATGAACCATGATCCTACACCTGATTTCTCAATATTACCAACGAATAGTCTACTAATTGAGCCAATCGTGTATTGACAATGTTTATGACTATCAGAAGAATTATTTTCAGATTCATTTACTTCTATAATATTTACTTTCCTATTTCCATCGGATTTAAACTTCTCAATCTTTTTTCTGCAAACATTTCCAAAATGCCCACGTAGACCACAAATTTTACAATTTTTATCTTTTGCTGGACAATTATTTCTATTATGGGATGGTTTATATCCACAATAACTACATATTTTATTTTTATAACTTAAATTATAGTTACCACTGCTGCCGGAATTTTGATTCAAAGGATTTCGCTGCTGACCACCATAATTTCGCTGTTTAGCTTCTTTCTGAACGTTATAAACATGTTTATCATCTGTGATGATTTTAGTTTGTTTAATCTGGATCTCTGCTTGACGTGCTGTATCCATTGCAATTTTTAAGGTTAAGTCTGACTTCATTTGCATTTGCTCACTAACTTTATTATTAAGCATTCCAACCACAATTCGGTCGCGAATTAAATCATCTCGTAGGTTTCCATAATCGCAGTTTTCCGCCATAGAATGTAAGTCCGTTATAAAGGTGTCAATCGATTCTCCTTGCTTTTGAGCACGTGAGTTGAACTTAAAACGTTCGAAGATAACATTCTTCTTTGGGTTGAAATATTCGTCAAACAGATGTAAGGCCTTTGCCAAAGTTGTTGGTGAATGACCAAATTGTAGCAGAACTTCTTCACTTCTTTCGCCCATTATATAGAACAGCAAATCAATTTGTTCCCGTGGAGGTTTTGTAGATTGTCCGGAAACGCTCATGTAACGCTCAAACCTTTTACGCCACTTAGGCCAACATTCTGGTTTTAAAAAATTAAAAGGCTCAGGAGGAGCGACATTTGCAACAAAAACGTTTTCGTTTTTGTCTTCTGTTGGGGCCATAATCACTATTTTTTTTTATTTTTTGCCTTGAGAGAAAAAACTTTTTTCTAGCTAAAAATCGGTTTTACCGCTGCCACCATGTATTGTTTGCCAAAAGAGGGCTATCCCAAGTTTTTCAATAAAACAAGTGTCACGTTTCTTAATATGTATATTTGAACCTCACGTGTCGAGATCTATGTTAAGAAGGCGGATGTATATGATGACGTTAACTATAATTATCTATGTTTATCTATTATGACGTTTTCTTATTAAAATGCAACTAGATGTCGCGAGTGTAGTATTGTTTACAATAGGTCTTTTCACATATTTTACGTCTTACACTACACTTTGTAAAGGAAGAAAAATATTAAGTTTACGACATTCTTCATCATTATTTTTCTTATTTTTAATTATTTATTTCTTTTTGGTTCTTTTAAAAAAATTACTTAAAATAAATAATACTCTAAATAATGGTTTTAAAAGGGTGTGAAGTTTTTTCACTTATGTGTTTATGTGTGTTATGTAGAACAGATGAATTATTTTAATTTTTTATTAATTTACACGTTTTTGTTCTGTTTTTATTTTTTTTTTATTTTATAAGTTGAATCGCGGATTTTTTAAAAATCAATCCCATTTGACATCCCTAATAGCACCAATATTCCGCATTCCGATTACTTGTTCGCATTCAGTTACTCACTGAGCAAAAATTTGTACTCCAACTTCCGATCGAGTCAAAAGAAAAATATCAAGAGTTTTCATGTTTTATGTTAATAAAAAGTTTAACTAAGTGTAATAAAAGAGTGGTTTAAATATTATGGGAATATTAATTGGAGAGAAGCTCAACGTGGTTGGAGAAATTAAAATTTATAGAAAGCTTTTCCCAGTTACATGATACCATGAGTTTTTCGTGTTATTGATCTTGACAAGGATCAATAATTTAAATTAATATTACAATTCATTTACTAAATTTGCTTAATACTGTATAATAGATTGCAAATAGAGACTGATTAAAGAAATGCTTTATTAAATATACAATAAATAAAAATATGTACTGAAGAATAACTTATAACATTTAAATAAGTCTTACTTATGCTTTTGATGCTTAACACGTTCCCTGTCAAGCTGTTCATGAGAAGGTATCATTTCTAGGCCACGTGTACCATTTTCGGTACACGATAACTACTTTCATACATAAATCTATATAAATACATGCTTTTTGTTATTTCTGAAAAAATGTATGTTATTTTCAAAATTATTACTATTCAAAGGGTAAAATGCACAAAATAACAATAAAAAATTAAATTTATTTCACATAGAATAAGGGACATAAGGATAATGTACAAAAAAGGATATACATATGTTTTTCTCCAGTTTGATTACACTATTATAATTTAGCATACTTTCTGCATACTATGGATCGGCTATATCTTTTTTACTGGTCTACCAATACAGTTTTGTAACAGTTTTGTGTAATTCTAGAAGGTAGGACATGGTCATCTTCTTCAGAAAATACATCATTATTTGTCGTACATAAATATGAAATCAGTAATTTTCTATAATTTAAAAGGTGAAATTAAACTATTGTTTCTTGTATTATTTAAAATCGATACGTTTACAACTGCCTTATTCAATAAATGTTCAACAAAGCTCCGATAACTAATGACTAAGCCACGTGTACCGATATCGGTGCATCCGATTGTAATGTTCAATCTTCCAATATTGCTGAAATGAATAGTAATAGTGTATATCGTGAACCCCATCCTCCACAATCTTTAAAAACTCCAATTTCAATTAATCCTCCTGTGTCCGTAAATGATGAATCCAGGTATACTCCTTTACCTTTACCTCCGATTGATGTCACGTCTCAGTCATCTTCTAAACCGTCATCTGGTTCGTATTCATCCGTAGTGACCGCTAGTTTAGTTACTTCTGCTCCAAAGGGACTGGTAGTAGTTAAACCTAAAAAAACAATTTTTGTGTCACGTCTTTCTCGCGATACTTCGGTTGATGATATTAAAGGCTTTGTTGAATCGAAGATTAGAGAGCCTTTTGAGTTTGGTTGCTATAAGTTGAGGTCATCCTTGGATAGTAGCATTTCTTCATTTAAATTATATGTTGCTGATGAAAAGTTTGGTGAAATTGTTGATCCTGCATTCTGGCCACATGGTGTATTGGTACGTGAATTTGTATTCAGGCTGGGTCATCGTAGGAATGGTGTTGATTTGCCTGGTTCTATTTCTCGAAAAAACTAGCTTCTAAATTGTCTTTTAATTTTGGAATTGCTTATCAAAATGTTCGTGGACTTAGGTCTAAACTTTCTTTGCTTTATAATAGTAGTTTTGATTTTGAATTTGATGTAATTGCTTTTACTGAGACTTGGCTGAATTGTGATATTTTTGATTCTGAGATTTTGTCTAGTAATTTTAATATTTATAGACGAGATAGGAAGTTAAGAAATGGTGGTGGTGTTCTTATTTCAATTTGTTCTAAATACTCATCTGAATTAATTGACTTTAGTTCCTCGGAGGATATTGAGTTTATTTGCGTTAGGGTCTATAATCGTGGGAAGTCTATTTACATTACTTGTTCATATATTCCTCCTGGTGCTGACATTCATATTTATAGGGCTCACTTTGATTTGATTTCTAAGGTAATGGATTCAATGGGGCAAGAGGGGATTATTGTAGTTCTTGGTGATTTTAATCTTCCTCATATATCTTGGAATTTTTCACCTGAGTCTGGGTCATTGGTGCCATGTTCTTCAGTTCCATTCTATGATGAAATTCTGTCCGCTATGTGTGATCTAGGTCTTTTCCAAGTTAATGGTGTATTTAATTCAATGGGGAGAATTTTGGACCTTGTGTTTTTGGAGGATCCAAGTATTTCTTCTTTATTTCGCATTGATCCTATATCTATTCCCGAGGATAGTTATCATCCTACGTTGTTACTTTCTATTGAAGTTGATCTTTGTTCACCTCCTGTAATTGATCGCTCATTTGATAATGAGAAGCGTTTTAATTTCCATCGTACGGACTTTGGTCGCTTGAATACACTTCTGTCCTCTGTTGATTGGTCGTCTGTACTTATCTCGCCACCGTACGACTCTCTTTCACTTGACAGGATCTTGGGTGACTTTTATGATGTATTATTTAAATGTTTTGGGAAGTGTGTTCCATTGGTAAAAAGTCGTTTGGAGCGTTCTGGTCCTCCATGGAATTCGGCTAGACTGTCAAGGTTGAGGATTAGGAAATCGAAATTATTTAAAAAGTTTGTTAGATCAGGTTCTGATATTGATTATGCTCTTTATTCTAGGGCGCGTGCGGATTATCGTAGAATGAATCATTACTGTTATGAGGAATATATGATTCGAGTCAAGTCGAATTTCGCTAACGATCCTAAGTCGTTTTACGACTTCGTTCGGGCAAAACGTAAATCATCTTTGTTTCCTACTGAGATGTTTTACGGGGATCTATCATCCTCCAGTCGCCTTGATATTTCGAATATGTTTGCTGACTTCTTTCAGTCTACTTATAGGCAGTTGGACCCGGGCCCTGATCTGAGTGGCGGGTATCCTTATTCTGTGGGAAGTGTCTCTATTCCTAACATATACTCATTTGATGAGGAGTCTGTTCTTGATGCTTTGTCTGGACTGAAACTTACATACTTGCCGGGCCCTGACGGGGTCCCGGCCTGTATTTTAAGAAAATGTGCTGTTGTCTTGAGTGGTCCTTTGACCTTTATATTCAATAGGCTTCTGAGGGTTGGTCATTTTCCATCTATTTGGAAGAGTTCGTTCATAATTCCTTTGCACAAGTCGGGTAATAAATCTAATATTTCCAATTACAGGGGTATTGCCAAGCTAAGTGCTATTCCCAAGTTGATGGAGAAACTAGTGACGGATTATCTCTTTTTTAATACAAGATCTTTAATATCTCCTTTCCAGCATGGTTTTTTGAAGGGCAGGTCGACTGTCACAAATCTTCTTGAATTTACTACACATGTTTTCAGGGGCTTTCTTGTCGGTGCTTGGACTGATGTAATTTATACTGATTTCAGTTAGGCTTTTGATAGGGTTGATCATAGTATTTTGCTTCTTAAACTTTCACTAATCGGTATTCCTGATATTATTCTTCGTTGGCTAGACTCTTACCTCTCCCTTAGGACTCAGAGGGTATTGTTTAGGAATGTATTGTCTAAGACTGTATGTGTTACTTCTGGTGTTCCGCAGGGTAGCCATTTGGGTCCTTTACTGTTTTTATTGTTTCTGAATGATCTTCCTTCTGCTCTTTCTGATTGTAATATTCTGATGTATGCTGATGACGTTAAATTATTTTATACTTTTGATGATGATCATGGCCAGGCTGTTCTTCAGCGAAATATTGATTTGTTTGTTACTTGGTGCAGGATAAATTTGATGGATCTTAATTTGAAAAAATGTAAATGCATGGTTTTCTCTCGCCTTGGTGTAATCTCGTCCACTTATATGATTAATTCTTGCCCTTTGGAAGCTGTGCCTTCATATCTTGATTTAGGAGTATTATTGGATATTAAATTGTCTTTTATTGATCATATTAGTTTGATGATTGGCAAGGCTCTAGCTGTTCTTGGTTTTGTGAAAAGATGGGCTAGGGAATTCATTGATCCTTATATAACAAAACTACTGTACATTTCACTTGTTAGGCCTATTTTGGAGTATGCGTCTGTTATTTGGAATCCATACTATCGTTGTCATAGTGATTCAATCGAGTCTGTGCAGAGACAGTTTTTATTATTCTGTTTACGTGGCTTAGGATGGGATTACACCAATGGGCTTCCGTCGTATGAGGATAGATTAGCTTTGGTAAAACTTCCAACTCTGGAACGTAGAAGGTCTGTTTTAGGTGTTTGTTTTATTTTTAATTTGGTTAAAGGTGATATCGACTCTGAGTTTTTGCTTTCCAACCTGAATTTCAGCATTCCTGCAAGATTTACACGGCACTATCGTCCTCTTTCCTTAAATGTTTATAGATCGAATTATGCATGTAATTTTCCTTTTCGGAGATTATGTAATGATTTTAATTCGCATTATAATTCTATAGATTTTAATTATAGTGTTTGTAACATAAAACGTAGCTTGTATTCTCGCAGTAATTTATAAATTATCGTATAAAAACGTATTTTTGTTCTTGTCTTAGATAGTTCCGTTTTTTGTTTTTGTTACCTTGTTCAGCTTGTGATTAAGTTCTGTAGCTGTTTTATGTTCTAGTTGCCATAGCTTTTCCCTTTCCCGCTACAGTCCGGACTGTGGTGTGTACGTGTCCCTGCGTAATGGGGACGAGCCCTCCGCGGTCGGGTGAGGGTGGGTTAGTGTGTGGCCGGGGACGTTCGAAAAAAAAAAATAGTCCTACCAAAAATATAAACATTTGAAATTAAAAAGTTGAAGACACAATCTCAATTTTTCGGTTCTTGTTTTAAAGCAAGTAAAACAAAATTAAAAAAAACAATTTTTTGCATAATATTAAATTCCAAAAACAATTTAAATTAACGTGCGAATAAAAATTATATGTAAGATCAAGCGTACAGGAAAATTTTACGAATTTAACGCCTTATGCTTAAACACAATGCCTAAAAATATCAAACACAATAACAACTTGGTTAATGTAAACAATAACAATTATTTTTCGACGTTACAAACCATCAACGATGATAAAATAAATGATGAAATAGTTACCAACAAAACAACTAAAGTAATTATTCCTCTAATTATAATTTTGAAATGCAAAATTGAAGAGTTACATGAACTTTGTAAAGCAAAAAATAAAACTGATTATTCTATTAGAAAAATCTCAATTGGACTGAACTTTTGGAGTTGGACTGAACTTTTGGAATTTGGTCTAAAATGTTTAGACATTAAACTATCGGGTCCGCCATTTAATGTTTTTTCTTCAAGTAGTGCTTATTTCGTGAATGGTAACACTTAGCTCATGTTTGATTTGACAGATAATTTGTTTTATCCTTCTGCTGAACGAATATGGCTACGTATAGGATTGAACAACGCTAAGAAATATTGCGACATTACTTTGAAAATCATGGTAATGTTGCAGAATGTGTGAAAATTGCGTACGGATTTTGGAAGAAGAGAAACACCTTCAGCTCCGCATGTTCGTTATCTTGTAAAAAAAAAATGAGAGAAACTGGCTTCCTCATCGATAAACCAAAGCGTGAAAAGCCAAAAACAGTGCGTACGTCCGAGAATATTGCTGCTGTGACAGAAAGTGTGCGTGAAGCGCCATCAACATCAATTCTCCGTCGTTCTCAACATTTGAACATTTTTGAGATATCATTGAAAAGAATTTTTCAAAATGACCAAGGAGTGGTCGTTACAGTCAATGGCGATCGTTAAAAATTGAAGAGGAGGATATTGGCAACATTTGGTTTCAGTAGGACGGCGCCTCGTGCCACACTGCCGAAGCTACACTCGATGTTTTACACCCTGTTTTTGAAAACCGCATTATCAACCGCTGAGCTGGATGTTGTTTGGCCACCTCGGAGCTGCGATTTCACACCTTTGGACTATTATTTGTGGGGTGCCGTCAAAGATAAGTGTTACGTTGACAAGCCCGAGATATTTGACGCTTTGAAGGACAATATTCGTGAAGCCATTGGTGAAACACATCTGCACACAATCGATAATGTGCTTAAAAATTTAACCGATCATATAGGCTACTGCATGGACAGCCGAGGCAGCCATTTGAATGAAGTTATTTTCTATTATTAACCAGAAGGATTGTATTTCAAATAAAGCAATTTGAAAAAATATTCAGTAGTTTTTTTTTAAATCACTTTAAAAAAGTTATTTGGTTATTAAAAAAGGTGCTTATGACAACGAATATCATATTATGTTGTATATTTCCAAATAAAGATAATCACTATTAAGGAAATTATGGAAAATTACTCAGATTGACTATGTTAAAGAGCGTTGTTAATTTCAACAATCTAAAAAGTCGAAAATTATACAGTGCTACAATTGCCAAATGTATGATCACGGCTCTAGCAGATGCAAAGTTGTCCAAACTGTAATGGAGCACACAAGTCTTTTTCTGATGATTACCCAAGCAAGGCGAGTTACATTCAACTAAGACAACGTACACAACATCTTCGCGACGCCCTGTGGACGTTAGTCCTATGAACCCGAATGTGAGTAACACCTTAGGGCAAAGTTTTCCAACAACACAAGGTGCATGAAAACCAGCAAATTACGGCGTATTTACCAACAGCAATGAACTTTTTACTATTGATGAAATGATGAATGAAAATGAATGAAATGATCCCACAAATGAGCTAATAATTAATCTTCAGAAATGTAAAACTAAAGCTGATCAGTTCAAAGTGATAACTAGCCTCGCTTGTAAAATTTCTTACATAATGGACAATGCTGTGAAGATAAAAACTTGGAATGCGAGAGGCATTCGTAACAAGAGTCAAGAATTGTTTCAATTTTTGAAAGTCCGAAACGTGGCTTAAAAATGACATTCTATCCTTCGAGAGGAAGCGAAGTTGCAATTATTATTAAGAAAAGCATACCTTATCAACTTCTTCCAATTATTAACACTAATTTAATAGAAAATATGGGAATTAAGATATTTACTAACAATAAGAATTTAAATATCTACTCTTGTTACTTTCCTTTCCTATAACAACTATAGGAAGCTTCTTTTTGCATCAGACTTACACAAATTAAATAGTCATCCAAGATATTTATAGTCTTGGGCCTGCTCTAGGGCCAATAGTTGGGGAAATATTATTTATGACAGACTAGAATGTTATAATATTGATATGATTTATCCGAGTGATCATATTCATAAATCTACTAGTTCCAATAGACAAGGTTCCACCTTGAATTTGTTTTTAACTAATCTGCCGGAAATTATTATACCGACATTTGTTATTAATTACTTCTGATTACATACTAGTTGAGATAAAATTGACTCCAAATTTTGATAGGGCTGGTACGTTTAAGTAAGGCTAACTGGTCCAGTTATTAGAAATTTATGAACAGAAATATAAATTTACCTATATTAGATAATGTTACCTCAGTCGAACAAATAGACGTTATGATAAAAACTTTTATAAATCTTATAAAAGAAGCTATGTGCCGTAATTTACCAAGAAAGCGTTACTATTTTTCTAGGGCAAGATTTCCCAATTACTTGAGAGACATAATACAATTGAGAAATAGAATACGTAGAAATTGACAATGCATTAGAGATATTAGTGATCTTCATAGTTTCAAACGACTAAATAGTATAATTTCAGAGGAAATTCTTAGCATTCGGAATAAATCTTGGGATAGACTGCTCTCCACACTGCATTAAGTTCTTACACCTTTTGGAAGCTGACAAAAATAATGAAAAAGAAAAATTATAATATACCAATTTTGAAACAAGATTCATCTTGTTATACTACCAATATTGAAAAATGTGTAATTTTGGGTCAAACATTCTATTCAAACCACTCAGTTGTTGCCAACTTGGGAGATAGAACAACCGAATCCTTGGTAAACGAATGTCTTAGTTCATTTAACACCCTTAATTCGCAAGTTTTAGTTACGATCACTACGAACACTGATGAAGCTTCTTTAATTGTTTCCAACCTTAAGAGAAAGAAACCACCTGAACTGAATGGCATAAACAATATGTGTTTAAAATCACTCTCAAAAAGAGGGATACAATTTCTTACATTGGTGTTCAATCCGTCCTTTAAACTTAATTATTTTCCGAAAGATTTCAAGGAATCAAAAATATATCGATTCAGAATCCACATAAATCCGCTGAATGTCCTACCTCTTATCGACCTATAAGTCTTCCTTCAGCCATAGGAACAATTTTCGAAAAGCTGATAAAGGTTAGACTTACTAACTTTATTGAATTAAATAATATAATTCCTTCCTATCAATCCGGATTTAGAAAGGAGGATAATGCTGTACAACCTATGATTAGAATAAAAAATTTGGTATATTTAGATCCAATTTGCAAAAAGCCCTAATTGAAATATTTAATTGTTTTAATACTTGGAAAATATTATTAAATAGTAGCAAAATACAGTTAATATATTTCACAAGAAAACGTGAAGAATGCTTTGGCCCACAAAATGATTTAATGCAGTGGGAAGATAACATTAAGTACTTGGATGTAGTTTTGGAAATTCGCTTATTATATCCGTTTATTAATCGTAAGTCAAAACTAAGCATTAATAACAAGAAACTTATCTTAAAATCCATTTTCCATCTGACGATGTTTTATGTTGCCCCTGTTTGGGATAAAATAGCAAAATTTCACGTAAAGAAACTTCAGGTTTTTCAAAATAAACTTTTATAATTAATTTTTAATCTTTGTTGGTATTTTTCAACTCATTGGCTTAAAGTTCTAGCGAAAATTTAGTTGGTAGAATATAAGCTTGACAGAGTATACAAAATTTTTACCGACGTTGTTCGTATTCGGAATATAATTATATTAATGAGTTAGCTCCATCGGAAGTAGTAAGCCAGTAAGTTTTTATCTTAACATAAAATTAAATTCAAATAGGTTTTAGTGCAATTTTTTCCTCCAAAACTCATTATGTCGCCCATAAAAAAAATTGTTTATAATTTACAAATATATTTACGCTGTAGAGGATATAATCCTGAACTCAATGTTAATAATTTAAGAGCTACTTATAAATAAGGTTATAGCAAATACATGAAATTGAATTGAATAACATTTAAAAATAGCACACAAATCATATTGTCACAATGGTAGACAATTTTAAAGTGGTTTTAAATATTTTTGTTGCTTTTAATACAAAAAGCGTCTTAAAATAATAAGACCTTAACTGCTATCTATGGTTATTATTCTGTCGTATTTAAACAGATCTGTGTCGAGCTCGGCAGACTCACATCTGTCATCACAATATCCAAAGTGTATTTTTCGTTGAAATAGCATACTGAATTATGAAGGGTTGTTCACAACAGAGTAATTTTTCCATGCTGTTTTTTAGGACTAACTATTTAATGCCACTATGTAAATACACCAAAGATATTAAATTAAAAGTAAATCATCTGTTTTTCTTTTTATAGGTATTCCTGCTATGGCTGGAAGTGCTATAATTGGTGGAGTACTTTTGGCACTTATAGAAGGTGTTGGTATTCTATTTACGAGGCTTTCGTCTGAGCAATTTCGGAATCCTTTGCCTCCAACCGAAGATCCAAGCGTTTTAGGCGAAACAGCTAAATTCGGATTTACTTCCCCTCCCAAGCAAGAACAATATCAATAGTTCTAATGTTTAAAACATTTAATTTTCAAACGTAAATAATTGTTAATATAAATTATGAATAAACATGCTTAATTAGAACTAATATTTATTATATTCATTATCCTCTGCATATGCTGGAATTCACGTACCAGATTTCATAACAAAGGACACAGTGTCCTCACAGGGATAGATTTTTGTTCAAATTGTAGACACCGCAGATACTTGGTTATGTACTTTGATAAAAGTTATGATTTCTATTTTTGTGATGATTCCGTAATGCCAAAACCTGATGTTCTTTTGTTTCTGTCGTCTGCTCGACTATTAATTTAGCAACTACCTCTTTTGGATCCGTAAAAGTTGATGAAGTCAAAATAAATTTTACTAAATCTGATCTTGCATTAAGACGACTTACCGATATTGTCTCCTCAATCGCCATTTCGTGAGTCTTGCTCTTAGTGATACCTTCAATAGTTAATGATCGTTTAAGGGTATCTGCCAAATCTTCTGCCTGTTTTGCAAATTCGGTGAAGTTATTGTGCAGAAATTCTCCCTGCTATTATTTTGGAGTTATCCGGTTTAAGACTCTCCTTCAGCGCAGCTTTTATGTCTTTAACAGTACTTACATTTTCCGGTAGGGCTTTACGATCTTTGCCCTCCAATTTCGATTGTAAGAATGTAACGAAAGTGGTTCTTAGATTCTCGTCCGTTAAGTCTTCTATTAAGGCAACTTTATCTAAAAACGATTCTAAAGCTAATGAGTTCCAATTATAGTTATCCCAAATGATATTGGCGCACATGCCAATATACGACCGTTTCTGTTCACTGGATGCCATGTTTGCACCAAAATTTTCGGCTGCAATGAGATGACCTTGAACAGTCCTATTGTTGGTTTTAGTTTCCACTACAATGCTTTCCTGATCAATTTCTTCTATACTAGCCCTAATATCCTTTTCAGTTTTTACAGCCTCTAGATCAGAATTTGTCAAAATTTCCTCATCAACTAGTTCAAAGATGACAATGTCACAAGGTACCCTAATTCTAATTTCCTAAAACATCTAACCAAGAGTTCTTTACAGTGCCAGATTTTCTTGCATGTGTCTTTTGTAACAGTAGTTGGAAGGTCATGTATATGTAAACTTGTATATGATAAAATTTCATTGTAATCATTGATCAATAAATTTACGTATTCTTTTCTTTTTGATTCTTTTGTTGACAATGGTCGGTTTGTAAAATTCTTTTCTTAATGTTAAAAAATTTCTCTACAATTTCCTTAAATTTCTCTTTTTTAAATGTTAGCATTTATACAGAACTGTATTTTTTTTTGTTTGATAACGTTATTTAAAAATGTAAACAGGATAAGGGTATTATATTTTAAGAGCATAGTTTTTATGAGCGTTCTCTTTATTTTGTACATATAAAATTATTCTTTACCTTTAACGTTTATATGTGAGTTCGTTAATTGCAAACCAAGTAAAAACAAATATGTATTTTATTTCAATGAAGCTCTCTTTATTATTCACACTACTTTTCTGTCACTGTTCAAAATTAACCGATACAACGTACACTATAGCAACTACAACAATTCACTGTTTGTTAGATATTATTCACACACTATTCTCTATACTGTTTATATTGGTAGATATTATATTGGGTAGATAATTTATATATATAATAAATAAAAAAGCCCACAGAATACATCTCTGTGGTACTCCACAATCATTGTTTAAAGCAAAAATATAGTACCATTCACTTTAGTCATTTGTTTTATATTGGATAAATATAATTTAAACCAATTTAATTCTCTATCTTGTATTCCTTATTTATACATCTTGCACAGTAATATAACTCTATCAATTGTTTCAAAAGCTCTTTTAAAGCCAAGAAAAATTTTATTATCTCCTTATTTCTGTCAATTTTTTTCCACCTATTAGTAACATAATTTAACGCTGTTTCACATGAAAAAATTTTCTGAAACCCGATAAATAATTCGATAATAAGTTATTTTTTATGTAGTCTTCAATTTGATTTTTTCTAAGATTTTGGACGAAATTATTCACATTTATTCTCTCAATTGGTGTAATCGTTGAAGTTTTCCAAATATCGGGAAAAGCTCCCACATCTGAAGATGAATTTATTATTCTCAACACTATATTTTCACATAACTGCCAATTATTTAAAATTAAATACATATTTACTTTATTATAAACTGGTTTTTTTCTTTATGGTTTTACAAAATGTTGTAAGTTTTGAAACAATTATTGTACGAAAAATAAATCCATTACTTATCATGTTTATCAAATTATTGTATTGTACATCTTCTATACATTCTCTTATTTCTTTAATACTATTTACAAAATATTCATGAAGCTGGTTAGCTATATCGGAGCTGTTATTATATTCTACATTATTAAATATCACATTTTTTGTTATCACGGATTTATTCTTTTTTAGAACTAATTCTTTTATATCATTCCACATTTGTTTTTAATTTTCTGTATTCCTATTTTTTCGTTAATATACACAAGTATATTTTTCAAATTCTAGTTTTATTTTATAAGTATATATTTTTGGAATTATTATAATTCTTCCATGCTACAGTATTACTTCACACTTTGCTGTACGGTACTGTACTACTTCATCTTTTTTTAATGATTGTAATTGTCTTTTAAACTACTTATTTACTCTGCTCTTTTCGCGTATCGTATTTCGCAGTGTAAGTTTTTTAATTGTCTCTTCAATCGATTTATCCAAGATATTTCCATTATAATTTAATTCCACATTTTCATAAAATTTTAATATTTCACTAATCTCTCTTTCAAATTTTTGTTTTTCATATTTAAAGAATACCATTTCTTTCTATATAAATTTCTACCATTTCACATAAGGTATTTTAGTTATTTTGCTTTTATACTCAAATTTTTTTTTTACACGGTAGATACGTTCCTCAGAAATCCGTGTAAAAAAAGAGGCGCTTCCTATAGTGAAATGGAGGATACGTTCCATGTCACCTGAAAACCGTGTAAGATAAAATAAAAAACTATATTTACTTTGAAAAACCGTGTATAAAATGTTGAGAACTATAAAATTTCAGAAATGTATACAAATTCTATGTTCATGTAAAAAAAAATATTTACATAGCTACATAATTATTCATCGCTACTTGATAACAAGCGCAATTGCAATTTGCAACGAACTGGATTAAAGTCGATATCATCACTGGAGATATTCATCAAATAATCCAGTTATGAGTTTCGTTCGGTAATAGAGTTTTGAACTGTTGGATAGATTTTGGAACCGTACTAGATTAAAAATTTTTTAGAAAAAAATTTTTGAACCGTGTAACTTCAAATCCGTGTAAAAAGAAACCGTCTAAAAAAGAGTTGGGTGTATTTACTAACTATAATCTATTATATAAATATAATCTATTATGAAACTTTTTTATTTTTATTTTGTGTCTATAGATAGTAGTTCCTTACAACTAAATTTAAATTTACAAATAATATATATAATTATTATTTAATGATTTAAGTAGAATATAACTTTTCTTGAAGTCGCCGTGGTCTAGTGGGTAGTGTGTTGGCTTATTAGACAAAAGGCCCGGGTTCGAATCCCAGGTCAGACATCAAAACGAAAAATATTTCTTCGGCGACTTCCTCTCAGCAGATTTCTGGCAAAGACTCTGAGAGTAAAAATTGCCATGAAAAGCTTCTCAAAAATCTGTCGTTCGGAGTCGACTTTAAACTGTAAGTCCCGCCACTCATGTATAAAAAATTAACGCACACAACATAAGTGGTGTGAGAAGCTAGGTCGTAATCCTGACTGAAGGGTTGTAATGGCCAATTATGTATGTATATTAACATGACTTTCGAAAATTATCTTTAATATGAGGTTAAAATTGAAGATATTTTATTTTTTATTTTATATGATATAAAGAGTCAGTCACAATTTTTTCAGAGAGTTTTGGAATTGCATTCAATTTTGCTATACTATCATCGATAATCTGATAAGAAGAGAGCAATCTGTACAGAAACAGTGTATAATGCTTAGCAAACAAATTTTAAAATATTGCAATGTCTGCTTTTGACTGTGATCTCGTACGCATGTACATTATTCGTGTTTGGAAGTGACAAATATTTGTAATTTAATAAAAATAAATTAAAAAAAAAAATTCTCTTGTAAAAGAACAATACTTAAAATATTTGTGAACACTAACAATATACACTGCTTTTATCGTGGATGAAAGTAGTGACTCAAATAAAGACGATATTAGCTGGTAGTTACATCGCCAATAACAAAAAGATGACGACAACGTGTATCACCAAAATTTTTCGAAAACGAAAGACAAAATCTCAACAACAATAACTTAACTGAAATTAAAAATGTTAACAATAACAATGCTAGTACATCAATAAAAGCTTCATGTTATTGGCTCGTCTTCTCATGTATCATTCCGTTGTATTGTATCAAGGTCGAACTTATTTCTGCGGAGTACATATTCAACGTATCTTCTCACAGCGTTCCATTTCATTTCACTTTCGAGCATTGCGTTCACAATGGTGTCGGGTGTAAATTCGCCAATTTGTTCCATCAACATGTTCTTCTCGTCTTGGCATTTAATGCAATGGAAGAATGTGTGTTCAACGTCGTCACTCATTTCCTCGCAATAAATGCAGCCGGGATCTGTCACCTTGCCCATACGGTATGAGTATTTTCGGAAATAACCATGACCAGATAGATACTGGGTCAGAAAATAGTTAGTTTCCCCAAAGGTTGTCCGTATCCATGCCTCTATAGATGGAATAAGTTTATAAGTCCATCTTCCGCATGCTTCCTCGTTCCATCTACTTTGCCATCGTCGTAGTGTTTGAGATCTAAAATCTGCGCTACTAATGGGAAGATTTTCCCTCTTCGTTTTCCAAGATTTTCTTCGCTCAAATGCCTGCAGGTCAATAGGTATCTCACCGGCGATCACTAGGACTGCGGCGCCCGATACTGTGCGGTAGGCCGAGGCAACTCTTAATGCCGCTGTTCGCTGCTAATATTTTCCGCTTAGATTTAATCTCCAGCGCATCTCCCCATATCCCGCTTCCGTATAGCAATATCGAGTTCGTCGCCGCAATAATCAATTTTGGTTTGGCCTGTGTTGGTCCGCCAATATTTGCCATCATCCTACTTAGCATGCCCGTTAGTTTCGCTGCATTGGTGGCTGCATGCTGTATTTGGGCCCAATAATTAAGTCTGCAGTCGAGTCTTATGCCCAAATATCTAACTGCCCTTTTTGTGACGAGTGACACATCACCTATCTACATACCAATCTCGAGTGGAATGTGAGCCATTGTCATCAGTATGACCTCAGTCTTGTTCTTTGCGAGCCCTAGGCCATGATACTCAAGCCATATCTGAGTCCTTATCATGACTCGATTCAGTTTTTTCCTGGCATCCTCAATGTCGCGCGCTGAAATGACTGACACTATATCATCCGCGTATCCCACGAGGTATGTGTCCTCTGGCATTTCTATACCTTAGATATCGTCATAGCTCGGGTTCCAGAGATCTGGACCAAGAATAGATCCCTGAGCTGCACCAGACGTGATCTCCACGGCCCTTCGGCCATCGGGTGTGTCATAAAAAGCTAGCGATTCTTCAGATAGCTGCGTAATATTCTCAGAAGTATATAGGAATACGAAATCTATCTCGTAGTGCCTTAATAATATCCTCCCATCGTAGGCTGTTGAAAGTATTCTTCACATCGAGCGTGGCAACGACAACAATGCGCTTCGGATAGTAACGTCTGAGCCTTGTCCGTTCAACGCATTCCACTACATCCGCTATGGCACCAAGCGTTGACCTACGTGGTCGGAAGCCATACTGCCTTTCCGATAATCTACCAGATGTCTCAATGGCCGCTGCCGGTCTGCGCTGGAGAAGTTTCTCCAATAATTTACCGGCACTATCCAGCATACAGAGGGGGCGATATGATGATGGATGTGTCGAGTCTCCTGTTCCCTTGCTGATCAGAGTTAATTTCTGCAGCTTCCATTGGTCAGAGAAGACACCTTGGGCAATGCAGGCAATGTACATTTCCAGAAGTGCATTTGGTCGATTTTCAGCAATTAATTTAATTATTTCGGCCGGTACTCCATCTGGACCGGGAGCCTTGTTTCCTTTGGGACTTTTCGCCGCTGTTTTCTTCATCCGTGAAGGAAATTGGCGTAGGAGCTATCACGTTCCTCACGCAATGGTGGGTGCACGGGGAACAAATTCATCACTATATTGTCGCCGTCAAGAAGTGGCACAGCAGAGTTTGCGCCCAGCTTCCTGGTCACAATTTTATAAGCTAGGCCCCAGGGATTCATGTTCAATCCATTACGGAGCTCCTCCCATTTCGCCCTTTTTGGCGGCTATAATTGCCTGTTTCAGTGCCCTTTCGGGCGCGTTTGAAATCCTCAGCCTCATGTGCTGCATGACCATCTCTTCTAGCCCTAGTCTATCTTCTTCTGCACTGGAGGCAGGTTCGTCTGAGTTCAGCAATTTCAGGTGTCCACCAGTATACAGATTGCCTTCTGGGATGTTGAGATACTCGAGACATTGAGACTCGCGACGTTCTATTTTCGCGATTCCCTGGTCCTGGCTGTTGGGATAAGGTTCGCTCTTTCCACGATTCGGAAACTAATGTTGTGGTGGTCACTTCCATTGTAGTCTTCAAGAACTTTCCAGTCCGCTATTTCTCTGGCCAGATTTTCAGTCACCAAAGTGATGTCTGGCGTGGTATACTCGCATCCAGGCCGCCTGAAGGTTGTGCTGCCAGTATTCATAACTATGAGACCCAACTTTGCCGCCATATCCAGAATGCACATTCCTCGGGTGTTCGTTGTCCGATCGCCCCTTTCAACAGCTTTAGCGTTAAAATCCCCGGCCATTATGAACCGTCCACCAATAGCGAGTCCTCTATCCTCAATAAAGCCGATCTTCATCCTAAATTGCTCCATATCATCAGTAGGAGTGAGGTAGCAGCTCATTATGGTTAGAAATCCGGTTCGAAATTGTGTATTCCAGAATCGGCTCCGTGTTCCGTAACTGCAAACCTACGGCTGTCAGGTATCCAAAGTGCAGCCGTGCCTCTTTTGTCCTCAAACCAGAAACCGACCATATTACTCGCTGATGATGACTTCATCTATTCCCCTTTCGACAGCTATCTGCCCCAGTAGAGCATCCGCTGTCCGGCTTCTATGCAGATTCGCCTGTAACAATCTCATGATCGTCTGGCCAACGGACATTTCCTAGATCCCGGTAAGTGATCGGTTCCGTCCCTTCTAGCATCCGTGCAGAGGGTGAATTTTGGGGCCGATCTGCATTCTCTCATCCAATGTCCTACCTCTCCACATTTAATGCACATGTCCCCTCTGTCAGGACCAGAGCAGTTCGCCTTAGTGACCTGTTTCGAGGCATCGATAACATCTTCGAATATCCTCACAAACTCGCATCTCCGCCCGTATGCATCCGACCTTGATAACTCTCGCCGCACTTTCAGCCGACAACGTGACGAAAGCTCGAACTTGCTCCCGCACATTTGGGGCAGTAATTCGCGTTTGCAATTGCTCGCTGGGGTCTGCAATCAGTTTCCGAATTGCTGTTTCTACATTATCTCTGACTGTAAAAGAATCTAAGTCACGTATCTCGATTGTAGCTTTCTGTTTCAATTCCGCGACAGAGTCTGTTTCTTGTACCGTACTTCTCAGTTGTTGAACAAAATCCGGTTTGACTTTTTCACCTCTGCTGAACTCCAAGAGTATGGCACCATTCAGCGTTCGCCGAACTGCTTTTATCCTGTCAGAGTCCTCGGTCGTTATGTTGCCACGTAAGTTCCTCAAGACGTCGGCATACGTGTGGCCTTCTGCGGACTTAATTACCAGCGCATCTGGTTTTGTTCGCCCCATTCGGGGTCTATCCATCTTGTCTCGTTTACTTGAAATTCCCCTCGGTTTTTTCAGGGTACGTTTCTTTGTTACTGCTACTCAGTTTTCCTCCTTCCTTTTAGGGGTCTGTTTCACCTTCTCGCTAGGCTCCTTTGCCCTTGCTCTCTTACTGCCTTCCGCAACAACAGGGCTGGTGGCAGTTCGTTTAGGGTTCGCTGTCGTAGGTGTTGTGGCATCTACTAGCTGCTGGGTAGCGGTCTCTTTCCGGAGGTTTGGAGCGATTCTTTCCTCTTCAGCCGCCTTCCAAGTACGTTTGTAATTCAACATAACATCCAGAAGTTCAGCCATTCTGAATATTCCGTTCCTAACATCAGTACTTACATTCTTCTGTTCCAGACAGTGAAGAAGCAAAATTAAAATAGAATTAAACATTTAAGAATGAATAAAAGTTAAATAAATTATATCACAAAATAATTAAAATAAAATAAAAGTTAAAATAAAATAAATAAAATAAAGGTTTCACGTAGTGGAAAAGACTAAAATAAAATTACATATGAATTAAAATTGATTTTAAAATTAAATTGATAATAAAATTAAAGTTATTACCAAAACTGTGAAAACAAAATAAATAAAATGAAATTGACTTAGTGTTTAAGTATGAAAAAGGTTCACATAGTGAAAAAGCAAAATAAAATTAAAATAAGAATTAAACATTTAAGAATAAATGAAAATTAAATAAATTGTCATTAAACTAACCACATAGTGGATAAGTCCAAATAGAAATTAGTATAAGAACTAAAATCAAGACAAAAATAAATTAGGATTGGATAAATTGAAATCAGAACTATATGGAAACAATTAAAAATATAAATTAAATTAAATTAAAATATAAGTTAAAAATAAATGAAATAAATAGAATAGAATATGAATTATAATTTATTTTAAAATTAAATTTATAACAAAAACACTGAAAACAAATAAATAAAATGAAATTGTAATAATAACTAAATTTGAAATTAATTAAACATTCAACCAGTTGAAATTTGCACAGAAACAAATTAACTGGCGCCCAACATTATATTGAGAACCCTTTTCCTGGAGAAATAAGAACGGAAGCTGAAACTATTAAAAAATACAATTAAAGAAGAGGACACTCATCAGAAAGCAGTATTAGCGGTCACGTAACTATTATAATATTTAAGTAAAATTAATTTGATATTTTTATGATAAGAATGTTTTTCTATACTATAAATTAAGTGATTAATGAAATTAAACTGTTCAAAACTTTCTAGACTCGAATATTGCATACCAAATAGATCGATTACAAGGTTCCAAACACAAAAATTGTATCTCACTCTTATGACTAAATTAAAGAAATTATTGTAAAAAAACCTATTCTGTAATGATAAGAATCTATTTTCTACTTATTTGTTAGAAGTTTGTCTGTTTTTGCTATTGAGGAAAAATAAAAATAAAAGAAACAGTTTCGAACTCAAAATATTCCAATATTTACAAAATCGCATCCGTAATTTTCTCTTCTAATTGATCCAAAACGATATATTCCTTTTTATTATACGCGAATATCGGTTGTATCAAGAGTTCCATTGACGACATCATTCACGGAGTTGACGAAACCTTAAAGCTACTTCAGGACCTTACTATTAGTGACAGAAATACGACACGAAAAACTATGGATGAGGAAGCTTTTAATGTAGTCCTTAATGCTGCCGATAGGCAGGCAACAGAAGAATCCCGGAAGGAATTTCAGGGTATTATTGACCAACTGAATAGGAAGATCGACGCACTTCAACCCCCAAATGCCGTGCAGGAGTACAGAGATATTGAAATCGTTGAGGGCGTGGACTGCGACGAGTCACTTGATATAGTGAAGTCTGTCCCTGAGTTTAGAGGTGAATCCTTTAGGTACGTCTCTTGGCGTCAGGCAGCGGTAACGGCCCACAAGTTGTTCGAACGTTATAAAGGTAGTTCTAAGTACTACCAGGCAGTTGCCATACTGAGAAATAAAATTGTAGCGAAGGCAGACTCTGTTTTAAGTAGCTACAACACCGTTTTGAACTTCTATGCTATAATTGACAGGTTAGATTTTGCGTACTCTGATAAGACTTCTATTTACAAATTGGAGCAGGAACTTTCTACCTTGAGACAGGGTCAAAGGTCTATTAATAATTTTTATAGTGATATTGAAAGTAAACTCACTTCTATAATCAACAAGGTTATAATGTCCTATGATGGAAATTCTTCATTGATCCAGTCACTTAACCAGAAATATAGGATGGATGCATTGCGAGTTTTTATTTCGGGTCTCAATAAACCCCTATGCGATACCCTATTTGCGTGTAAGCCAGTAGATTTGCCTACTGCTTTGGCAATGGCACAGGAGTTGGAGACAAATCAAAACAGATACAGATTTGCAACAATTTATAATAACGGACTTGGTAACGTTCAACAGGTCTATTTCCCCCATACAAACCCTAGATTCAATCACTTTAATGCTCCTATTTCCAATAACCAATCAACTGGCAATTTTTCAAGACAACCAACAGGAAACTCAACTTTGCATGGACAAATGCAACAACAGTCACAACAACGTTATGTTCAGCCACGGCAATTTCACCCACCAGCATCCCATTTTTATTCAGGTCAAATGGGACAACCCCCTAATAGACCAAAACCATTTTACTCTCAGTTTCCACAAAATCATCAAGCAGATATTAGACCACCAAATAAGCAGGGTCTTAATTTACAACCCCGTTCACTAGAAGTCGATACTGATGTGAGTATGCGCACTGTTAGATCTGCGAGTCATCCAAATTGTCAGCATGGGCAAAATGTAAATCATTTGGCACACGAAAGCCAACAGCAGCACCAATGGGAGGTAGATTCGACGCCAGTAAGCCTAGAGAATGTGTCCTTAGATGAGATTAATTTTTTAGGGGAAAATCGCTTCTCCCCTACTTCGAGAGAAGAATAGCGGATAATACTGTTAAACTTTTAGTTGACACTGGATCAACTAAAAGCTATATTAAAAATACTCGGCATCTAAAGGGTATAAAAAAACTTTCTAGGCCTTTCTTTGTCAAGTCTGTTCATGGCGCTAGTAGAATTGATCAGGCAACTTTAGTGAATGTATTTAATAGGACCGAAACTTTTTATCTACTGGAAAATTTGCCGTTATTCGATGGTACACTAGGTTTTAACTTCATTAAGGGAGTAAATGGTGTAATCGATACAGGAAATAGTGTTATGTTTTTCGAAGGGGGATATGAAAGGCTGAAGTATTTGAATTTGGACACAATCAATAACTTAGTATTAGAGGGAATTGAAGCTGAGTTGTACGATCTGATCCGGGAAAATGCTTCAGTATTCGCGAAACCAAATGAAGCCCTACCATATAATACTAATATCTCCGCCACAATTAGGACGAAGGACGAGGAACCCATTTATTCCAGGTACCAGTCATACCCAATCTCAATGATCGATTTTGTCAACAGAGAAGTAGAACAACTTTTAATAGATGGCATAATAAGACCATCACGTTCTCCCTATAATAGCCCTGTTTGGGTAGTAGACAAAAAGTGATTGGACGAATGCGGCAGACCACGTTTATTAGGTCTGCCGCATTCGTCCAATCACTTTTTGTCTACAGAGAAGTAGAACAACTTTTAATAGATGGCATAATAAGACCATCACGTTCTCCCTATAATAGCCCTGTTTGGGTAGTAGACAAATGCGGCAGACCTAATAAACGTGGTCTGCCGCATTCGTCCAATCACTTTTTGTCTACTACCCAAACAGGGCTATTATAGGGAGAACGTGATGGTCTTATTATGCCATCTATTAAAAGTTGTTCTACTTCTCTGTTGACAAAATCGATCATTGAGATTGGGTATGACTGGTACCTGGAATAAATGGGTTCCTCGTCCTTCGTCCTAATTGTGGCGGAGATATTAGTATTATATGGTAGGGCTTCATTTGGTTTCGCGATTATTTGTATTCGATTTTACGAAATTGAACTCGAAGACTATTTGTGATAAGTATCCTATCCCTGATCCCTCTGCCATTATGGCAAATCTCGGAAAGGCTAAGTTTTTTACAACCCTAGATTTGAAAAGTGGCTTTCACCAAATTAACTTGGTTGAGCGTGATAGGGAAAAGACAGCTTTCAGTGTGAATAATGGCAAATACGAGTTTTGTCGCTTACCGTTTGGGTTGAAAAATGCACCGAGCATTTTCCAATGCGCTATCGACGACATTTTGCGGGAGGATATAGGAAAGTGTTGTCACGTCTATATAGACGATATCATTATATTTTCCGACTCTGAGCGGAACCATATGAATAATATTGACAAAATTTTGAAGAAACTACTCAATGCCAACATGCGCGTGTCGTTGGAAAAATCCAAGTTTTTTCAAACTTCCGTAGAATACCTCGGCTTTATCGTATCTACTAGGGGCATTAAAACCTATCCAAGTAAGATTGAAGCTATAGTTAACTATACAACTCCCACTACTTTGAGGGGCCTTAGGTCATTCTTGGGTCTCGCAGGTTACTATAGGCGTTTCGTAAAGGACTACGCTTCTATTGCAAAGCCATTAACTAGGTACTTACGAGGAGATAATGGGCACGTAGGCACTCGTCAGTCCAAGTTCGTCAAAATTGAATTAGATAACGAAGCTTTGATGGCCTTCGAAAAGTTGAAGAAATTGCTTGCCTCTGAAGACGTTCTGCTTTTATACCCGAACTTCGAAAAGCCTTTTGATCTCGCGACGGACGCATCCTCCCTCGAGGACCCTATCTCAAACGGAGGAGAACTACGCTACCAATGAGAGGGAATTGTTGGCAATAGTATGGGCACTTAAGTCACTTAGGCATTGTCTCTATGGGATAAAAAACGTAAACATATTTACCGATCATCAGCCATTGACTTTTTCCGTTTCTGACAGAAACCCGAATTCGAAAATAAAGCGTTGGAAGGCATTTATAGAGGAGTATGCTCCAACATTCTTTTACAAGCCAGGCAGGGATAACGTGGTTGCGGACGCTTTATCTCGGCAATTTTTGAATATGGCAACGGACTCAACATCATCGGATTCCATTCAGGCCTGTGCTAGTGAGATTTTATCCACCGAAGTCACACCCTCTGTTGAGAACCCCGTTAATTGCTTTAGGAACCAAATCATCTTTGTCCCAGAGAATTTTCGAAGGAAGGAAACGAAAATAATATTTAGGAATCGTATCCGGTACCGAATTTCATATAGAACTGTTGAAGACATTTTAGAATTGATTCATACCTCGATAAACCCTCGCGTTGTCAATGCAATACATTGCGACTTACACTGTTTGGCACAAATACAACATTTCTTAATATCCAATTATCCTTCAGTTAAATTCCGCTATAACGGCAGATTCGTTACCGATGTGTTTAACCCGAGTGATCAATTGGAAATACTTAACAGTGAACACAATAGAGCTCATCGATCCCTTAGGGAAAACCTTAGCCAGATTCTTCGGGATTATTATTTTCCCAATATGAAAAAGCAATTGAAACATATCATAGCCACTTGCAGAACATGTCAGGAAGGAAAATACTCCAGGCACCCACGGAAACAGCAAATGGCTGAAACTCCGATACCATCTACCACAGGGGAAGTACTTTATATTGATATTTACAATACGAACAAACTTTTCTTCCTTACTTGCTTGGACGAATTTTCGAAATTTGCAGTTGTTAGGCCTATTGCTTCGAGCACTATGATTGATGTGAAACCAGCACTTCTCGAAGCCTTGAACCTTTTTGGAAACACAAAGATGGTAGTGTGTGATAACGAAAAGTCTTTTAATTCCGAGACAGTTAGAACACTTATAAAAAATAACTTTGGTGCTGACATTTATGCAATTCCACCACTTCACAGCACATCCAATGGACAAGTTGAACGTTTCCATAGTACGTTGACGGAAATCGCCAGGTGTCTTCGATTAGATGACATCTCAACTGATCCGCTGGAACTTATTCTCCTTGGCACATCGAAATATAATAGGACAATTCACTCCACTGTTGATACGAGACCAATCGATATAATTCAAGCTATGCCGGAGGACTTAAGGGTAACGATTCATTCAAGAATAGTGGCTAAGCAGAGAGCTGACTTACACTACCATAATAGGAATGCAGTCACAAGAACATATAGGCAAGGCGATAAGGTTTACGTAAGAATGAATAAGCGTTTAGGTAACAAGTTTAGCAAGGTCTTTAGTGAAGGAATAGTTCAGCAAGACTTAGGAACAACACTTACCGCAGTCTAAAAATTTTCTAGTTGGCAATAAATCCAGTAGCAACGACAGACAAAATCGTAGAATTATTTACTTTGTAATATTTATTTTATGTTAAGATTAAATTTTTTTATAAATTGATTTTAAAATCTTTATATTGCCGTTTTTATATGAACTCCAAAATTGGTTATTTCTCATTATTTTTCTAGCGTTTCAGACGAGGACGTCTGAATTTTAAAAGGGGGAGTAGTTAACAATGGGTTAATGAATTGTTTTACTTCATTAAGATGTTATTACTCTCTCTTCATTCATATTTTTTCTTATTGTCTTTTTAGTACTTTTCTTTTCATTCATAATTTTGTTATTGCTTTAGTTACTAAGTACAGTAAAAATGAATTTCATTATTCTTAATTGTTACTATGAAAATTAACGGTATAGTTATTATTCTTCTTTTCATTGATATTTTTGTTATTGCATCTTTGCTGCTTAGTAAAGTAAAAATTATTTTGATGCTTTCCATCAATATTCTTAACTATTGCTATGCGGAAGAGTTTCATTGATCTTCTTCTGCATTTTATTACCCTTTACCAGGGATGGAAAAGTTGGTACAATTGTACTTTTTTTAGCACTATTTGGAAGCGAAAAACACCATAGCACCTCAATGACTTATTTAGCACTATTGAAAAATGTTCTCTACTTTATTACATCACTCAAATAATCTGTCTCATCAGTGTATAAGCTTTTTTTAGTTTCATTTGCATATTGCAACTCGTTGCTAACTTGACATATTAAGAGTTATAAAAGGAATATTATCCGTTTCACATTCATCTGCAAATGTAGAAAGGATATTTTCATACCAAAATTTAATAAAAATCAAAGGGACAAATGGACTGTTTCCTTTGACTGTCTCTAATTTAATCCAAACAAGGGATTTATTGAAGTCATTTAATTAGTGTTGCTACAATTTTTAAATAAAATCTCATAAACTTTTTTATTCCTTTATAGTTAAATATTAAAGTAAGTTGTTAAGTTTACCTATTATAAAGTGCTTTCAATAATTACAGCACCACCAGCATTTCAATAATAACAAACAATTAATTGTCTTCGGGTCATATTCTCTGATGAAAAAAGTGGAACTTAGATATACCAGATGGCTATCCATACTACTGTCATGATCTTAGAAATTCAAATTTTATGGATACAGTCTCTTGCTGGGGGGTTATTTCTTTAGGAGGCTGCCTCGAATTTCAGTTTCCATCTACGCGAATGTATAGAACAGAGTACATTACTGTTCTTAACTGTAGTTTACTGCCCTTCTTAAGAGAAAATAGTGAAAAAATATAGAGGATGGAATGGTTCCGTAAACAATCTATTGAGGTTTTATTGTGGCCAGCTTACTCTCCTAAAATGAATATTATTGAAAACGTTTTCCCAAACGAATTCCCCATTCTTGTCCGAAGATTATATTCAAAATAACAGACAATTTACCAGTGCTGAATATTTGAAATTAAAAATGATCGAAGATGTGAAAATAAACGGAGAAATATTAAATAATCTTTATAAAAATATCAAGGACCGAATATTTACTTTAATAAGGGGGTTTACTATGTTTTAAGTATAAATATTTTTGATAAAAAAAGCTGAGACTGGTGCTATAATTTTGCAAAGACTAAAAACCTTAATTTTTATACTAAGTCAAAACTGCGCTAACAATTTGAAAAATTTACTGTCATTTTTGTTCTTTTACATTAATACTACACACAATGAAATGAATTGTCATTTATATTTTTATTAATTTATAATAAAAAAAGTTTAAAAAAGAAAAAAAGTGAATTTAGTACAATCGGTCTGAAAAAAGTACAATTTTTTGTGAACGTTAGTACAATTTGTTAAGACCAATTTCCCATCCCTGCCCTTTACTATTTTCTATTTTATTTCATTGAAAACTGAGTTCAGTTCAACTCATGCTTTAGGCTTGAAAAGACCTTTCGAGGTTCCAGACAGTGAAGAAGCAAAATTAAAATAGAATTAAACATTTAAGAATGAATAAAAGTTAAATAAATTATACCATTAAAAGATCCACATAGTGGATAAGAATTAAAATCAACACAAAATAATTACAATAAAATAAAAGTTAAAATAAAAAGAAATAAATGTTTCACGTAGTGGAAAAGACTAAAATAAAATTAAAGTTATTACTAAAACTGTGAAAACAAAATAAATAAAATGAAATTGACTTAGTGTTTAAGTATGAAAAAGGTTCACATAGTGAAAAAGCAAAATAAAATTAAAATAAGAATTAAACATTTAAGAATAAATGAAAATTAAATAAATTGTCATTAAAATAACCACATAGTGGATAAGTCCAAATAGAAATTAGTATAAGAACTAAAATCAAGACAAAAATAAATTAGGATTGGATAAATTGAAATCAGAACTATATGGAAACAATTAAAAATAAAAATTAAAATAAAACAAAATATAAGTTAAAAATAAATGAAATAAATAGAATAGAATATGAATTATAATTTATTTTAAAATTAAATTTATAACAAAAACACTGAAAACAAATAAATAAAATGAAATTGTAATAATAACTAAATTTGAAATTAATTAAACATTCAACCAATTGAAATTTGCACAGAAACAAATTAACTTGTATAGACAGATATTAAAAAGAAAATTGCAAGACAATAATCTCAACAGAAGAGATAAAACCAGCCAATATGTATTTAATAATGAAGATTACCCAAATCAATAACACTAACACTAGTCAAAACAATAGATTTTCATACTCCGAAACGAAAATTTACGGAATCCACAGCAACTAAATCCACTAAACTGTCCTTTTGAAAAACTCGAAAAATTAATTGAAAACCAAATAGAACAGACCAATAAGTTAATAAATATCAAAACTATGCAATTGAATTTGAGAATTGGAATATGGAATGCCAATGGGCTTTCTAATCATACTGAAGAGGTAGAAATATTTCTTCAAACTAATTTTATTGATATACTCCTAGTCTCGGAGACACACTTCACAGACAGATCATTTTTTAAAATAAAAGATTTTGACATAATAAAAGCTAACCACCCAGATAATAGAGCACATGGTGGAGCAGCAATACTTGTAAAATCATCAATAAATTACAATTTCGCCGACGAAATAAGACAGTAAAATCTACAAGCCGCATGCATTAAAATATTTTGTGATTCGACTTCCATTAGCATAAGCTCTAACTATTTTCCTCCAAGATTTTCTGTAAAGTGTCAGGAATTTCAAGAATTTTTTAGAAATCTTGGGTCTAGATTCATAGTAGGTGGCGATTTCAATACTAAACATCACTGGTGGGGATCGAGATTAATAAATCCTAAAGTCAGGGAACTTTATAATTGTATCAGCAATAACAACTGTTCAGTTTTATCTACGGGTAGTCCAACATATTGGCCTACAGATTTGAATAAAACGCCAGATTTATTGGATTTTGTTGTATATTACGGCATACCAAATAATTTACTACAAATCAAATTTACTACGATCTAAACTCTGACCATTCGCCAGTTATCCTTGATTTTCATACATTCTTACTTTGCCACTTGAGAAGATATCAAAATTTAAATAATACAACTGATCTATCATCATATAGCACCTGGTTAGAAAGAACTGTCAGCCTCAATATTTCAGTAAAATCTGCATCGAATTTAGATGGCGCGGTTGAAACATGTAACAATTTAATTCATGAAGCTGGATTTCTATCTGCACCATCAACTGAGACCCATAATAACCCAAATCAGGTTTACGTATCTGCTGAAATAAGAACAATGATCCAAAATAAAAGAAGACTAAGAAGAATATGGCAAATGAGTAGAAACCCGAATGACGAACGAAACCTTAATAGGGCCACAAAGGATCTTAAACTACGGCTGACTGAAATAAAAAATAAACAGATTGAAAATTTTGTTTGTAATCTTAACGTTACAAGATATGACGAACATTAGCTGTGGAATGCCACCAAATACTTAAAGCGTCCAATCAAGAAAAATACACCTATAAGAGACAAAAACGGTTTGTGGTGCAGAACAGATCGAAGCAAAGCTGAAGCTTATTCATCACATTTATCAAAAATATTTCAGCCACATGAAGTAAGCGATTGTGCTTCTACAAAAGAAATCTATGAATTTCTAGATAGTCCATGTCCAGTAGATTGGCCAATAAAACATATTTCACCAAATGAAGTACGGGAGGAGATTGCTAAGATTAATTGTAAAAAATCACCAGGATACGACTGTGTTGATGGAAAAGTAGTCCAAGCCTTGCCTAAGAAAGCTGTAATTTTTCTTACGCTTATATTCAATTCAATTTTGAGGCTAAATCATTTTCCTTCGCAGTGCAAATATGCTGAAGTAGTAATGATCCCTAAACCTGGAAAGCCAGAAAATGTTGTAACATCATATCGTCCGATAAGTTTGCTAGTCACGTTCTCCAAAACATTTGAAAGAATATTTCTGAGAAGAATGTTGCCTATACTAGAAAAATATAACATAACACCATAGTACCAATTCGGGTTGAGACATATGCATGGAACAGCTGAACAATGCCATCGTATAGTGAATTTTATACGGAATTCCTTGGAGATACAACAAGCATTTGTTAGGGTCTGGCACACAGGACTACTATATAAGCTTAAAAAACTACTCCCAATACATTTTTATCTAGTATTAAAATCTTATATCAGCGGAAGGTATTACTATGTCAAGGTCAACAGAGATTTTTCTGGAATTTACAGTGTCAAGGCTGGTGTCCCTCAGGGTAGTGTGTTAGGCCCATTTTTATACACAATTTTTACATCGGATATGCCCGTAATAAATAACGTACTAGTTGCAACCTATGCAGATGATACAGCGGTGTTAGCTGCTGACACAGATTCGGACGTTGCATCACTATATCTTCAAAGAGAGCTGGATAAAATAGGAATTTGGCTTAATAAATGGAAGATAAAAGTCAATACCGAAAAATCTTTACACGTAACGTTTACTTTGCGTCGTGGAAACTGCTCACGTATATCCATTAACAACAATTATATTCCGCAATCTGATACTGTCAAATATTTAGGCCTACACATTGATCGCAGGCTTACATGGAAAAACCACATTAAAGCTAAGGAACATCATCTTAACTTGAAATTTAAGCGCCTAGGTCTCAAATCTAAACTAAGTCTCGAGAATAAGGTTATTTTGTATAAAGTAATGTTAAAACCAGTGTGGACCTACGGTATATAGCTGTGGGGCACGGCCAGCAATTCTAACATTGAAATTCTACAGAGGTTTCAATCAAAAACATTGAGGTCCTTAGTTAATGCTCCATGGTTTGTATCAAACAAAACAATTCATGACGACTTATCAATTCCGATGGTTAAAGAAGTAGTTAGAAAACATAGCGAAAATTACTTGGAGAGGCTGAGTAATCATTATAACCCATTGTCAATAATGCTACTTGATGACACAAACGAAGTAAGAAGACTGAAAAGAAACCACATATTGGACTTGTCGTTTCGTACCTAATTAGTTATACATACATTAATTAAATTCTGTGTACATATATGTAAATATTAAACTTTAGGGCTTTTGTATATAATGTATATATTATAAATTTTTGAAATAATTTTAATTTTACCAGTTTTTCTTTCTGTATATTGTTGTTCTCATTGGAGTTCAACAATAAATGTTATTCTTTACTTTATAAAATTTACTTAATATCCTTGGATAGCTTGTAAATAAAACTAATAATAAAACAAACAAAAATTTGCTATACTTCTGTAGTTGGAGACTTATAATTTATTACCAGCTTTAAACAATGGAATTATGAATGATTTTTTCTAAACAGTTGGAAAATAACTATGTTTAATAGATTTATTGAAAACTGCCGTTATATAGTTTTTAAGTTTCATGTAGTTCTTGTATAATCGGTAATCAATATTAAAATCCCCGGCAACAATTATGGATGTGTATGTAATATAGTTTTTGAGGTTCGCGTAATTCTTGTACAATCGGTAATAACTTGTACAAGTCCATTATCGTTTATGATCTGTTGCAAGTTTTGTTTATAAAAAGTTTCTCTCGAGTAATCAACACTAAAATCCCCGGAAACAATTATGTCTGTTTTTATCAAAAATCTCTTCAATTGTTCGCTCAAAAACTTCATAAAATTCTGAGTCCTTACTGTTTGGTGATTGATATACATCTGCAATTATCCAATATTTAAAATTTCGTATCTTTTCACATATTTTTGTTTTATTTGTACAAAATATCAATTTACATAAAATTTAGTCCCAGCGGCTCTTAGACATTATTGGGACAAGTTGGCAAATAATAAATACATATATGTACATACATAAAAATCATTAAATTTGGATTTGATAATGGTGGAGTATGCTTGAGAGCTCGATTTGACGACTGTCACTTGCTAAAGAACGAACATTGAAAGTCATAAATTGTATGTCTATGTATTCTAACTACTGATTTTGCTTCGTGTTGTGGCATATGTTTATATTCGGATAAGAAATTTGAAATCTGCTCCTCCGGTATTAGAAAGAAGTTTTCAAGCTTTAGGAACTCATCAATTACCGTAGGTTTTTGCATTGATTCATCTTGACGGAATAAATTAGAGTTTTCCCAGGAGATCGTAGAGACTGATATATTCTTCGGCAGTTTACGCATTGAACATCTTCAGTTTCTGAGCCCATCTGCTGACATTCACCTTGAAGATAATTTTTATCACATTTGACACACTTATACTCAGAATTGCAGTTTTTGGCTTTTCGCAAAGAATTGTCTGGCTTAGAAGATATTTTATATAGGAAATATCACTGAGACTTTTACCGGGGTTAAGTGTTACTAGGAACAACCCTGTATGATATGCATTTTTAGTGGAATATGCTGTTGCCTCGTCTGCCTCGGTACCATGGTAGATACCTCTTACAATAAATAATGTTTGTTTAAACAATTTTAGTGTGTAAGAGATTGAGTGAATATTCTTTTCCTTCAGCAGGGCCATTATTTCTGTATGTACCAAAGAGTCAGAGAGGTAAAGTTTGTTCTTACCCTGGTTTACATTTTTTATTTTAAATATAATTTTAGGTGTTTTAGCTGTCAGTTGTTCAACTAGCCTTTTATTGTTGACGTTAAACAAGAAGATGGGTGGACAATATGACCTGGTCGTATTCTTGGCCTTTGTGATGAAAGATTTAACTGGATTTTTCATCCTATGCACGGAAATTGAATGCGAATCGGCTAATCTTGAAAGTGGACAAATTGTGTAGCAGAGTTGAACTCTCGGACGACGCGAGGACAAGAGTAGAACAAACAATAGAGATAATAAGACGCGGATGTAAAAAGGCAATGCCCTTGTTGAGAGCCCCAAATATCAGAAAGAAGGCAGTGTACTGGTGGAACTACAATATCACAGCACTCAGGCGAGAGTGCCTACGACTACGACGGAGGCACACTAGAGCCAGACCCGATGGACCAGCTGCTGACGAAATGCAGACGTATAAGGAGGCAAAGATGTCTCTGAAGAAAGCTATATCGCGCAAGAAAAATCTGGCATTCCAGGAACTACGCGATGGCGTAACTTAAATCCTTACGGACTTGGACACAAAATTGTAATTGACAAACTGAACAGGAGGAAACCAATGGTAATTATGGACGAGCGAGTAATGAAAAATAAAGTTGATACACGACGGAACATGCTCAATACGAAATTTTAACCTTTTTCCACAGAGGAGCTGTAAGTAGCAGCGTTCGGATTAAAACCCGGCAAGGCACCTGGGCCTGACGGCATCCCGCCTGAGGTAATAAGGGAAATTACCAGTCAAAGACCGGAATTCCTACTAGTAATGTACAGCGTGTGCCTAAGAGATTGTATTTTCCCCGAAATATGGAAAAAACAACGGCTAGTCTAAATAAGCAATGGAAAGGCCAATCCAGAGGGCCCATTCGCGTACAGACCACTGTGCATTCTGGGATACGTCAGGAAAGCTGCTCGATAGGCTTTTGAAGCCACGGTTTACTGCGGCAATTGAGAATAGTGGCGGACTGTCTGCCAGACAATATGGATTTCGATCCGGTCGGTCTACAATTGACGCCTTGAGGGAGGTGACAGAAGCGGCCATAGTTACACAGCGTAGGAGTCGCTCTACGAGGCCTGTACTACTGCTTGTGACTTTAGATATTAAAAACGCATTTAATAGTCTTAGATGGAGCGATGTATTGAATGCTTTGTAGTACAACTTTTCGGTACCACACTACATCCTGCCATGACACGTAGTTATCTAAGTAACAGACTGTTACTGTATAATACAACCTTAGGACCAAGAGTGAAATATATAACATCAGGAGCGGCACAGGGATCTATCCTAGGCCCCGATCTATGGAACGTTAATTACGATGGAATTCTAAGCGAGGATATGCCAGATGTAACTTTTTTGGTTGGATACGCAGATGACATTGCAGCCGTTATCACGGCCAGGAATACTGAGGAGGCGCAGCGAAAACTGAGGCGTGTCATGCTAAAAACGATAACATGGTTGGATTCCCACGGCCTAGACCTGGCCACGCATAAAACGGAATTACTGCTGATCACTGGTCGCCGTATCCCCTTGCAGGTGGACGTGAGTATTGGAAACGAGGTAATTAGAACCAAGAGCTCGGTGAAATACATGGGGTTAAAGCTGGATACCAGACTGACATTTTCGTATCCGATTCAGTACTCGGCTGACAGCCCAGCAAATTAATGGCGAATATTTGAGGCTCGCTACCGGCGAGACGGAGACTCCTAATGGAAGTTGGAAGCAGCATTATGCTCTATGGGAGCGAAATTTGGGCCGAAGCGCTAGAGGTTAAGAAGCGGGCAAACTCACTGCTATAGGTACAGAGAACGGCTGCATTGCGCATCGCGTCGGCATATCGTACAGTGTCTGCCCCAGCCGTACTTGTGATAGCAGGTACAATCTCTGTGGATCTGCTGGCAGTAGAGCGGATGGAGATTTATAAAGCAAAATCGGCTGGAAATCACATATCCGGCCACTTCAGGGAAAACACTATTTCAGAATGGTAATGACGATGAAACGATGAAGATAGGGGAAGGTGGGCGGCTAGACTTATCCCGGACATAAAGCCATGGATTGTTCGAAAATTTGGAGAGATAAATTTCTACGTTACGCATATGCTATCGGATCCCGGATATTTTAGGAAATATCTGGACAGAATGGGCAAGACCGACTCCCCTTACTGTCTTTACGAGGAAGGGGAAGTAATTGATGATGTGAACACACTGTGTTCGAATGTGCACGCTGGCAGACCTACTGTACTGACATCAACGATTGGAACGATCACGACCGCTGACATTGTCGGAGTTATGATGACGAGTAGGACGAATTGGGCCTGAGACTGAAGAAGAGAGATCTGGAGACTGCAGAACATGTAGCCACGCCAGTATAGATGACACTAGCTCACGTGTCAAACGAAATCCCAGTCGGGAATAGTGGAGACATTTAGAAGTATCCTCAACCTTCAATACGCAATCCGGACGCGGAGCATGAAGGTGGTCAGCGGGCCAAAAGGTACATTTACTCCTCCCAGGCGTAAAAAAAGTCATGAAAGTAAGGCAAATTTATTATCACCTAACTAGGTGACATCAATATTTGTGGGAGAAAACCCATCGATTCTTTTATTGAACGTCTGAGTGGAGGAATTTTCATCAGGTGCAGGCATTAAGTTCACGTCAATCATATCTTGCAGTTCCATAACTCAGATGTATTTAGTTTTTGTCAATCACTTTTAAGGTTTTGTAAGTCGAATAGTTTGCCTTTTAACAAAATACCTTATTGTTTTCAATAGTTGTTATTGTTTTTAAACGCTTTAATTTTTCCTTTTAACAAACCACTAAAAATTCTGTTATTGTTTTTCTTCTTTTTCTAGCAAATTTTATTGAAATATGCTTGCTCTTGTTCGAAATGTTTGCTGCTGCGCCACTTTAATACAATGACAAGCAGGCAATATACCGGCATTAAACTTCTATTTTAGGCCTAAAAATTTTTTAAATTCACAGTTTATTAGAAATCTTTCATTAAATTACTATTGTTTTTATAAATTTTTTTTAACGTTTGCAATTAGTTTTCCAAAAAATTTTAATTATTTGCTTTAGATTTTTATTGTAGAAATTCTAAGAAAACTGTATATTTTATCTGCTGTCCGCACTTGTTCCTAAACCTATTTTTGATCACATAAATATTTGAACTTGCAAAAATTTTGTAAGAGCAAATAGTAGCAAATAACAGCTGTTGCAGTGTTGTCCACTTTTAATAATAAATAATAATTTTTTTTCATAAAATCAACAAAACAGGAAATTTTTAATAATAAACTTCATATGAAAAGTAGAAATTAAAAAAAATGAGTGTAAATACCTCTCGACTGGTTTTTAAAAGCTTTGATCCATTAGTTCATTATGAACCAGGAACAAAAAAATATTATATTTATCACATTTTTATGTACATATATATACAATATGGTATTAAGTTTTATATTTTATCATTTAAACTAAATTCAGTTGTCAACACTGATGTAGAAAAGTAAACAATTAAATTGCTGTGTGAATTTACATTATTTTTTGGCAAATAATATGACGGTAAGTTAAAAGGTTTTTTTTGAAAAGCAATATTTTTATAAATATGTAAATAATTGTGGTAAATATTTTTGGAGTAGGGAAAGTTACGGTAATGTTTACCCATCTTCCATTTCGAGTTTTTATTTATTTATTCATTTTTATTTATTTGTAATATTTTTTCCGCTTATTTCTGTTGTTCTTATTAAAAAATTTGTATATTTTCGTTTTGTGAATTTTCTGTTCTGCTTTTTAATCATATGTATCTTTTCGTTTCTTTCTCTTTTTCTGATGAAACTAAATTTTGTTCATGAGAAAACAAAAATATTTCTTTCGGTCTGACCGCAGGGAAACCATTCTTACTCCGAACTGTATTTGATGCTGTTTCATTGTTATTTGGGAAAATAAATTTTGTCAAATGTTTACCTTCAATGTAACCAGCAAACAAAATACGGAAAAATTTAATGCAAATACGAGTAAGCATATTTGAAGCAAATATTTTTTTCAGTGTGACCACAGCTTTACTCTCATCGCTATATCCAACCATCAAACACTCAACACCTTTTGACCTAAATTTCTTTCTCTAGTACAATTGCCTTGGTGCCAAAGGTTTTTAAATGCCTTACTCTCGGTCTATACCCATACCATACTTCAAATGTAGTTTTATCGGTTAAAATACTTGTAGTCGTACGATTTCTTATGTATACCGCAGTTGTAACCGCTTCAGCCCAATAACTTTCTGATAAAGCAGAATAATTTATCATAGTTCTAGCCATCTCTATAAATGTAATATTTGGCCCTCCGCGACACCGCTTTGTTCAGGCGTATATGTGACCGTTAACTGTCTTTTAATCACGTGATTGAGCAAAAACCTATCGAATTCTTTATTAAAGTACTCGCGACCGATGTCAGATCTTAAACACTTTTTTTCTCTCGTTTGTTTTTCAACTTTGGTCTTATAGTCTTTAAATACACGTAGTACTTGATCTTTTGATTTTATAAAATAAACCAACATAGGCCTAATGTTATGTTTTAGCTTTAAGTAATGTGCAACTGTGTATAGTAAATTAAGTCTATTGTGAATTATTATAAGGAAGAAAGAAAAGAGATATTTATTATCCACACACACCCTGAATTGTAAGGTACGTTATTCGAATTCAATAAATTGTTATTGAAATTAATACCTTTTTTGTATTTTGTTATATTTGCCGAATATTTTATTTGATTTCCCCGCTACCACGCCATTTTGGTCCATTCGAGCCGGATCATCCCCTGAAGAATAAAATAAAATATTTGACAATAATCTTTTGTAGATTATTCGCAGCATTGGGTTTGGATATTTGTTGGTGCACACCCGTTTCACCGTTGGATTTTCCTTTTGCATAATTCGCCGTGGTCTAGTAGGTAGTGTGCTGGCTTATTAGACGAAAGGCCCGGGTTCGTATCCCAGGTCAGACATCAAAACGAAAAATATTTCTTCGGCGACTTCCTCTCAGCGGATTTCTGGCAAAGACTCTGAGAAGTAAAAATTGCCATGAAAAGCTTCTCAAAAATCTGTCGTTCGAAGTCGACTTTAAACTGTAGGTCCCGCCACTCATGTATAAAATTAACGCACACAACATAAGTGGTGTGAGAAGCTAGGTCGTAATCCTGACTGAAGGGTTGTAATGGCCAATTATGTATGTATGTATGTAATTCTCTTTCCCTTAAAAATTCTTGTTTACAAGGTATGTAAAAACACATATAATTTGGTGAGAGATATATATACGTATGTGAAAACAAGTGAAAATAAAAAAAGAGATAAAAACAAATAATAAAAATAATAGAAAAAATAAAGTTCAGTGAAGTGTGTCTCTAAAAACAAAAAGCAAGTGAACAAATAAACGGGAAAAAGATACACAAACAACACAGAGTGCATTGATCTTGCGCGTTGTTGCTGTGTACTTGCTTGATAAACAGCTGGAAGCTTGTCACACGATAAGGTGGCCGCTGTTTCTAATATTTTATATTCTTACGCCAATATAATAAACGAATTTGTTTTGAGATATTTCTTTTCTGATTTTTGATTGAAAGAAATATATATATATATTATATATTTTCCTATGAACATATTTTTATAATTTTTATTATATTTTATATATATGTGAAAGAATTCGTTATTGATTAACGTTTTAAGTAATCATTTTTATCGCGATTTTAATTTTTTATTTTGGAATTTGATAACTTTCCTTTTTTATATTGGTATTCGCGAACACATTCTTTTTCTCTCATTTTTTTCGGACTCATTTCGCGTTGAACTAATCGGTGTTAATATATCCCTTTTCTTATTGTTGGGATTGTACTATTCGTAAATTTCTTTGGAATTTTTGGATTTTTTTTCTTTTTCTCGTTTGTTTCTATTTGAAACTTCACATTTGGTAGTCGCCTCTCGCGATCATTCTTTTTCGTTTTTTCCTTGTATTCAAAGTTTTTATAGCTTTTTCTTTACCCCAACTCTGATAAAATGGTCGCGTGAAGGAACTTAAGGAAAAACTACAATCGCTTATGCGATTTCGAAAGCTTTATTCAAGCTATCCCTAAAGAACAACATTCTGTTCACACTCTGAGTGTCCATGGGCAGGAACTCACCCGTTTGTGGGAAGCGTTCCGGGGCACTTATGAGGATTTATTGGAAAATGCTGACGATACCAAGGTATCTTCTAAGGACTTTAAGGCCAAGTATATGTCGGGATATACACTATAATTTCAATACATCTCGGTCATTGATGGGTTGACTGATAGCCTTAAGAGCAAGGCATCAAACCCGCCCAGTGACACCCCAACCTTTGCTGGTGATTACGGATCTTGGCCAACATTTAGGGATATGTTTTTGGCCATTTACGGGAACAACCCCCATATTAGTAACATCCAAAGGATGTACTATCTTTTACAGAAAACAGAAGGTGAGGCTAGGGACAAAATTCGCACTGCCCCATGACGAATGATGGTTTCGACATGGCTTGGCAGAATCTCGTCGATCGTTACGAGAACAAGAGAGTACTAGTCAACTCTCAATTGAAAACCATCTTTAACCTCCCTTCCATCTGTATGGAGTCTGGCCCTTCTATTAAGCGTTTGCAATTAATGACTGTATAACGAATTTGTCGTTGCTGGGAATAGAAACCCAAAACTGGGACATCTTCTTCGTTTACATTTGCTCCACTAAACTTCCCGAGGACACTTTATGTATCAGGGACCATGCTCAGACCTACCAAAGTGGAGTAAGATGGATGAGTTCCTGACCGTCAGATACCGAACTCTGTAAACAGTGTCGGACATTATCGGCAGCCACAATTTTTCTCAAGGTGCTGCACGGGTTAATAACCAAGGCAGTTCTGGTAACCCTCGAAACTGAAAACCTTTGGGACCACTGCGGCCACCAAACTTACCCCAAAGAAAATGTCCTGTTTGTAGTGAGAATCATCCCATCCGTTTATGTTCGGACTTTTTGAGAATGACGGTTACTGCTCGTTTGGCAGCCGTTAGGAAGCAAAAGTGCTTGGCAGCTTTGCATGAGTTCAAGAGATGCCAGAGCTCAAATGTTTGCTTTATTTGCAAACAAAAACATAATTCGCTACTTCACCGTACCGATTAGTCGTTTCTGGGAGCTAGAGGAAAAACCGAAGTCGAGGATATTGTCGCCTGAAGGTCGCTTTTGTGAGGATCTGTATTGTCGCACGACTTATAGGACTAAAGAGGGTCGATATGTAGTTGCTTAACCTTTTAATCCGAATTTTCGACGGATTTGAATCTTGATCCATCTCGAAAGGGTGCTCTCGCCCAATTTTTGAGAAATGAGTCTCGTATGTTGAGGAACCCTGAGATTAAGGATCAGTATGATAAGGAATATCTTACCATGGGTCACATGTTGAAAATAGAACACGATTCTGTTCATTCCCCTAAACCCAGTTATTATTTACCTCATCATGCCGTGTTTAAGCCTGATAGCACAACCTCTTCTAATGGCTTAAGTCTTAACAATGTTTCTCACACTGGCCCGATTTAACAATCCGATTTGACTATCTTGATTCTCCGGTGGAGACTGTTTGTCTTTAACGCGGACATACAGAAAATGTATAGACAAATACTGGTCGTACCAGATCACACCCCTTTTCAAAGGATATTGTTCCGTCGAAACTCTGAGGAAGATGCCAAGACTTCGAATTAAGCACAGTTACGTTTGTTGCTAAATGTGCACCCTATTTAGCATTATGAACCCTACATCAGTTAGCTAATGATTGCGAATCGGACCACCCGTTTGCTTCCGAAATTTTGTGAAACCAAATGTATGTGGATGACCTTTTAGATGGTTCGCACTCGTTTGTGGAGGCTACTCGTAATCGTGATGAGATAATTCATGTTCTGAATTCTGCCGGTTTTTCTCTCCGCAAATGGACTTCGAATGATAGAGGTCTTACTGATGATTTACCCCCCGAACATCTATTGGATGCCCAATTTCTAAAATTGTCAGACGCCAGCACCGCTAAAACTCTGGGTCTACGTTGGAATGCGAGCTTTTATGCATTTTTCTTCAAGCCAGCTCCAACGCCCGATTTCTCTGTGGTCACTAAACGCTCCGTCTTCTCTCAAATTGCAAAGTTATTTGACCCCGTTCGGTGGTTGGCACCTAAAGTCATAGTTGCTAAAATACTTCTCCAACCCCCGTGCCATTGGCCAACTTTCGTGGTAAATCGAGTATCTTATATCGTGGACCAGGTAGGCACTGATAATTGGAATCACGTCGAATCTCATCCAGGGACCGAAAATAACTGTTATTTTTGAATTTTTTATTAAAAAAAAGCAACCGCAAGGAAATGTCGGAGAACAGAACCAAGCAGGGACCGTAACTGTTATAACTTTTATAGTAAAAGTCACAAAATAAGAATTATTTTTTGACTTTTATTTTTTCGAGCAAAAATAAAAGTTCTCTTTTGATTTTTATCATTTCGAGCAAAAATAATAATTATTTTTGACTTTTGTGTAAAAGTCATAAAATAAGAATTATTTTTTGACTTTTATTTTTTCGAGCAAAAATAAAAGTTCTCTTTTGATTTTTATCATTTCGAGCAAAAATAATAATTATTTTTGACTTTTTTGTAAAAGTCATAAAATAAGAATTATTTTTTGACTTTTATTTTTTCGAGCAAAAATAAAAGTTCTCTTTTGATTTTTATCATTTCGAGCAAAAATAATAATTATTTTTGACTTTTGTGTAAAAGTCATAAAATAAGAATTATTTTTTGACTTTTATTTTTTCGAGAAAAAATAAAAGTTATCTTTTGATTTTTATTATTTCGTGCAAAAATAATAATTATTTTTGACTTTTATTTTTTCGAGCAAAAATAAAAGTAATTTTTTGACTACTATTTTTCGAGCAGAAATAAAAGTCATTTCTATTTTAATTCATGATGAATTCATAAAATTTATTAAAAATTCTTTAAAACAATTAAAATAAATTATGTTAAAAAATTTTATAAAAGTTATTTTCAACTTTTATTTTTTCGAGCGGAAATAAAAGTTAAGTTTTGACTTTTATTTTTTCAATCAGAAATAAAAGTTATTTTTTGACTTTTATTTTTTCGAGCAAAAATAAAGTCATTTCTATTTTAATTCATGATGAATTCATAAAATTTATTAAAAATTCTTTAAAACAATTAAAATAAATTATGTTAAAAAATTTTTAGAATTAAGTTTTGCAATAAATGTTGATAAATATTATGAATTCAACATGAAATAAAACAAAAATAACTTTTATTTCTGCTCGAAAAATAAAAATCAAAAAAAAAATTTTATTTCCACTCGAAAAAATAAAAGTCAAAAATAACTTTTATTCTCACCCGAAAAAATAAAAGTCAAAAAATAACTTTTATTTCTGTTCGAAAAAATAAAAGTCAAAAATAAATGTTATTTTTGCACGAAAAAATAATAATCAAAAAATAATTCTTATTTTGTGACTTTTACGATAAAAGTTATAACAGTTACGGTCCCTGATCTTATCATAACCCTGCTGACTTGGCTAGTCGTGGTATGAGCGCTAAGGAGCTCTCTACTTCGGATATTTGGTGTAAAGGTCCTGAATGGTTGTCTCGCTCACAGTCTAAGTGGCCACTGTCGTCTTGTAAACCCATCAATCAGTTGGAAACGTGTTTGATACAGGTCAACGTTGCCCAAACGGATACGTCCGAGGAATTCTTGAGTCGATATTCTGACATTAACCCTTTAACCCCGGGACATTTCCTTATAGGAAGTGCCATCCTATCCCCACCGGAACCTGATTTTTCAAATGAATCTCTAAGCTATGCTAATCGATGACGTAAGCTGAAGATTTTGCACCATTTGTTCGCGCGTCGTTGGAAGCACGAATACTTTGTCGAATTGCATAAACGCAACAAATGGAAGGTTCCTCAGAGAGATTTCGTTGTAGATTATTTTGTTGTCATTCGTCATAACAACTTACCCCCTAACGAATGGAAGCTAGGTCGGATCGAACGTGTCTATCTCGGCCCCGATTCGAAGTGGCCGATGTTCGAACCGCCAATGGCGTTTTAACTCGGCCAATAGTCAAACTCCTGCTGCTTCCTAATCATGACCAAAACTAATATTTTTCGTTTCCTTTGTCCGTTTTTTTATTGTATTTACAGTTGTCGGAACTTGCATTCCGTCGACTAGCCGTGGAACGTCCCAAGAATGACAGCCTCAACGACGTTATTGCTGCCTCCAACTCCAAATGCAGATTGTGTTCAGCATCCATTGCGGAAATGCCCCACATTCCGTCGTATGAGTCCTTTCAAACGATTGAGCGTTGTAAAAAGGCTCAAATACTGTATTAATTGTCTGGCAAATTCCCATTTCGTCAACTAGTGCCACAGCAGTGAAAGATGTATGGAATATTTACAAGAACACCATACCATGCTGCATTTCCATCGGCAAGCTGACATCAATCAAGAACGAAGGAAGACATCGTCCACAGCCAAGAAAAGCCAACATGGCAAACGTCAACATAAAATAAAAAACAAAAGCACAGCCGAAACCAGAAGAGCGCAATCCACAACCAAGCTCTCACGAGGAAGTGTACGTGTGCAGATCAGCCTTCCAACAGTAATGGGGCTGTCGTGGCTGCTTCGAATGCAACGGCAGGGCCCACCATCGTTATAAACGTACTTGGCAAATAGCTTCTTTTTCTTTATTAGTATTCCTTTATAATCTGAGTTATTATTATTATTATCTACCTTCGTTATGTTTATTTTTTTACTATGAATTATATAAATGAATTACCCTGAATTGTACACTTACTGATCTCTGGCCAGGTGACGTCTCGGTCCGCTTGTTGCAATGCCGCAAGGGGACGGGATGTTCACACTGGCCACCCTAATATTATGTTTTAGCTTTAAGTAATGTGGAACTGTGTGTACTAAATTAAGCCTATTGTGAATTGTTATAAGGAAAAAAGAAAAGAGATATTTATTATCACACACACCTCGTAAGTTTTTCGAATTCAATAAATTGTTATTGAAATTAATACCTTTTTGTATTTTGTTTTATTTGCCTTTAATTGTTATTTTTTTCGGTTTCATTTTTGATTTGTAACTTGTATTGCGAAAGGGTAACGCTTTTTAATATGTGTGTGCGTGTGTGTTAAAATTTGGGGAGCATGCATAACTTTAAAATAATTAAATCGTTGCAGAATTTTGTGTGATCGATCTATTGTATACCTATACACTTTGCATGTAGGTGTGATTAATGTTGAAATTAAAAGAATGTTTAATTAGTTCTTTTGTTATAAAAGTGCATTTATTAAAAATTAAAAAACAAGTTTACACAGTTTGTTCAATGCAAAATCCATATCACGTTCCATACCACGGTGTAATCAGTGACGAAACGAATTTGACAGGAGCACTATCCAAAAATGAAAGAGACAGCAAATATTACCAAAAAGTATTTCTGTCTCTGTCTGATTCGTTCAGTTTTGTTTATTTATGTTTTGTTAATTTTTAGGGTGGATTTTTATTTTCTATTTTGGTAGAAATTGATGATATTTTTGTAAAATAATAGAATAGTTTTGATAGGAAATGCATTTTTTTATTGGGGAAACGTAGTACGGAACTAAAGTATTTGGTGACACCTTGCATCGATTGTTAATAACTTAGTATTTAACCAATTGAGAGGTATATTCACAAACTCCTGAAACAAAAAGTTGTGAGAATATATTTTGTTATATTTTTCTTTTCACTTATCTTTTACACACGGAACTTATTTCCTTGTGAAGAGAAATTGCTAAGAGTTCGATTAATAATGAAAAAATTACAGAATTTAAACTTTTTCATTCAAGAAATTAATAAATACTGGTAATATACACAAATTTCTGCAAGAAAAAAATTTTATAAGCAATATGTCTTATTTGATCTTCATATAGTTAGCTTCTTACTTACCTTTTGCACAAAAAACTATATTCATTGTGATCAGAAACTAGTTACTTTTCGATTAATATTTGAATATTTACGAATTTTTAAAATTTTCATTGAAGAAATTAAAAAATATTTTAAATTTTCCCTTTTTAACACAAAACAAATGTTTGTTTACATTTAATTTTTCTGCTTTTTTCCTTCTGTATATCTGTTGCTTCTAACACATTTGGTTCGTAATACTTAAAACAATTTTTTGTCTACCTCTAGTCGGGCCAGTGTTTTTATGTTATGAGCACTTTTCAAATGTCATAGCTTTCGTCACTGATTAATTGTGTTCCATACAGTCTGGCGCGAGTAAACAAAGAAATATTTCATATGTGTGTGATTAATGTTGAAATTAAAAAAAAGATGTTTAATTTGTCTTATTTTTTTTTTTTATATTAATATTTTTATTAGAGAAAAATAAAAAAATATTATTCTAAAACTTATACTAAATACATTTCTTAAACTTATACTAAAAAAATATCTTATAATTATAATTAAATTTTATTAAAAGTACAGTTTTCACATTTCAGTACATAACAGAAATTTATTATTTTTCTTGCTTCTTCTTCTACTAGATTCTTTTTATTTTTATAATAACTGCAAAGACAGCTGTCTGAACCGCATGTTGCGTCTTTATTATACCAGACACAATCTTCGAAATGTTCTCCATGTTTGGTTTGTTTTTAAACTATAAATATGTTCAACAAGTGATTGTACATCAATCAGTTTGTTCCTATCTTCATCGGAAATAATGTGTGTAAATGTTTTTAAAAAATTAAACAATTCTGAGAGGAACATTGTATATATCTAGTTACTGTACGTTCATATGCAATGTTTGCAAATAATGTTTAACATTAATTGTTCTCATATTTATACTATTTCATCATCATAACGCCTAATCAATTTCTGTGCTTGTTGTTTAGTTAACAAATATTGAAGATGAGATGATTAAAACACCATTAATTTTTCTATTTATATACGTATATTTATATATATATTGTTACGAAAGTGGAAATGGTGTTGTTAAAATAATTAACAAAAGCTCCAAAAACAACACAATGATCATGCATAAAATGATAAACAAAATGCTCCAAAAACAAAACAGCGCACTGTTCACGTGATCAATGAATGAGTAGAAAAATATACCAACAAGAATAAAGCATAAAAAGACGTAAATAACCGACAACAACATGAAGGGAACAAAGAAGTAAACAAGAAACAACAATGTGCAGTATAAAATAGCGAACAGAGAAATAACCCAACAACAACTAATCTACCTGCTCAAATGTAAACAAGAAACAACAAAAATAGGAATAGTTTGTTTACATTTTTAGATTGTTCCCGAAGGACGTCCTCGTCCTTCAGGGGCATTCATCACACTGATGATCCAGTGATATAAAAGGCAAGCCCAAAGCGAGCGATGATGATTCAGAGTTTGAATTGAATCGTGTAAGACGACTTCACGTTGGTAGAGAATTAAAATCTATCGTGGATTCAGAGTTCAGAGATTGAGTTGAATCAGTCGCGTGTGCAGACGGCACGTTGCATTTGAAGTGTGAATAAAGCTAGACGTGTATAACAACATTATGTTGGTTGAAGTGATAAATCAATCGGTTGTGTGCAGACAAGTTGCGTCTGAAGGAAGCCGTTGTTAGTGTTGTGCTTACAAAAAGTTTGTGAGCGAGGAATAACTAACAAGTGTTGTTGCTTACGAAAAGGTTGTAAGCAGAGGATTATCACGAACAAACACATATTGCGAAAATTATCGTTGTATACGTAAAATAAGCTGGAACAGTGGCACAAAAGTTGTGCAGATAATAAAGAATTCATCAAAACTGAACACGAATTTATTTTTACTTTATTTGCAATCTACGAACTCATATTTTTAGCGTTTTTAAAAGGTAAAAACGTAACAATATTTATATTTTTATATATTTCATATTTATGTATTTACAAAAGTTTTTTTATCTCATTGGTAAGAGGAATATATTCAAACATTCTATCGTGTATAATTGTACAATATGCAGATGTACTTGCAGGTATATTTGTTAAGGTTTTTATTTCTATACGGATATCTATTGGTCCAGTTTTAATTCTTTCATTCTGATGGCTAACATCTATTACAATTATTGGCGCTGTTGTCTTGAATTTTTCCCTTATTAATAATGGTTGTGAGTCACGTAAATAATAGTTTTGTTGGAATTTTGAATACATATTATACAATACAGCAAAACGATTTCGATCGAATTTTAGATTTAAGTCATCATATGGGTATACATCAGAATTCAAATGCACTTTTACATCAGCTAAATCGCAATGAACAAATTTATTTTGATTTCGATCGAATTTTAGATTTAAGTCATCATATGGGTACACATCAGAATTCAAATGCACTTTTACATCAGCTAAATCGCAATGAACAAATTTATTTTGATTATTGCGCAATGCTAAAAGAAGGAATCGTGGTCTCTCATTTTCATTCGCTAGCTTAACATTCCATAGAACAGCTGTGCTTTGTGGAAGTGAAGAATAATAATATGTATCCCAGCTTTTAAATGCAATATTTAGAGGTCGGCTGCTATTAAATGTTTTAAATATTTCCAACCTGTAAGCATCAGCCAATTGAATATGTGGTACTTTCCATGTATGTTCAGGATAGATAACTTAAATTTTTCACTAGGAATAATAGGTTTGACTACTTGAGAATCATCTTTATAGCGTAGGAGAATTAGTTCATGTTTAGAATTGAGTATTACTTTATTAAAATCTTCAGCAAATCCAAGAATCATTTTTAATGGAACACAAAAATTGAAATAACCGAAAGCTAGTGAAAGTTCGTCAGCATGATTTGGTGCCCAACCTGCATTCATTAACAAATTGCTTTCAAGTTCATTTAGTGATACATAGTTTTTCATTTCTGTAGTTATTCCCAAATGTCGTGTACGATCAATTTCTATACCGTTAAGTTCATATCGGATTTCATCAAAGAGATAACCCATACAGTTGTTAAAAAGTTTTAGAGATATGGCGACTGTTGAATCTTCCTTAGTTGCTTGCCCTTCAATATAGAGAAAGCCTTCACTTGGTAAAACATATAAATCCAGGTTTTGAATTGATATTCGAATTTCCTCATTATTTTTATCATTTATCATGATATTCCTTTTTAACAATTGAAATATCAAATTGTGGTTTTTGTAATACGTTTATTATATTACTCATTTTTTCTTCTTCTATTAACTTTAATTGAAATCTTAAACTTTGTAAAAACTTTTGATTATTTTTACTAAGATTTTTCGGTTCGGTTTCCTCTTGTCTTTTTTTCAATTTTATGTGTTCTTTAAAAGAAGAAGATAATTTGATGGCGGAATGAATGTTAGTAGTATGTTTATGCCGCTTCTGAATCAATTTTCCCATACAAAATTTGGTCCATGCATATCTGTAAAAGAATTAAATTATTGCAGAATTGTTTACGGTTGGTCTATAGGTTTGTAGCATATATTGTGATGAGGTAATGCTTTTTAATGTATGTGTTAAAATTTAGGAGCATACATAGCTGTAAAAGACTGTATTCTTTAGTTTATTTTTGTGATTTAATGTTGAAGAAATAGAAAAGAAATGCATATCTGCATGATCGTTTTAATGGTAGGTTGGTTGTGTAATTGTTTTTATTTGTATTGCTTTTGGATTCTTTGGACGGACAGAATGAGTGCGTGTAACATTTTTAAAGTATGTGTAGTTAGGTATTGTTGAAGAAGTAGAATAGCTGTACGTGTTGTGCTTTTTGTGTTAGAAGCATCTTTAATTTTAAATTGATAAGAAAGTCTTGTCACGTGTTCGTCCTGGTCATATGTTGAAGAAATAGAAATATAGTTATACGTGTTGTTGTTTTTTATTTTTTGTGTGATTTAATGTTGAAAAAATAGAAAAAGGATCATGCCTGCTTCGTCTTGTTCTTTGTTTTTTGTACTTGTATTGCTTTTGGAATCATTGGACGGACAGAATGAGTGCGTGCACTTTTCCTTGTGATATAGGGTACCGTATGCTTTTGTTTATTCATATTTAATTTTTTTCGTAAGATTTACTGTTGCCTAAAAAGAAATATAGTTGTAATTGTTGTTGTGTTTTTATGTTAGAACGATCTTTAATTTTAAACTCATCAGAAAGGGTTGGTAGATTGTGTGTTTGTTTTTATTCTTTTTTTGTGTAATTTCAAGTTGAAGGAATATAAATATAGTTGTACGTGTTGTTGTTGGTATTTACTAATATTAATATCCGCAATATTTGTATTAATGCCCATCCGCTATCACGTTCCTGGAATTCACTCATTTTTTTTAACTTTTTAATCTGAAATTTTATAATCACCAATATGAAATATATTATTATCAACATCAACATTTGGAATAGAGTGATATGTATCGAAACTTATTAATCCACAAAGATGATTCCTTAAGTTGAATTGGGGGAAAATATAGTTCTTGAATAATACGATTAAATTAATTAACCATCTTTTATAGTAGATCGTTAGAATTAATCCAAGAATTGTGTTCTGATGAAAATCCTAACCATTTAACATATAACATATTCCCCTTTTTCTTTAAAACCTTTTCAACTAGATATGTTTTCGGATATTTAGTTTTCGTTAATATGAATTCATAAAAACCACCCCGTATATCATGACCTTGATAGTCTTCTAAAATGTATGTTTTTGGATTTGTATTTCTTATACGTTTAATTTTAAAAATTTCAGTTGTCCAATTTGGCGTATAACTCTTTTCAAATATATGTTTATATTTGCTAATACGTACATTATCGCCGACTTTGAATTTAGGTTTTCTAAAAATCTTTAAATTGCTAAAGACAGTATCGAGTAAATATTTTTCGTTTATAGAATTCACTTCGTTTGGTGTCATTTTTATTGTTCTGTGAAGCGTGTTGTTGTATCTATCAACAAGATCTTGATAAATATTAATCCATTTGCATGTACCTCGATAACTAAACTCTTTCCACATCATTCTCTTTAATGTTCTATTAAATCGTTCAACTATTGATGCTTTTAAAACACTATATGTGGAATAATGATTAATTTGATGAGATTTGCATTAGTTGACTAAAATGTGTATTAAAAAATTCTTTTCCATTGTCTGTTTGTAAATTTTTCGGTATTCGTTTGCTTTTATTAAAAATATTTTTTACTGCTGCGGCCCAAACTTTTTTAGAAAATGTGTCTATAACAGTTAAAAGATATCGATAACCTCTATTATACGATTCATATGGAATCATTTCAACTAAATCCGCTTGCCATAAATCATCAATTGCTTTAACTATAACTCGTCTTCTCTCAAAATTTTTCCGTGCTTGTTTATGTAGTTCATTTACTATATCTCTTTTATTCACATTCATATTCCTATTCAAATGTAAAATTTTATATGACAATTAATTAAGTAATGTAAACATTTCTATTTTATTTGTTTTTTTTTAACAATTTCAATTCTGTTTTTTAATATCATTTGTTAGACTTGTTTCAGATTTCTTGTCAATGTTCTTAAATTTCTTTTCATTTTCAAATACAATTCTCTTTATTGCATTTAAATCGTTTTTAATATTTTCATTTTCCTTTATTTGATTATCTCTAAGAGTTGTCACATCAATTTTTATATTTTGTATTTCTTTCGATATCGATATGGTACTATTTGTTTGTATATTTTCAATTTTTTTAATATTCTTCAATATTGATGTATTAATGTTTTTAAGCGAAATATTAATTTCTTCTTGTAACAATTCTAATGAGTTTTTAAATTTGTTATCAACCTCGTCAATTTTATTTGTAAGGAAATCAGTTCTGTTATTAAGATATGCTTTTATAACTGCATCTTTAGATTCAAACTTGCTATGACTTTTTAAGCTTTCTCCAAATTTATTTATAGAATTCATTTTCTAATAAATTATATTAGCTTCTTCCAGGCCTTCTATTATAGATATTATTTCGTTTTTATGATTGTTATGTCCAACACTTTCAGAGGATAGAAGAAGTCTTAGTCTATTGACTAACTCATTAGGATTATCCCAATATATATAATTTGGTTTTTTGTAATCTACAGATTTAAGTGTTAAACCACTACCTTTCGTTAAGTTATTTGTTTTTATACTAAATAGTTTTTTTATTACACGTCGATATTTAAAACCTTTTGTACCCTTTATTTGTTCATTTGGTTGATATTTACGTCTATATACATTTGTGCTTAGTAATAAATCTGTATATTTAAATCAGTTTTTGTATAATGTAAAGGTTTTGTATGAAATACCAATTCAAATTAACCTGGAGTCATTTTCAATTTTTTATTTCCTATTCGAATAGAATTATCATTATTAAAGACAAGTTTGTTATTGCCATATCGCCAACTCCCGTTTCCATCAATGTTGAAACCATAAATTTTATCTAAAGTTTTATTATTCATAAGAAGTTGAAAATTTTTAAGTAATGATGATGATTTATCAAAATTACTGCTTGTGAATTTTATACGTTTTCTATCATTGTTTATATCACAACTGCTTTTTCTTTTTGCAAATAAGTGTGTTGTTTTTTACGTTTTTTATATTGGCCATAATTATCATCTAATGTCGATGTACTCTTTCGCTTTAAATTTTTTTCAAACAAATGTGTTGTTTTATTTCTTTTTCTATCATTATTCAGTATAGTTTTACTTTTTCGATTGAGTGTATTAGCTTGTACATATTCCAGGTCAACTTCGTTGTTGTGAACATAATTATCATCAAATATAGATGTATTCTTTCGCCTTAAATATTTTTCAATTGAATGTGTTGTTTTATTCCTTTTTCTATCATTGTTCAGTATAGTTTTACTTTTTCGTTTGAGTGAATTAGCTTCTGCATATTCCCGCTCAACTTCGTTGCTGTTGTCGTTTCTATAGTTATTATGAACATTTACATTTGCTTCATGCGGTGATAAAACGTTTATTATAAAAAGTTTTTTTTTTTCTAATTTGCCCACTAACTTTATCATTTATAATTTTTTTAAAGGGGTGAGCTACGTCTTTTTACAGCACTTTTATTTTCATTAAACGGTGTACTAGCTCTTTCTATAGCATTTTCATATTCATGATGTTGACATATAATTGACATCGTATTCAACACTATTATAATTGTCAGATAGAATGATTTGATTATCACTCTTATTGTTTTAGCTGAATTGATAGTCTCAAAACTAATATTATCATTTTGAAATGTTTCGTCTGTATGATCATCATTTATTAGTGAATACTTGTTTAATTTATTATCATTGCGGCTTTCAAGTTTTTCAATTATATGATTTAGAGGTTTTGTTGTAGGTTTAAACATATCTTGTAATATATTTACCCTATCTATATTATTTAATTTAATATTTTTTAATTTTTCTTTTAATATTGTTCTAGTTTTTACAATATCCTTTAATAAGTTATTATTATTCATATTGATTTGTTTGTAATGACCTGCTTACAATCTACTTATGATCTGCTTAAGATCTGTTTTATATCTGTTTACATTCTGCACGGGATCTGAATACTATTTACTTATGATCTGCTAACGATCTGGTCACTATCCGCTAATGATCTGCTCACGATCTGGTAACGATCAGCTTTATATCTGATCACGATCTGCTTATGATTTATTTTGTCTTTTATTTAAAACCTATCTTATAACTGTATAAAATTATCAAATCCCTTACGATTTTTTCCTTTATTCAGTTCATCGTCTTTACTAAGAACAAGAAATCCATTTTTATGTTTCCAACATCTATTACATATATCTACAAATTGATTAAATGGCATATCACCAGCGTTGCCACGATCAAAAAAATTTTATAGCCAAAATTAGAATAAAAATAACCAAATTCGCAAAAAAATAACCTAATTTTTTTTATATATGTATGTAAATGCATTTGTTTTTTGACAAATTTAAGGTCTAATACAAAAATTTTATTTTTTTCTGTGTAATTAAACTAAAAATCGGAGGCTTAATATGAAAAGGCCTAATTCAGTTTTTAATTGGCAAATATCAGATTTATAACGATTTAAAAAATGGCCTCATTCATGGCAATGAATTTTTGAAAGGTAAAGTCCTAACTTATTTTTTATTTCGTTCTAAAATTATAATCGCAACTGAAGTTGTGAGTTTATATTTCCCAAATAATAAATTCGGGAAAAAAATTAGCGGAAAAAGTTACTTAAGAAATTTTTGCGCCGGGTCGAGTTCTCTAAAGTTCGAGTTCCTGTTTTTGACAAATAGGAAAAACGTTATACATACTAACAAAACTGTATTTCCCAATTAATTCCGATCAGTTGACTTTGTTTTTTTGTGAAAAATATTGTTTAAGAGGAAAAAGTTTTAGCATTAAAAAGTTTAATAATGCAATACAAATTATAAATGCGAATGAAAATTCTGACTCTGATTCGGATAATGCTGATAGTATCCGAACAAGGAAAAATATTGCAAGAAAGTCATTCAATATTTTGGCATATCAAATAAAGAACGAAACTGGCATAACTGACGATTACGAATTTCTCTCATATAGATAAAAGTCGGCGATTAAAGATATATCACGAAAAAGAAATGGGAAATACATATTGCCTCTTTTAAGATAGTTTGTCTTATAAGAACTAATTTTTTATAACTAACTTTTGACCTAGTCTTCTTAATTTCATGAATTATTACCGTTATTATTTAAACCTAAATTATTATCATATATATTACTTTCAACGCAGATTAAAAAAGGCCTAACTTAATTTTTTTTTCAAAGATATCAACGAAATATAAGCCTATCTTCGAAAACTTCATTGAAACAAAAATTAACAATTTTTTAAATGAGAAGTAGAATGTGTTGCTGTTTTTTTTTTTATTATTAAAAACCGTATTAAAATTTTTGTTGTATCTACAGTTTTACAGAATTTATAGATTTCGCTTCTCCTGTAAAGTAACAAAAAATCGAGTTAGGCCTTTTTTATATTTAGCCATCGAAATAATAAATTAAGGTTTCTATTTATTTGTATTAAAATTTTTCTTAAAATTTCAATTGAACGTAGTAAAAATACTTAAAAATATAAAATGCTTTGCTAACGATTGCAAAGCTTGTAATGGAAATTTTCAAATAATATTAAAAAAGTGATTGTTGTATTAACGAGAATAAAAAAAAAATAACCAAAATGAAGAAAAAATACACATTTACACATTAGAAAACAAAATAACCAAATTTGGTTAAAAATAACCAAAACGGCAACGCTGCATATCACCTATAACATGATCATTATAGATATGATGTAAATTCATTTCATCTTGCTTAAATAAAACAATTATATTTGCATTGTCACGTATCAAATGTTTAGGAATTTTCGTATATGTTTGACACAAGTAAAAACAGTCTATGTGTTTATGTCTACCCATGTAAAAGTAGCCTCTTATCGAATTTTGTTTTCCACAAATCACATCATCGAAAATCATTATTGATTATTCCTTAAATAACAGTATTTCGGTTGATATAGAAATTTTGCATATATGTATAATATGTGGAATTAATAGAAGAAAAAAAATACAATTTGATGCACTAAAATAAGAGTTTATTTATTTAAATGAATAATAAAACTATAATATAATTACAAAATTTCACATGATGAACTAACCTAAAATAAGAGAATCAACAATTAAATGTTTATTCTTTTGTCTTCTGTTATTTAGTTCCCGATTATATCTGACACAAGATTCAATTTTCTGTCAGTAAATTATATTATAAACAGTTAAAGTTATTCCCTTCTTTCTATTTCTTTTATCTCTCTGTCTTCTGTATATATCTATTCTATCTCTCTTGCCGCTGCTTATCAGCTGATAATTTAACCCATGCTTTACATATGTATATGTTTTTAAAGCAAAGACCATTAGGAGTCTCTATGAGACTAATCATGACATTAGTCTTACCGCAATTTGAGGGCCTCACACTTAATCGAATAACATTTGTGAAGGAAGAATGATCATAAATTACTATAAAAACAAAAATAGCTATCAGTCTACGATTGGAAGTTAAACACATTAATTAACAAATTGCCTTTTGAATTGCATTTACCTGGATATCAATTTTGCGGACCTGGTACAAAACTTAAAGAACGTCTAGCGAGAGGAGATAAGGGTGTAAACTTATTAGACGCTGCTTGTAAAGAACACGATATTGCATATTCACAATCACACGACATAAATAAGAGACATCAAGCAGATCAAATATTAGCTGAAAAAGCTTGGCAAAGAGTAAAACCTAAAGATAGTGATATTAAAGAACATGCAAATGCTTGGGTTGTTATGAATGCAATGAAGGTAAAAGTTAAATTTGGATTAGGTATGAAACGAACACTAAAAACTAGAAAACGTAAATCAAAGAAGAATAATGGAAAAAGAAACAGACGAAAGGTGTGTAATGAGAAATCATTTTTAAACACTGTTAAGAATACACTTAACCTTTTGAAAAAGGAGAATCCCGAATGATGCTATTAAAATTGCAAAGAAAGCTGTTCATACTAATTTCAAAGGCAAAAGGAGATATAATATAAGTAGACCAAGAGTTATTTAATTGCCAAAAATTGGTGACGTTCTTCCACTTATTCCCGTACTGACAGCATTGTCAGCGCTTGGCGGTTTAGTTAGTGGAGGACCTGCTATTGTTAAAGCAGTAAATGATATCAAAAATGGAAAAGAACAATTGGCGGAAGCTAACCGTCACAATAGATATATGGAATCAATTGCTATAGGAAAGGGTCTTTTTCTAAAACTATATAAAACTAGATATGGTCTCTACCATAGTCCAGCTCCAAAAAACTACTAGATAATCTACCTAAGCGCCCATTAACAGATTTGGATTTGAATAAATATGGAAAATATCTTAAACATTTTTGGGGTGTTTTCATGCGTGATTCTTTACCTAAAAAACCTTTAACAGAAGAATGCGGCATTGTCAATTTGAATGATTCAAATGGTATGGGAACACATTGGGTAGCATATTATAAAAACCACAACTATAAAGAATATTTTGATAGCTTTGGAGACTTACAACCACCAGTTGAGATTCTCAACTATTTAAAATTTCCCATTGAATATAATTATGAACGAAAACAATAATTTAATACATATAATTGTGGACACTTGTGTTTAAAATTTTTATTCAATAAATATAAATTGAAATGAAATAAAAAATTGTTTAACTTATATACATATAATATATTCTTTTTTTATTAATTCATATTATTTTGTATATTACATTTCTTATGAACTACTTAATCTATGTATTTACATTTAGAAATATTTCATCATCATCGTCTTGCATAACCTCTCTATATAAATATAAATTTGATGATGATTGTTGATGGAGAATTTATTTTATAATGTCCCCATGCATATGTATTGCTACCATTTTCTTTAATATATCTCTTATCATCTAAATAACTTAATGTTAGTTTACTAATATTTTGTCTACAAATTTGATGTACCCTAGATCTAAATATATACATTGTGTCATTTTTATCTAATAACCATTTCCTAAAGTCGTTTATACTTAATTTTTTAGTTACACATTGTTTAACAAAATTAATTCTTTTAATTTCGGTATCAATTTTTACTGAATACATTTTAGCTCTTAAATCAATGAATTCTTTAATATTTTTACCATTGCACTCATCCTTCATCATCCCCAATACTTTTTTTATTAATTTGCGGAAAATTATATGGATTGTCTTTTGAATATGCAGATGTATCAAACTATGTACTAATATCATTTTTTATATCATTATATAGATCATCTGTTTTAATGTCGTAAATAAAGAAATCAGTATCCATGTAATTGAGCTCAAAATTTTCACAATATTTAGGTTTTATATAATCATAATGAAAACTATACATTTTCCATTTAGATATTTCTAAAACTGAAAAACCAATATAAATTGGTTTATATTCTAAAACTTAAAAACCAATATAAATTGATTTATATTGTAAAACTTAAAAACCAATATAAATTGGTTTATATTCTAAAACTGAATATATTAAACCAATATAAATTGGTTCCAATATAAATTGGTTTAATATATTCAGTTTTAGTCCTATTCATTTCGATGGCATGCATATTTTCATGAATTTTGAGTGAACTATGGAAATTAGCTTTAGCAATAAGAGCTCTAGCACCTAATCTTTTATCAATACTCTCCCATTCACATACTATTTTAATGTCTTTCCTCTTATCAACATTTTCCATAGTTTTTCCATATACAGTATTATTTAACAATTTGAAAAAAATTTGTTCAAATGAATTTTTAGCTAGAGTTCTATAATGATTATTCAAATCAATATATTTCTTTAACCAATCAGACTGACTAAACTATATATATAGATTTCCTTAATGTATAATATAGTTTTTCTTATCATTCAGATCTGTTATTAATATTCGCTGTTTCATGTTTTCAATTTTCTTATTCTCTGCACAAAATGGTAAATCATTATGATAGTCGTGTAATGCGGATGGATATTCTAGATCTACTTCTAATATATAACCCAATGGAGAATCCTCTTTTATACTATTAACATTAAAACTTTCATAATTTTCGATCCATTTAAAATTTTTATATGGAAGGTATTTTGACATTACATAACCGTATAAATTACTTACATCTAAATATATTATATAATTTGATTCTTTGTTAGAATCATAATCACTAATATATTTATTATTTGCTATTGAATATCTGTTAGAACATTGGACAATACCTCCCTGATACCTCGAAGAACAAAATTATACATATTAATATCAGTTAACAACTCCAATTCTATTTCAGTTGTTTTCAACATTGCATTCCAGGATAGACCAGGAGTAGTATAATATTGACAGGGATCTAAATTATAAATGTTTTTACACACTTGTCGGAAATTTTCAAATATGACACAGAGTAAAAGAACGTCTACCTTTAAATATAAAAGTAAATAATCCTTTAATGTTATACATTTAAATGTCTTCCATACTTTTTGTGCATGTTCATAATCCTCTACACTAAACGACTCGTTAGTTAATTTATTAAAGAAAACTACAATGGGTGGTAATTGAGTTTCATTGAGACGATTTTCAGAATCTAAGTAGTCATACGGAAAGACACCTTTACGTTTCATTAAATTGAATTCTTCATCATTTGAATAGTTTGATTTTACTATACTTAAATCGTTGTCGGATAAATAAGTTGCTGATTTCTCTAAACTAGATGGCATAAATCTAAATGAATCGAGAAAACGTAACTCAATAGTTTATTTTTCATTTACAGTAATTCTTTTTGATATGGATACATAAAGTTCCTTATTTAAAGGTATAATATTTATATCACCTTCAATTGATGAAAGATCTCTAACAAACAAGTGGCAATGCTGAAAGATTATGAAAAAATATAGGAATATAGGAGCAGCACCTCTATATTCACCGGTTAGATGACAATGGTCAGCTACCTTATCTTTATTTGATAATTTTTTTTTACAAATATGACAAGTCTTGCTTTCAATATGTTGTATCTGTTGAAGTGGCGTTAAGGAATTCATAGGTTTAATAACACTTAGATGTTCAGTGTAAATATCTAAGATATCGTTAACTAAGTTTTTAAAAAATGTTGCGATGCATTATTACCATTGTAAATTTGAAAAATATTTAAATCTGAATTATATGAACATTTAATATAATAACTATAAGCAAATGGAATATGCTTTTGTACTGATTTAACATTTGCTGAATTTTTCTAGAATACATTCAAAATCAGCATATACAACAAAAGGTACATCCAATTGTTTTTTAAAATTTTTAAAACTAAGCATACTGTTTTCTATACTAGGCATTTTAGTTACTATCTTATTGCATTCTTTTTTATGATTCTCCAAAGATGAGTCATTATGGAAATATATTAAACATGTATTACATATATAAATACATCGGCGGTGTTTTGTTAGTTGACTTTTAATTAATCTGTAAATATAAAGGAACAAATTAATTAGTACAAGTTGTATATATATTTCTTTCTTTATATTTACCTTGATATATTTTTAATCCATACATAATGGAGTTTTTCACCATTTTCCAACAGCAGCAAGTTTAAGTGCTTAAATTTTTCCTGTTGCGCAAAATAATATGGACCGATTATATTATTCTCATTATCTAATGCAAATACATTAACACTCAATTCATGATTGTTTGCTTCAAATACTTTTATCTGATTTTACCTTATCTGGAAGCGGAAAGTTCAAACTCATAAAATTTAATTCAATGTTGTGATTTCATCTTCTATGTTAACAACATTATAGGACGTCATTCTATTTGAATGGGCTTCCATTGGATATAATGCTGATATTATTGCCCATTTGAAACAATACTCATCACTATTTTGTACATTAATGCATGTAAACTTTCTCTGTATTTCCGGTGGTAGGGGGATGTATTGGGAACCTTTTATACATTTATATTGATTAATGTATATCTCTAGACGTGATATTTCAATTAATGCCCAACCGCTGTCACGCTCCTGAAATTCACTCATCTTTTTAATTATAACATCACATTGCTCGTTGTAAGTTTTAAGAATGTCATCACTTGTTAAACATTTACTAAGAATATCCATTTTAGTCTGATGAGACTTTACTTCAATCATACAATTGTCTTCATCATCCTTTATTAACATATATTCACAAAACAGTTCCATGTTAAATTTTATGCTTTCATATTTTTTAATCACATCACTTATTAAGTTAGTTATTTTGTCTCTGATTTCCGTTAAAAAGATTTCAGGTATTAAATTATTTTTGTTATTCTTTTCAACTAAATATGTGATAATTCTATTATTAAACGATGATTTTATGCATTTAACACCATCAACATCCAAACCATTGTCTGATTTCTCAATACATTTAAGTTTCTCACTAAATTAAGACGCTAATCTAACATAAATATTTTCCCATCAAATTGTTAGTAATTCGAGCCCATGCAGGTGTACATGTAACGTTGCACCAACATCAGCCAAATTATTTTCTTATCAAATTGTTTGTAATTGGAGACGATGCAGTTGTACATATAACGTTCCACCAACATGCTCGAGCATGCAGACGCTGATTCAGCAAAATTATCAAATTATTTGTAATTGGAGACGATGCAGGTGTCTTAAAAACGCTTACACTGCAGAATTACCTTCACCGGCAGAACCCCACTGTCGTTAACTTGTATATTAAAAATTTTTTGGTGTAAATAATGGTAGTTGTTATTTAACAGTAACATTCCTCACCTACCAATTTTTCATTTAATTAGACGTTGTAGAATGATATTTGAAAAATTGTGAACTAAATAAGTAAATTTTCTTTTCCTTGTCCAAAGAATTAAAAACTCTATAAAATATGGATAACACATTAAATTATTTAAATATTATCAACACCAAGATATACAGCATTGTCACAGAACCCAATTCCGATCGAAAGTGATTTCAATTCCGAAAGTAGAGTCTTTAGAAAACGAAAACGAAAAATTTTTTCGGAATGAAACCACTTCAAATTTTCAAAGTGGTTTTGATACTTCTGATGATTTATTAAATACAACTGTTAATAAAACTTAGTTAAACTAAAAGACAAAATGGTATATTTTATTATAACATAGGTCTTCTAAGTATTTACTTAATATTTATGCTTAAGAAATAAAATTTTGTAAACTTGCTGAGAAAAACAAAACAAAGTGATCTATTTTTTCATCGAAGTATTGCCATATTACTTTTTTGAGCCAACCACTTATTTTTGAGAACAAAAATTTATTAAGTAGAACAAGTTTAAGCGGTGGCAACACAAAGGATGGACAAAAGAAAATACAAAAAATATTTATACGTTGCATTTAATTTAATTTTACAAAAATGCATTTCTACGTACCTTTTCAATAACGATTTGTCGTATCCTGGCTTCAACAACAGCAATAACTGAAATCCCCGGCATTTTTCATATATAATTTTTTATTTTTTTGGATTCCAATTGAAATTTTTGTATCAGCGCCTTCTTTTCTTTTGTTTTAGTTCTGATTTTTATTTACCAATTATGTCTTTTCTATTTTGCCATACTTTATTTGAAACGCAGCAATTTTAAAATTTTTGTAAATGAACAAAATCGTTCGGAATTTGAAGAAACGAAAACAAAATCGATCGGAATTGCAAATACGGAATCAAAACCATTCCGATCGGAATTTGTGACATGCCTAATATTTAAAGGATGTACTACCTCTAAAACAACTTCCTGCAAACCAGAAATTTAAAATTCTAAACTGTGTAAAGAAGTCTACAGTATTTGGTCCGAAAACAATGATAGATTTGGAAACTCATATAATATTTTTGTCGGAAAGATACACGAACCTACCAGAGGAAGTTATGAATGATCTATCAACTGAAAATTATTATTTATAAAAAGTTATGGACGGAGTTCACTATAAATTATTTTTTGAAAAGTAATATCTAAATAAAAGAAAATATAAATAGAATATGTTTTATATAATCTTATGTTAATTTTTGTAAAAAATTATAATGGAACAACACGGTAATTTTATAGTTATTGATTTACAAGGATTTTTTATCGATAATAAATATTATGCTAAAGAAATTTGTGTTTCAATCAGTGATTTTGAAAGAAAACTTTTCACATTAAATCAACAACAAAATATTCAGAATTAAGTAAAAAAGATAGAGTTACAAATAAATGGCTCTATAATTACTTACATGGTTTACATTGGAATACTGGAGAGTCTACAATGAAAGATTTAATAGAATATATAATACTAACTAGAAGAAGAAGAATATGTTAATATGTCCTGTTGTATATGTTAAGGGATATGAAAAAGTCAGATGGTTAAGAGAACTACTTGGAAAAGAAATACAAATATATATAATTAATTTAGATTATCGGGATTGTCCAAATATAAAAACTTTGTATAAAGATAATCCAAATATAAAAATTTGTGAAAATCATAATAATTTTAATCATGCATATGCTAAAAAGAATGTAATTTTACTTAGAAATTTTGTTAAAAAGAGAAAACATTGTTAGGCAATAAAACCTCCGAAATTGTTAATTTTATTTTTAGTTGTTCCTTACTCTTTATACAGTAACCATAAAGTGTAATAAAAATGTTAACTCAAAAATTATGTTATCCGCTGAATTGGAAGAACTATTAATAAAACATAGTAATCAGATTGATAAAAAACATATAGATTTATTTATAAAACTTATAAATAAATTTAGAATTTGTAATTATGTAAATCATCCATTTATATGTGTTAATAATATCATACATAGGTTTAACAGTGAAAATACTTATTCACAATCTTTCAACATTTGTCGATGTCAAACATTCTATACACAGTACTTGTTAATACTTAAGCTTTTTAATCTTTATAAACGTATTTTTAAATTTGAATCGGTTAATAACTGAAAAAACAATAAATATCTAATAATATATATAATAATAAAATCAATTGAATTGTAAAAATTGTACTTTTATTAAAATTTAATTATAATTATAAGAAATGTATTTAGCATAAGTTTAAGAAATGCATTTAGTATAAGTTTTGGAATAATATTTTTTTTATTTTTCTCTAATAAAAACATTAACATAAAAAATAAGACAAATTAATCATTTTTTTTTTTTTTTAATTTCAACATTAATCACACCTATATCTGCATAGCGTATAGGTACACAATAGATCGATCACACATAATTCTGCAACGAATTAATTGTTAAGAAAACCGTACTTTAAAATCCCTTATTAAAATTATATTTTTCCAATAAAAAAATCATACAAAAAAAAAAAAAAAATAAAGAATACAGTCTTTTACGACTATGCATGCTCCCAAAATTATATGGATAAAGGAATTCGGCCGATCAAATATCACAATGAAAAATATATGAAATATTTTTTTGTTTATACGCGCCAGACAGTATGTAACGTGATATGCGTTTTACATTGAATAAACTGTGTAAATAAGTTTTTTAATTTTTAATAAATGCATTTTTATAACAAATAAAAGAACCAATTAAACATTTCTTTAATTTCAACATTAATCACACCTATAGGTATACAATAGATCGATCACACACAATTCTGCAAGGATTTAATTCTTTTACAGCTATGCATGCTCCCAAATTTTAACACACACATTAAAAAGCATTACCCTTTCGCAATACATGATACAAACCTAAAATGCAACCGAAAAAAAAATAAATAACAATTAAAGGGATGATCCCAAATTTGTATGGAAAAATTAATCGAGATACCCCATAAAAAAACTATGAGCAACCCCATACAAAAAAAAAACTATGAGCGTGATTCCAAATTTGTATGGAAAAATTGGTCGCGAAGGTACATAAATATACTACTTGTATTAATCGGACCACACACGTCACTATGGACTATTTGTAACAGTTAATGCGACGTACTTTCCGAATTTTGAGGAAATGGGTTCACGGTTATTTTACATTTCAGACACGATTCATATTTTAATTCGCTTGGAATATTTCTTATTTTAATACCACGTACTATCTTCCGATCAATCATTTTCTTCAAACTATTATAATTGACGTGACCAAACCGATTATGTCACTTAAAGGCTTCTTCTTCTGAAATTGCCGTAGAGTAGCATTTATTTGGATATTCTTTTCTTAATTGGTCTTCGAAATTGTCTTTTTTCAGTTGCTCTACTTAGGACCATTATTACATATTATTGCCGTTATTTAAAGGGAGGATTTTAACGGGCAGATAAATTGTTTTTCATTATTATGAGTATCCAATAAGATAGAAGTGATCGCTAAGCTAAAGGAAAGATCATCCTACCTTTACCTTTCATATACTATTTTCTATATGGCAACTTCAATTTTTTATTTTCAATAATGCATTGACGTGCCTTCATCAAGTCTACCAACAAAACCTCTTCCTCCGCTGAATAATTTTTCGGTCTTTCGCGGCAGGGTATTGGCGTACTCATTTTTTTTAACAAAAAGCACACAAATCACAATGTATAACAAAAATGAACTAAATTCACGACACACAAACTTGGCAAACAAAAAACTATAATAAATACTTGTCAGACGTTTTTAAAGAACTTTTTTAAAGTGGCAAAATTTATCGATATTGCATGATCATTGTCATATTTTTAAAAAAGTTATTTTTGTTTTATCTGTAAGTTGTAATAACGGAAATAAGTTAAAGGTAACTTTGCCGTTCACTTTTGATAAAGGTACCTTTAACTAACTTCAACGAATAATAATAATGGCCCTTACAGAGATAAAATTATTTGGTATTTCTTTTACATGATATTTATTTTCAGAGTTATTATCGCACTATCTATATTTAGAAAACATTTCTCGCACTCTGTCGATGCACCAATCATATCCATTTACCGAAGCTTCTGCGTTGTTGTTGGTAAATGTTAGTAGTAGTATATTTGTGTACCTTCGGGATCAATTTTTCCATACAAATTTGGGAGCACACTCATAGTATTTTGTATGGGGTTTTGGGGCCAATTTTTCCATACAAATTTGGGATCACGCTCATAGTTTTTTTTGTATGGGGTTGCTCATAGTTTTTTGTATTGGGTATCTCGATCAACATTTTCCATACAAATTTGAGATCACCCAAAAGCTAATGCTTTTTGATATGTGTGTGCGTGTGTGTTAAAATTTGGGAGCATGCATAGCTTTAAAATAATTAAATCGTTGCAGAATTGTGTGTGATCGATCTATTGTATACGCTTTGCATGTAGATGTGATTAATGTTGAAATTAAAAGAATGTTTAAAATTTTGAATGTGGTTTTGTTAATTTAATTTTTATTTATTTTTTTATATTATTTAATGTTGAAGAAATAGAATTATAGTTATACGTGTTGTTGTTTTTGTTTTGATTGTTGTTGCGTGTGGGTTAAAATTTGGGGAGCATGCATAGCTATAAAATAATTAAATCGGTGCAGAATTGTGTGTGATCTATTATATACCTATACGCTTTGCATATAGGTGTGATTAATGTTGAAATTATAAGAATGTTTAATTAGTTCTTTTATTTGTTATAAAAGGGCATTTATTAAAATTAAAAAACATATTTACACATTTTGTTCAATGCAAAATGCGTATCACGTTACATACTGTCTGGCGCGAGTAAACAAAAAAATATTTAAAATATTTTTCATTGTGATATTTGATCTGTCGAATTCCTTTATCCCTACAATTTTGGGAGCCTGCATAATCGTAAAAGACTGTATTCTTTATTTTATTTTTTTTTTGTATGATTTTTTTATTGGAAAAATATAATTTTGATAAGGGATTTTAAAGCACGGTTTTCTTAATAATTAATTATGTGTGATCGACCTATTGTATACTTGTATGCTTTACATTAATCACGTTTAAATAAAAAATGTTTAATTTGTTTTATTTTTTATAAAACTACATTTATTAAAAATAAAAAAACATATTCTCATAGTTTATTCAATGCAAAACTTATTTCGAGTTACATACAGTCTGGCCCATGTAGACAAATATATATGATATATTTTTCATTGTAATATTAGATCTGCTGACGTATGAAACATAGGTTAGATTGCGATTAAGTAAGTTGAACACCTGCATTGGAGGACATAAAAAGTTGTAGTTATAGCGATAACAGAATATTTTTTATAAAATATTAAACTCAAAACCCCCTTTTTCATTGTGATATTAGATCTGCTGACATATGAAAAAAACAGTTTATTGTTTTGATCACATTGCACTAACATGCGCGAGCATGCAAACGCTGATCCAGCATAATTATTTTCTCATCAAATTGTTTGTAATTGGAGGCGATGCAGGTGCGAAGCAAAAAATATTAAAAACGCTTACACTGCAGAATTACCTTCACCTTCAGAACACACACCCCCCCTGTCCTTACCTGAAATTTTGATATGGTACTGAATTATAACTGAAAAAGTACTTTTTTGCATCAGAAAGTACTTATTTGCATCAGAAAGTACTTTTTGCATCAAAATGTACTTTTTTGCATCAAATCGGAATTACGATCTAATCACACCATTTACTTATTTTGTCTGTTAATGCAGTAATAGTTGAAAAGCCAAGGACATAAAATATGTAATAATAAAAAAGTACTGGAAGCATAGCGGAGGTACTGCAGTTTTTCTTAAATGAAATAGTACTGAAAAAAGTACAAAAGTACTAAATTTTTCAACTGTGACTTGTATAAAAGTACGGAAAAATTCAACTCTGACTTGTATATTATCATAGCGGAGGTACTGCAGTATTTCTTAAATGAAATAGTACTGAAAAAAGTACAAAAGTACTAAATTTTTCAACTGTGACTTGTATAAAAGTACGGAAAAAATCAACTCTGACTTGTATATTAAAAAAATTTTTGCTATAAATAACGATAGTTGTTAGTTAACAGAAATATTCCTGTTTAAGAAAATCTATTGAACACATTATAAGTTAAAAAAAAAAATTAATAATAATAAATAAAAAATGGCTGGTGGTTTTATTTGTCAATTTTGCAGAAAAGTATTCACTCTGAATAGAAATTTAAGAAGGCATATTAGATTATATCATGATGGTACATCCACATCATGTAAATGTAAAACTTGTAATAAATATTTTCCAAATCATGCGGAATGGCATCGACACTCACATTCTCATACAAAAGATAACAAAAACAATGAAATTAATGTTTATTGTGAGTATTGTGCAAAATATATTCTAAAAACAAATTGGTGTTATCATAAAAGGACAAATAAACACAAACTTAAATGTATTGAGAAACCAGACAATTGTTTTGTTGTTGATGGTGTTAAATGTATAAAATCATCGTTTAATAATAGAATTATCACATATTTAGTTGAAAACAATAACAAAAATAATTTAATACCTGAAAACTTTTTAACGGAAATCAGAGACAAAATAATTAAATTATTAAGTGATGTGATTAAAAAATATGAAAGCATAAAATATAACATGGAACTCTTTTGTGAATATATGTTAATAAAGGATGATGAAGACAATTGTATGATTGAAGTAAAGTCTCATCAGACTAAAATGAATATCCTTAGTATATATTCAACAAGTGATGACATTCTTAATACTTACAACGAGCAATGTGATGTAATAATTAAAAAGATGAGTGAATTTCAGGAGCGTGACAGCGGTTGGGCATTAATTGAAATATCACGTCTTGAGATAAACATTAAGCAATATAAATGTATAAAAGGTTCCCAATACATCCCCCTACCACCGGAAATACAGAGAAAGTTTGCATGCATTAATGTTCAAAATAATGATGAGTATTGTTTTAAATGGGCTATTATATCAGCATTATATCCAATAGCAGAGAATTCAAATAGAATGACATCCTATAATGTTGTTAACATAGAAGATGAAATCATAAGACTGGAAAACAACATTGAATTAAATTTTACGAGCTTGAACTTTCCGCTTCCAGTTAATCAGATAAAAGTATTTGAGACCAACAATCCTGAATTGAGTGTAAATGTGTTTGCTTTAGATAATGAGAATAATATAGTCGGTCCATATTATTTTTCGCAACAGGAAAAATCTAAGCACATAAACTTGCTTCTGTTAGAAGATGGGGAAAAACTCCATTATGTATGGATTAAAAATATATCAAGGTAAACAACTTTATACGTAGGTAATAATTGAAAACTTTCACTAATTAATTTTTTTTTCACATTTACAGATTAATCATAAGTCAACTAACAAAACACCGCCGATGTATTTATATATGTAATACATGTTTAATACATTTCCATAATGAGTCATCTTTGGAGAGTCATAAAAAAGAATGCAATAAGATGGTAACTAAAATGCCTAGTATAGAAAACAGTATGCTTAGTTTTAAAAATTTTAAAAAACAATTGGAAGCACCTTTTGTTGTATATGCTGATTTTGAATGTATTCTTGAATCAATTAATATACAAAATTCAACAAATGTTAAATCAGTACAAAAGCATATTCCATTTGCTTATAGTTATTATATTAAATGTTCATATAATTCAGATTTAAATATTTTTAAAATTTACAATGGTAATAATGCACCGCAACATTTTTTAAAAGCTTAGTTAACGATATTTTTGATATTTACACTGAACATCTAAGTGTTATTAAACCTATGAATTCCTTAACGCCATTTCAACAGATACAACATTTTGAAAGCAAAACTTGTCATATCTGTAAAAAAAAATTATCAACTAAAGATAAGGTAGCTGACCATTGTCATCTAACCGGCAAATATAGAGGTGCTGCTCATAACAAGTGTAATTTAGAATATCAAATTGCGAATTTCATTCCTATATTTTTTCATAATCTTTCAGCATATGATTGTCACTTGTTTGTTAGAGAGCTTTCATCAATTGAAGGTGATATAAATATTATACCTTTAAATAAAGAACTTTATGTATCCATATCAAAAAGAATTACTGTAAATGAAACACAAACTATTGAGTTACGTTTTCTCGATTCATTTAGGTTTATGCCATCTAGTTTAGAGAAATTAGCAACTTATTTAACAGATAATGATTTAACAATAGTAAAATCAAACTATTCAAATGATGAAGAATTCAATTTAATGAAACGTAAAGGTGTCTTTCCGTACGACTACTTAGATTCTGAAAATCGTTTCAATGAAACTCAATTGCCTCCCATTGCAGTTTTCTTTAATAAATTAACTAACGAGTCGTGTAGTGTAGAGGATTATGAACATGCACAAAAAGTATGGAAGACATTTAAATGTATAACATTAAAGGATTATTTACTTTTATATTTAAAGTTAGACGTTCTTTTACTTTGTGACATATTTGAAAATTTCCGACAAGTATGTAAAAGCATTTATAATTTAGATCCCTGTCAATATTATACAACTCCTGGTTTATCCTGGGATGCAATGTTAAAAACAACACAAATAGAATTAGAGTTGTTAACTGATATTAATATATATAATTTTGTTCTGCGAGGTATCAGGGGAGGTATTGTTCTATGTTCTAACAGATATTCAATAGCAAATAATAAATATATTAGTGATTATGATTCTAACAAGGAATCAAATTATATAATATATTTAGATGTAAATAATTTATATGGTTATGCAATGTCAAAATACCTTCCATATAAAAATTTTAAATGGGTTGAAAATTTTGAAAATTTTAATGTTAATAGTATAGAAGAGGATTCTCCATTGGGTTATATATTAGAAGTCGATCTAGAATATCCATCTGCAATACACGACTATCATAATGATTTACCATTTTGTGCAGAGAATAAGAAAATTGAAAACATGAAACAGCGAAAATTAATAACAGATCTAAATGATAAGAAAAACTATATTATACATTATAGAAATCTACAGCAATATTTAAAACATGGTTTGATTTTAAAAAAAAAATCCATAAAAAATCCATAGAATTCTTGAGTTTAGTCAGTCTGATTGGTTAAAGAAATATATTGATTTGAATAATCATTATAGAACACTAGCTAAAAATTCATTTGAACAAAATTTTTTTAAATTGTTAAATAATGCTGTATATGGAAAAACTATGGAAAATGTTGATAAGAGGAAAGACATTAAAATAGTATGTGAATGGGAGAGTAGAGGTAAAAGACTAGGTGCGAGAGCTCTTATTCCTAATTTCCATAGTTCACTCAAAATTCATGAAAATATGCATGCCATCCAAATGAATAGGACTAAAACTGAATATTATTAAACCAATTTATATTGGTTTTTCAGTTTTAGAAATATCCAAATGGAAAATGTATAGTTTTGATTATGATTATATAAAACCTAAATATTGTGAAAACCTTCAACTCAATTACATGGATACTGATTCCTTTATTTACGACATTAAAACAGATGATCTATATAATGATATAAAAAATGATATTAGTACTCATTTTGATACATCTGTTTATTCTAAAGACAATCCATATAATTTTCCGCAAATTAATAAAAAAGTATTAGGGATGATGAAGGATGAGTGTAATGGTAAAAATATTAAAGAATTCATTGGTTTAAGAGCAAAAATGTATTCAGTAAAAATTGATAGAGTTGATACTGAAATTAAAAAAATTAAAGGTGTTAAACAATGTGTAACTAAAAAATTAAGTATAAATGACTTTAGGAAATGTCTATTAGATAAAAAATTATACTATGACACAATGTATATATTTAGATCTAAGGTACATCAAATTTATAAACAAAATATTAGTAAACTAACATTAAGTTATTTAGATGATAAGCGATATATTAAAGAAAATGGTATCAATACTTATGCATGGGGACATTATAAAATAAATTCTCCATCAACATCATCATCATCAAATTTAAATTTATATAGAGAATTTATGCAAGACGATGATGATGAAATGTTTTTAAATGTAAATGTATAGATTAAGTAGTTTATAAGAATGTAATATGAAGTAATAAAGTACATACATATGTATATACTTGAAAATAAATCAGTTTTTTATTTCTTATCAGATGTAAGAATAATTGAAAATTTGTAGAAAAAGGGAGTAAATTAACATTTAGGTCTTGTTTAAAAAGTAAAATGTCAAATTAGTTTTTCATTTCATTTAATTTTATATTTAACCAATAAAAAAAAAATTTGTCTTCTTATTTATACAGGAAACTTTTTTCAGGTATATATTCAAATTATGATAAAACAAAAAACAATAGCACAACTTGAAACTTAATCTAAATTTCAAGGTTTTTCTTTAATCATAATTTGAATTAACGTTAAAATAGTTTGCTTTAAATATTTGAGAACAACATTGAACCACTTTCAAGTTTATTTACTCTGAATTTGTCTAGGGTTTCATGTTTCCTGGAATTTCTTACACGCGTAACAAAATGCATATCAAAAATAGGAAAAAATGCATACATGCAGCAGAAATAAAAATAAATAAAAAATTATATGAAGAAATAGAAATATTGTTGTACATGATCTTTAATTTTAAACTGATAGGAAAGGGTTGGCTGGTTGTGCCTATATAATTTTTTTTATACATGACGTGCACTTGCGCGGTCAGTTTCTTGAGATAAGAAATTCTTGTCATGTTTAATCCTTAGGATACACACGATAAGAGATTTATATGTAAAAATAATGTTGACACTTATGCTTGGGGACATTATAAATGTTCCATCATCATCATCAAATTTAAATTCATATGAAGAATTTATGCAATACGATGATGATGAAATGTTTTTAAATGTAAATGTATAGATTAAGCAGTTTATAAGAAAGTAAGTGTAAAAAAAAAAAATTAAGAAAAAATAAAATGTAAATCTACCTATTTATATACATTCACATTTGTTTTACACATAATAAAAAAAAAAATTTAAAAAAAAACATCTTTTTTTGTTGTTTCATTTCAAATTTTGATTCAGTTTAATATTTATTCATTTTTCCTTTGCTTTATATTTGGTCTCGATCTGCTTTGCACCTGATCTCGATCTGCTTTATATCTGGTCTCGATCTGCTATCGATCTGCTTTGTATCTGATATTTTTCATGATCTGATTTATTCCTGATTCTGCTTGATGTCTTGTATATATACATATATATATATATATATATATATATATATATATACATATCTTTTAAAATTGAATATACTATTTCGAGTTCTCTACAAACTTCATTCAATTAATTTATCCCTTTGCCTCCTTGTGCTAACCGTTTTGAAGTTTTGTACCTGGTATATAACACTGACTGATAACCAGGTAGATGTAATTCAACAGGTAATTTGTTTATTAAGTTGATACTAGCAGGCTATACCAACTGTATTATAAATTTGATGTACCTTAGATCTAAATATATACATTGTGTCATAGTATAATTTTTTATCTAATAGACATTTCCTAAAGTCATTTATACTTAATTTTTTAGTTACACATTGTTTAACACCTTTAATTTTTTTAATTTCAGTATCAACTCTATCAATTTTTACTGAATACATTTTTGCTCTTAAACCAATGAATTCTTTAATATTTTTACCATTACACTCATCCTTCATCATCCCTAATACTTTTTTATTAATTTGCGGAAAATTATATGGATTGTCTTTAGAATAAGCAGATGTATCAAAATGAGTACTAATATCATTTTTTATATCATTATATAGATCATCTGTTTTAATGTCGTAAATAAAGGAATCAGTATCCATGTAATTGAGTTGAAGGTTTTCATAATATTTAGGTTTTATATAATCATAATGAAAACTATACATTTTCCATTTGGATATTTCTAAAACTGAAAAACCAATATAAATTGGTTTAATAATATTCAGTTTTAGTCCTATTCATTTGGATGGCATGCATATTTTCATGAATTTTGAGTGAACTATGGAAATTAGGAATAAGAGCTCTCGCACCTAGTCTTTTACCTCTACTCTCCCATTCACATACTATTTTAATGTCTTTCCTCTTATCAACATTTTCCATAGTTTTTCCATATACAGCATTATTTAACAATTTAAAAAAATTTTGTTCAAATGAATTTTTAGCTAGTGTTCTATAATGATTATTCAAATCAATATATTTCTTTAACCAATCAGACTGACTAAACTCAAGAATTCTATGGATTTTTTTCAAAATCAAACCATGTTTTAAACATTGCTGTAGATTTCTATAATGTATAATATAGTTTTTCTTATCATTTAGATCTGTTATTAATTTTCGCTGTTTCATGTTTTCAATTTTCTTATTCTCTGCACAAAATGGTAAATCATTATGATAGTCGTGTAATGCAGATGGATATTCTAGATCGACTTCTAATATATAACCCAATGGAGAATCCTCTTCTATACTATTAACATTAAAATTTTCAAAATTTTCAACCCATTTAAAATTTGTATATGGAAGGTATTTTGACATATAAATTATTTACATCTAAATATATTATATAATTTGATTCCTTGTTAGAATCATAATCACTAATATATTTATTATTTGCTATTGAATATCTGTTAGAACATTGAACAATACCTCCCCTGATACCTCGCAGAACAAAATTATATATATTAATATCAGTTAACAACTCTAATTCTATTTGAGTTGTTTTTAACATTGCATCCCAGGATAAACCAGGAGTTGTATAATATTGACAGGGATCTAAATTATAAATGCTTTTACATACTTGTCGAAAATTTTCAAATATGTCACAAAGTAAAAGAACGTCTAACTTTAAATATAAAAGTAAATAATCCTTTAATGTTATACATTTAAATGTCTTCCATACTTTTTGTGCATGTTCATAATCCTCTACACTACACGACTCGTTAGTTAATTTATTAAAGAAAACTGCAATGGGAGGCAATTGAGTTTCATTGAGTAGTCGTACGGAAAGACACCTTTACGTTTCATTAAATTGAATTCTTCATCATTTGAATAGTTTGATTTTACTATTGTTAAATCATTATCTGTTAAATAAGTTGCTAATTTCTCTAAACTAGATGGCATAAACCTAAATGAATCGAGAAAACGTAACTCAATAGTTTGTGTTTCATTTACAGTAATTCTTTTTGATATGGATACATAAAGTTCTTTATTTAAAGGTATAATATTTATATCACCTTCAATTGATGAAAGCTCTCTAACAAACAAGTGACAATCATATGCTGAAAGATTATGAAAAAATATAGGAATGAAATTCGCAATTTGATATTCTAAATTACACTTGTTATGAGCAGCACCTCTATATTTGCCGGTTAGATGACAATGGTCAGCTACCTTATCTTTAGTTGATAATTTTTTTTTACAGATATGACAAGTCTTGCTTTCAAAATGTTGTATCTGTTGAAATGGCGTTAAGGAATTCATAGGTTTAATAACACTTAGATGTTCAGTGTAAATATCTAAAATATCGTTAACTAAGCTTTTAAAAAAATGTTGCGGTGCATTATTACCATTGTAAATTTTAAAAATATTTAAATCTGAATTATATGAACATTTAATATAATAACTATAAGCAAATGGAATATGCTTTTGTACTGATTTAACATTTGATGAATTTTGTATATTAATTGATTCAAGAATACATTCAAAATCAGCATATACAACAAAAGGTACTTCCAATTGTTTTTTAAAATTTTTAAAACTAAGCATACTGTTTTTTTACTAGGCATTTTAGTTACCATCTTATTGCATTCTTTTTTATGACTCTCCAAAGATGACTCATTATGGAAATGTATTAAACATGTATTACATATATAAATACATCGGCGGTGTTTTGTTAGTTGACTTATGATTAATCTGTAAATGTGAAAAAAAAATTAATTAGTGAAAGTTTTCAATTATTACCTACGTATAAAGTTGTTTACCTTGATATATTTTTAATCCATACATAATGGAGTTTTTCCCCATCTTCTAACAGAAGCAAGTTTATGTGCTTAGATTTTTCCTGTTGCGAAAAATAATATGGACCGACTATATTATTCTCATTATCTAAAGCAAACACATTTACACTCAATTCAGGATTGTTGGTCTCAAATACTTTTATCTGATTAACTGGAAGCGGAAAGTTCAAGCTCGTAAAATTTAATTCAATGTTGTTTTCCAGTCTTATGATTTCATCTTCTATGTTAACAACATTATAGGATGTCATTCTATTTGAATTCTCTGCTATTGGATATAATGCTGATATAATAGCCCATTTAAAACAATACTCATCATTATTTTGAACATTAATGCATGCAAACTTTCTCTGTATTTCCGGTGGTAGGGGGATGTATTGGGAACCTTTTATACATTTATATTGCTTAATGTTTATCTCAAGACGTGATATTTCAATTAATGCCCAACCGCTGTCACGCTCCTGAAATTCACTCATCTTTTTAATTATTACATCACATTGCTCGTTGTAAGTATTAAGAATGTCATCACTTGTTGAATATATACTAAGGATATTCATTTTAGTCTGATGAGACTTTACTTCAATCATACAATTGTCTTCATCATCCTTTATTAACATATATTCACAAAAGAGTTCCATGTTATATTTTATGCTTTCATATTTTTTAATCACATCACTTAATAATTTAATTATTTTGTCTCTGATTTCCGTTAAAAAGTTTTCAGGTATTAAATTATTTTTGTTATTGTTTTCAACTAAATATGTGATAATTCTATTATTAAACGATGATTTTATACATTTAACACCATCAACAACAAAACAATTGTCTGGTTTCTCAATACATTTAAGTTTGTGTTTATTTGTCCTTTTATGATAACACCAATTTGTTTTTAGAATATATTTTGCACAATACTCACAATAAACATTAATTTCATTGTTTTTGTTATCTTTTGTATGAGAATGTGAGTGTCGATGCCATTCCGCATGATTTGGAAAATATTTATTACAAGTTTTACATTTACATGATGTGGATGTACCATCATGATATAATCTAATATGCCTTCTTAAATTTCTATTCAGAGTGAATACTTTTCTGCAAAATTGACAAATAAAACCACCAGCCATTTTTTATTTATTATTATTAATTTTTTTTTTAACTTATAATGTGTTCAATAGATTTTCTTAAACAGGAATATTTCTGTTAACTAACAACTATCGTTATTTATAGCAAAAAGTTTTTTAATATACAAGTCAGAGTTGATTTTTTCCGTACTTTTATACAAGTCACAGTTGAAAAATTTAGTACTTTTGTACTTTTTTCAGTACTATTTCATTTAAGAAATACTGCAGTACCTCCGCTATGCTAATATACAAGTCAGAGTTGAATTTTTCCGTACTTTTATACAAGTCACAGTTGAAAAATTTAGTACTTTTGTACTTTTTTCAGTACCATTTCAAAATTTCAGTTAAGGGCAGGGGGGGGGGGGGTGCGTGTTCTGAAGGTGAAAGTAATTCTGCAGTGTAGCCTTTTAATATTTTTGCTTCACACCTGCATCGCCTCCAATTACAAACAATTTGATGAGAAAATAATTATGCTGAATCAGCGTTTGCATGCTCGCGCATGTTAGTGCAATGTGATCAAAACAATAAACTGTTATTTTCATATGTCAGCAGATCTAATATCACAATGAAAAAGGGGGTTTTGAGTTTAATATTTTATAAAAAATATTCTGTTATCGCTATAACTACAACTTTTTATGTCCTCCTATGCAGGTGTTCAACTTACTTAATCGCAATCTAACCTATGTTTCATACGTCAGCAGATCTAATATTACAATGAAAAATATATCATATATTTTTGTCTACTTGGGCCAGACTGTATGTAACTCGAAATACGTTTTGCATTGAATAAACTATGAGAATATGTTTTTTTATTTTTAATAAATGTAGTTTTATAAAAAATAAAACAAATTAAACATTTTTTATTTAAACATTAATCACACCTATATGCAAAGCATATAAGTATACAATAGGTCGATCACACATAATTCTGCAACGAATTAATTATTAAAAAAAACCGTACTTTAAAATCCCTTATCAAAATTATATTTTTCCAATAAAAAAATCATACAAAAAAAAATAAAATAAAGAATACAGTCTTTTACGATAATGCAGGCTCCCAAAATTGTATGGATAAAGGAATTCGACAGATCAAATATCACAATGATATGCTAATATACAAGTCAGAGTTGAATTTTTCCGTACTTTTATACAAGTCACAGTTGAAAAATTTAGTACTTTTGTACTTTTTTCAGTACCATTTCAAAATTTCAGTTAAGGGCAGGGGGGGGGGGTGCGTGTTCTGAAGGTGAAGGTAATTCTGCAGTGTAAGCGTTTTTAATATTTTTGCTTCACACCTGCATCGCCTCCAATTACAAACAATTTGATGAGAAAATAATTATGCTGAATCAGCGTTTGCATGCTCGCGCATGTTAGTGCAATGTGATCAAAACAATAAACTGTTTTTTTCATATGTCAGCAGATCTAATATCACAATGAAAAAGGGGGTTTTGAGTTTAATATTTTATAAAAAATATTCTGTTATCGCTATAACTACAACTTTTTATGTCCTCCTATGCAGGTGTTCAACTTACTTAATCGCAATCTAACCTATGTTTCATACGTCAGCAGATCTAATATTACAATGAAAAATATATCATATATTTTTGTCTACATGGGCCAGACTGTATGTAACTCGAAATACGTTTTGCATTGAATAAACTATGAGAATATGTTTTTTTATTTTTAATAAATGTACTTTTATAAAAAATAAAACAAATTAAACATTTTTTATTTAAACATTAATCACATCTATATGCAAAGCATATAAGTATACAATAGGTCGATCACACATAATTCTGCAACGAATTAATTATTAAGAAAACCGTACTTTAAAATCCCTTATTAAAATTATATTTTTCCAATAAAAAAATCATACAAAAAAAAAAAATAAAATAAAGAATACAGTCTTTTACGACTATGCAGGCTCCCAAAATTGTATGGATAAAGGAATTCGACAGATCAAATATCACAATGAAAAATATTTTAAATATTTTTTTGTTTACTCGCGCCAGACAGTATGTAACGTGATACGCATTTTGCATTGAACAAAATGTGTAAATATGTTTTCAACTTTTAATAAATGCATTTTTATAACAAATAAAAGAACCAATTAAACATTTTTTTTAATTTCAACATTAATCACACCTAAATGCAAAGCGTACAGGTATACAATAGATCGATTACACATAATTCTGAAACGATTTAATTATTTTATAGCTATGCATGCTCCCTAAATTTTAACACACACGCAACAACAATCAAAACAAAAACAACAACACATATAACTATATTTCTATTTCTTCAACATTAAATAATATAAAAAAATAAATAAAAATTAAATTAACAAAACCACATTCAAAATTTTAAACATTCTTTTAATTTCAACATTAATCACATCTACATGCAAAGCGTATACAATAGATCGATCACACACAATTCTGCAACGATTTAATTATTTTAAAGCTATGCATGCTCCCAAATTTTAACACACACGCACACACATATCAAAAAGCATTAGCTTTTGGGTGATCTCAAATTTGTATGGAAAATGTTGATCGAGATACCCAATACAAAAAACTATGAGCAACCCCATACAAAAGAAAACTATGAGCGTGGTCCCAAATTTGTATGGAAAAATTGGCCCCAAAACCCCATACAAAAAACTATGAGTGTGCTCCCAAATTTGTATGGAAAAATTTATCCCGAAGGTACACAAACATACTACTGTTAGTAAATGTGTCATAAAATATGTGTTTTTCTCAGTTTTCTTTGATTGCTGAGATCTGGCTGCCAAATGACCTAACTGACCGCAGCTGTAACATTTTTTGTTGTTTTTATTTACATTTTCCTTGCGTCTTTCGTAGTATATTTTCTGACATTTTTCATATGTTTTTGCCTGCATGAGCGTTTCTGCCATTGTGTTGTTGGTTGTCTCAGTCTCATTTCGCCTGGCTCATTCTTCCAACACTTTTATTTTCAACGCACTCCAACTAGGAAAGCTGTCTCAGTCCTCAATTTTCATAACTTTTCAGCAGACTTGATAATAGCAAAATGACTAAAATCTTATCGGACCACAGACGTCAAACTCAGCCAAGTTTACTATCACGCTCATTTAAACGTTCCACAATGTTAGCACTTTCAGGCATTCTCATATATATTAATCTTTTAAACAGCATGATCTTTTGAGCTGGTCCTTTGTGTTAATGTATTTCCTTTAATCGACACCAGGCTTGTGACGCAGTCGTACATGACTTAACATGATTTAATTCCTCTGGTTTCATTCAGAGCAAGATGTACGCTAACGCTTTCTCGTGCTTATTCTCAAATGCAGCAATCTCCTTGGAATTACCTTGTTCTGGTTTTACAATTTTTACGCATGCCACTGCCCACAAATCTGCGTGAATCAATACATGCGCATCTGTATGCTCCATGTAGCATAATTGGTGTCATCCAGTTTATCTATTTGCATGTTATTCCTTTTTCTATTTTTTTTCAATCGCACACAAAATAATGCTATTCTCCAAAAATTTAATCTTTTTTCTACATACATACATAATTGGCCATTACAACCCTCCAGTCAGGATTACGACCAAGCTTCTCACACCACTTATGTTGTGTGCGTTAATTTTATACATGAGTGGCGGGACCTACAGTTTAAAGTCGACTCCGAACGACAGATTTTTGAGAAGCTTTTCATGGCAATTTTTACTCTCAGAGTCTTTGCCAGAAATCTGCTGAGAGGAAGTCGCCGAAGAAATATTTTTCGTTTTGATGTCTGACCTGGGATACGAACCCGGGCCTTTTGTCTAATAAGCCAACACACTAGACCACGGCGACTTCTTTTTTCTAGTTATGAAAAATGACGCACAGTTTTTATCTTCAACCTTTTATTTCAAATGACAAAAGAAGACTAAAGAACAAAGACATTCCACTTCAAGAACCTTCATCAGACTGATTTCGTCCGCATATAAAAAGGCAAGACAAAGCAGACAACAGTTGTAAAGCCGGATCCTTACAAACTGTTTCATGCGATTCTCGCACTCTATGCGGTTTTCATTGCAAGTTACACACAATGCATTTTATGCGCCTGGTGTTTTCTTTTTGATCAGCAAACAAGAACAGTTTTAGGAAAAATAGAAAATCAAATTGCAATTTTAAAAGAATTTATGGCATTAATTACAAATTTATGAGTTTACTTATATGATATTTTGTGCTGCCTCAAAAGAACGCGAGACGAATGTTTTCACTTCATTTACACTTGTTTACAAATTCATAAATTCAAAAGAGATGAATTTGTGATCAGCTGTTGTGGTAAACACCAAACAAGCAAAGAAGAACATTTTTGGGAAAAATAGATAATCAAATTGTAATTTTAAAAAATGTATGGCAATAATTACAAATTTATGAGTTTACAAATATATATGGGATATTAACATGGTGTACTATAAGGTCTTATTGTCATAAAATACTAAAGTTTTATGAAAAGTTTAAAAGAATTGTTGTTGTACTTCAAAGAAAAAATTCCTAAAAGTTCTTTTGTGATATGTTTACTGTTTTGTCAAACTAAACAGTGTAAATCTAAGTCAAAGGGAAAAACTCGTTATCGAGACGTCGATATATTTAGAAGTTGCCGCCATTGGATATTCGCAACATTTATGTAAACCATGCTATTAATTTCTGCATTGTTCTATAACTTCGAGATTAATTACATTTTAACAATTTATTTATAAAAGTTATTAACTTCTATAAAGTTGAACAAAAAAAAATTGGTACATTTAAAATATAAAAAAAATTTTCATTGTATACTTCGGCTAATTGGCTACACTGAACATATTTAAAATAACCGCCGTCAGAAAATAATACCTTAGAAATTAACAACAGTTGTTTATGATTTTAAACTTTTTGTTTTTCAAGAAACTATTTAATAATTTATATAAAAATGGATTATTTAGAAGATTCTCAGGTAAGATTTTATTTCTTAAATTATTTATTTAATTAAAAAAATATTTTTATTCAAGTAAAAAAGTAAACGTGTGCGCACCAACCGTACAAAGAAATGGAATTTGGAAGAAGAAAAGTCTCTGGTTGAATATTTGTTGGAAATTATTTTCAAATGAATTAACAGAATTAATTAAATGAATTAAACTTATGATATTATTTATAGAAGCCAACAGCGCAGGCTGTCGTGACAAAGATGAAGGTTGTTTGGAAGCTCATCCGTTCGAAGGTAAGAAATATGCGTACCAGCTATAATAAATGCAAAGGTTGGGAGGGATCAACAGGAGCACTCAGCATGGTTCCACTTATTGAATTTTGGAACTCCAAGGTGGATGCTTCTGCGATTAGTGAGCAAACTAGGTACGTTTGTTAAGAACATTTCATTTATTTGTTCTTCATCGTTATTATCACCTTGAAAAAGATTTATTTAAATGTAAACATGTAATTATTTTCTTCTTATTTACTTGAATCAGTCATAACAATGACCGATATGTATTTTTCGCACTAACCGACTTTTATTTCAGTTTTTTTTTTACTTATTTTGGGATTTTTAATTAAAAATATTTGTAATTTTTTATAATTGTATTTTTCTTTTATCAGCTGACTCAAATTTGAAATAGCACACTAACTTATGAGGGTTGCTCCCAGCAGTCATATATTTTCGTGTTATTATCAGGAACCGTAACTGTTATAACTTTTATCGTAAAAGTCACAAAACAAGAATAAAAGTTATTTTTGATTTTTATTTTTTCGAGCAGAAATAAAAGTTATTTTTGTTTTATTTCATGTTGAATTCATAATATTTATCAACATTTATTGCAAAACTTAATTCTAAAATTTTTTTAACATAACTTATTTTAATTGTTTTACAGAATTTTTAATAAATATTATGAATTCATCATGAATTAAAATAGAAATGACTTTTATTTCTGCTCGAAAAAATAAAAGTCAAAAAATAACTTATTTCTGCTCGAAAAAATAAAAGTCAAAACTTAACTTTTATTTCCGCTCGAAAAAATAAAAGTCAAAAATAACTTTTATTACTGCTCGAAAAAATAAAAGTCAAAAATAACTTTTATTTTTGCTCGAAAAAATAAAAATCAAAAAATAACTTTTATTTTTTTTTTCTAAAAAATAAAAATCAGGTTTTTTAAAAGCTTTCCATTTTATAAAAATTTGGTCCCAGACAATCAAAATGGTATGCTTGGTTCTGTTCTCCGATATTTCCTTGCGGTTGCTTTTTTTTAATAAAAAATTCAAAAAAAAACAGTTATTTTCGGTCCCTGGTTATTATTCTATGATATATGACTTTATGACGACCATGTGAATACCCCAATCATATTTTATATTGTTAGGGATTACGAAAATCCTCAAAAGAACACAAGACGAGTGTTTTCAGTTAATTTATCTTCCATTTTTCTTGTTTACAAATTAATAAATTCAAAATAGATAACACTCAGTACATACGTAAAATCAATCGACCGCTAGTATAAATATTTTGTTCATGAAACAAATGTGATAAAAAATGCATTTTAGGGCCAGTTGGCGTTAGTTAAAGGTACCTTTAGCTAAATTAAACGGCAAAGTTACCTTCGATTTATTTTGGTTATTACAACTTACAGATAAAATAAAATTAACTTTTTTAAAAATATGGCAGTGACAGACCAAAGCCAAAGACAAATGCAACTATGTGTTTTGCCAAATAGTACTTAAAACTACAACGCTGCGCTGGAAAAAAATGACATTTCAATTCAAAATAAAAACAAATTAACCCTTATGTTATACTAATGGGTCAAAATTGGCAAACAGTTTTTATTCCTCATTTATTCTTTAAATACTCAGCGGATTTTTTTTAAACTATTGTACAATTATTATTTTAGTGAATGCTATTAAAATTTAAAACAAGGCAATCAAATTAGAAACAGGGGGAGAGTAGTCAGAGAAAGAAAAGGGTCATGCCAAAAAAGGAGGGTCAGTCATAGTCACCCCGGCTGAGAGGGAGGTGTTTATTGACTCCCCAGTCTAGATCCGTAGTGTTCTGTTAAAGAGCAGGGTCACCTCTAGCAGGATGTGACGATGTCACACACTAATGGTCTTGATAGGGTAGAGGCTGGAGGCTCCGAGGCAGCTATGATCACATGTACCTATCCTGCGGAAACCGCTTGACCCTACTGTCTGCTTATAACAATGAAAAACAATTTACCGTTAAAATCCTCCCTTTAGTTAACGGCAAGTTGTAATAATGGCCCTTAATTTTGTACAAATTATCTATATCGTATAGCCCATTTACACTACAGCCAAATCTAGTACTAATGAGATTTCGAGAAAAATCTAGTTGATTTTAACTAGATTTCCCATACAAAACAAAATCTAATTATTTAGTAGATATCGGCAAAATCTAGTAAAAATAGGAATGCAACCATGTGTTTTGCCAAATAGTACTTAAAAATACAACGCTGCCCTGGAAAAAAAATGACATTTCAATTCCAAAAAAAAAAAAAAAAACAAATTAATCCTTATCTTGTATTAATGGGTCAAAATTGCCCAAACAGTTTTATTCCTCGTTTATTCTTTAAATACTCAGCGGATCTTAGTGAAACTTTTGTACAATTAATATTTTAGTGTATGCTATTAAAATTTATAACATAATTTTTGTAGGTCGTTTCACAAAGCGTATGTAACAAAACTTATGCAACTGGTACTTTTGGGACAAAATCGCCCAATGCAACAAAATCAATTTTCGCATTTGTTACGAGCTTAGTAACAATTTTGTGCGTTTTGACAACAAAATAAAAAAAGTAAGTAAAAGAGCAGTGTGGGGGTAGCGGGGAAAACAAATAAAATAAAATATTTGGCAAAGAAATCGAAATACAAAAAGGTATTAGTTTCAATAACAATTTAATGAATCCGAAAAACGTACCTTATAATTCGGGGTGTGTGTGGATAATAATTATCTCTTTTCTCTTGTCCTTATACTAATTCACAATTGGCTTAATTTAGTACACACAGTTGTACATTACTTAAAGCTAGAACATAACAGCGTGAACATCCCGCCCCCTTGCAACATTGCAACAAGCGGACCGAGACGTCACCTGGCCAGAGATCAGTAAGTGTGCATTTCAGGTTAATTCATTTATATAATATATATAATTTCGTTTCGTAACAATTCATAAAAAAATAACAATGGTAGATAATAATAATAATACATAATAAATAAATACTGTACTATACTATACTAATAAATACTAATAAAGAAAAGAGAAACTATTTGCCAAGGACGTTTATGATGACGGTGGGCCCTGCCGTTGCATTCGAAGCAGCCACGACAGCCCCGTTACTGTTGGAAGGCTGATCTGCACACGCACACTTCCTCTTGAGAGCTTGGTTGTGGGTTGCGCTCTTCTCGTTACGGCTGTGCTTTTGCTTTTTTATTTTTGTTGGCGTTTGCCACGTTGACTTTTCTTGCCTGCGGATGAGGTCTTCCTTCGTTCTTGATTGTTGTCAACTCGCCGATGGAAATGCAGCATGGTATGGTGTTCTTGTAAACATTCCATATACCTTTCTCTGCTCTGGCACTCCTTGACGAAATGGGAGTGTGCCTGACAATTAATACAATATTTGAGCCTTCTTACGACGCTCAATCGTTTGAAAGGACTCATACGACGGAATGTGGGGCATTTCCGCAATGGATGCTGTTCTGGACACAATCTGCATTTGGAGTTGGAGGCAACAATAACGTCGTCGATGCTGTCATTCTTGGGACGTTCCACGGCTAGTCGACGAGGTGCAAGTTCCGACATCTGTAAATACAATCAAAAAACGGGCAAGGGAAACGAAAAATATTGGTTTTGTTCATTATTAGGAAGCAGCACGAGTTTGACAATTGGCCGAGTTAAAACGCCATTGGCGGTTCGAACATCGGCCACTCGCACCTTCGAATCAGGCCCAAGATAGACCCGTTCGATCCGACCTAGCTTCCATTCATTAAGGGGTAAGTTGTCATGACGAATGACAACAAAATCATCCACAACGAAATCTCCCTGAGGAACCTTCCATTTGTTGCGTTTATGCAATTCGATCAAGTATTCGTCCTTCCAACGACGCGCGAACAAATGGTGCAAAATCTTCAGCTTACGCCATCGATTAGCATAGCTTAGATATTCATTTGAAAAATCAGGTTCCGGTGGGGATAGGATGGCACTTCCTACAAGGAAGTGTCCCGGGGTTAAAGGGTTGATGTCAGACGGGTTTTCTGTCATCGAGCTAAGAGGTCTAGAATTCAAACAAGCCTCTATTCTAGTCAACATGGTCGAGAATTCTTCATACGTGAAACTCTGGGCGTGAGATATCTTTTTCAAATGGGTTTAGAAACTCTTCACACCTGCCTCCAATAAGCCACCCATATGTGGAGTTCCGTGAGGAATAAAATGCCAATCTACCAACTGAAAGGCATTCTTTGTGACAATCTGACGTTTAATGTTTTCAAGGAACTGAGTCTTATCCTTATTCAAAAGATTGGCTGCTCCGACAAAAGCAGTACCATTGTCAGAATATAGGTGAGAAGGACAACCGCGACGAGAGAAGAATCGAGCAAAAGCGGCCAAGAAGCATTCGGTGAATATGTCGTTTGTAGCGTCCAGATGGATGGCTCGAGTAGCAAAACAAACAAACACCACGACATATCCCTTCGTTATTCTACAACCACGCCCTATGTATGACTTTATGTCAAAGGGACCAGCAAAATCAATTCCGGTATGAGTAAAAGGGCGGATAAGTGTAGTTCTTTCGGGTGGCAAAGCAGACATAATCTGCTGACCGAGCTTCCTTTTATATAGTGAACACACTTTGCAATTGTGAACAACTATCTTGACCAAATTCTTCAATTTAGGAACCCAAAATTCCTGTCGTATAAGGCAAACCATCAGAGAGATATCCGCATGAGCCGAAAACTTATGAAGATGTTCCAGATAAAGACGAGTGAAACGGCTATTATAGGGTTATAACTTCGGAAACCGTTCGTAGTAAGTCAAAGTAAGTGATTGAGAGAGCCTACCATTAATCCGCAGAAATCCACTAGAATCTATATACGGGTTGAAAACGAGTAGTGAATTCTCTGAGGTTAGGGTAGAACCATTCCACAGGGCAGAGTACTCGGTGAAATGGGTACTTTGGCAGATAATGATCAAACGATCCATTGCTGACCTAACCTCACTTTGACTCTACGTATGGGATAGATAAACCTGAGATGATCTTTTCCCGGGGTGTAACGAGTAATAAAAACGAAAGATATAGGACAGAACTCGCAGGGCACGAGGTAAGTCCGAATATCGACTCAAGAATTACTCGGACGTATGTGCCTGGGTAACGTTGACCTGTATCAAACGCGTTTCCAACTGGTTGATGGGTTTAAAGGACGACAATGGCCAATCAGAATGTGGGCGAGATAACCATTCCGGGTCTTTCCACCAAATATCTGAAATAGAGAGCTCCTTAGCACTCATACCACGACTAGCCAAGTCAACAGGGTTATGATGAGATTCGACGTGATTCCAATTGTCAGTGCCTACCTGGTCCACGATATACGATACTTTATTTGCCACAAAAGTTGGCCAATGGCACGGGGATTTTTGAAGCCAGGACAGAACGATCGTCGAATCTGTCCAATAGAAGGCTTCCGATCTGGTAAGATTCAAATCCTTACGGAGTGAAAATACCATTTTCGCCAGTAGAGTTGCGCCGCAGAGCTCTAAAGGGGTAAAGTTTGCACTTTTATAGGCGCAACATTTGTTTTGGCAGCGAGTAAGTGAGAGACAAAGTCACCAGACGGGGTTTGGACTCTACTGTACAGAGTGGCAGCATATGCTTTCTCAGAAGCATCACAAAATGCATGAAGTTGTACTTCATACTGACGGTTAAAATTAACCCAACGGGGGATATTAATTCTTTCGATGTACAAATAATCATCGACAAACTCAAGCCATCTGTTAAACGTCATGGGTTTCAAACATTCGTCCCAATCCGTTCCGTCTTTTCAAACTTGTTGCATAAGAATTTTAGCAACTATGACTTTAGGTGCCAACCTCCCAACGGGATCAAATAGAAAAAACGAAAAAGTAAGAATGTTCGCGAGAGGCGACTACCAAATGCAAAATTTCAATAGAAACAAACGAGAAAAAAATTCAAATCGCGTAACAAAAAAAAAATCCAAAAATTCCAAAGAAATTTTCGAATAGTGTAATCCCAACAATAAGAAGAGGGATAAATTAACACCGATTAGTTCAACGCAAAATTAGTCCGAAAAAAATGAGAGAAAAGGAATGTGTTCACGAGTACCGATACAAAAAGCAAAGTTATCAAATTCCTAAATCAAAAAAAGTAAAAATCGCGATAAAAATTATTACCTCAAAAGTTAGTTAATAACGAATTCTTTCACATATATATATAAATTATAATAAAAAATATAAAAATATATACATAAAGATTTAATAAAAACAAAATATATATAAGCAATATCTTAAAATATATATAAAAAAAATATCAAAAACAAATATATATTTTTCTTCAATCAAAAAATCAGAAATGTCTCAAAACAAATTCGTCTGTTATATTGGTGCAAGAATATATATAAACTATTAAAAACAGCGACCACCTTATCGTTTGATAACCTTCCAGCTGTTTTTCAAGCAAGTACACAGCAACAACACGTAAGCTCAATGTACTCTGTGTTGTTTGTGTATCTTTTTCCCATTTATTTGTTCACTTGCTTTTTGTTTTTATTATATTCTTGCACTTAGAGACACTTCACTGAACTTTATTTTTTTCTATTATTTTTATTATTTGTTTTTCTCTCTTTTTTTTATTTATTTATTTTCACTTTTTTTTCCACATATGAATATATATATATAACCAAATTATATGTGTTTTTACATACCTTGTAAACAATAATTTTTAAGGGAAAAAGAATTACGCAAAAGGAAATCCAACGGTGCAACGGGTGTGCACCAACAAATATCCAAAGTCAATGCAGCGAATAATCTACAAAAGATTATTGTCAAATATTTTATTTTATTTTTTAGGGGATGATCCGGCTCGACTGGACCAAAATGTGGAGGTAGCGGGGAAAACAAATAAAATAAAATATTTGGCAAAGAAATCAAAATACAAAAAGGTATTAGTTTCAATAACAATTTATTGAATCCGAAAAACGTACCTTATAATTCGGGGTGTGTGTGGATAATAATTATCTCTTTTCTCTTGTCCTTATAATAATTCACAATTGCCTTTATTTAGTACACACAGTTGTACATTACTTAGAGCTAGAACATAACATTAGGGTGGCCAGCGTGAACAAGCAGCATTACAAACTGCAACAAACCCAAAAAAGAGAATAAGTAGTATAAATATATTATTCGTTTATGTGTTTTTGAAGTTGTTACTTTTGTCCAAATCGTTCTAGCAGCACCAAATATGCAAATAAATACACCAAATGTAAAAAATGTATTTGCAGAAAGCATTCTCAGACCAATATTGTATGTAATGAATGTAAAAAAATAAAAAAAACTGAATATTATAATTTTTTTAAGTACAGATAATGGTTAAAGATAAACAAAATAAGGAACATCTTCTTCCCAGAATGACTCGTGACGAACCTGCGGATTATTATTTTTATTATTACCTATATTGCATATGCTTACATCTACCCATTCCATTCTGTTATTTAACAATTGTGTGTAGTAATACATTTGCAATATTTTTTGAAATCTATATCCTATATTTTTATTTTTTTTGTATTAAACTAAATTTGGAAATATTATTGTTTTCTTTCAAATTTCAGTCAGCTGTTTTTGTTATTCAAATGAAATCTTGCTACTGCCAAATAAAGCCAGTCTAAACAATCTAGATTTTGAAGAAGATTTAAAATCTAATCTATTAGATTTCCCTGTAGTGTAAATAGGCTATAAAACTGCTCAATTAAACAAGTTTTTTTTTAACGCAGTGGCAACAGCGGACTTCATTTTTGTTGTTGTATATGCTCATTTTATTTAAATTTGAAATTGGCATATCGAAAATAGTATGGCAAGTTCAAACATAAAGTGACTTTTAAATGTAAAAGGTAGGCTGATCTTCCCTTTAGCTTAGCGCTCACTTCAATCTTATTGGATACTCGTAATAATGAAAAATAATTTATCTCTCCGTTAAAATCCTCCCTTTAGTTAACGGCAAGTTCCCTTATAAATTAGCAATAAACTTTATTAAGAAATTTGTTTTTATTAATATTTTTATAATGCAAAAAGAACAATGCGAAGATAGTAATGCACTACTTAAACATATTTATCGAAACCATTCACAATAGTATCAATCAGATATAAAAAAAATAATAATAATAATTGTGAAATAAAAGAAATTAAGTAAAAATAACAAATTAATTATAAAACATATTAATAAAAAATGGAAATATAATTTATAGCAATTTACAAAATAAACAACAATATTACAGAAATAAACAAAAAAGTTAAAAAATAAAGAATTCTCAAAAATATTAAAAAGAAATACTTACAAAAATCGGTATATGAAAGCATGGATAAATATTTCACCGATATAATAACCATGCTAAGAACGTAACAAACTTTCATTAAGAGAACAATTTATATAACTCCTTTTTGAATGCATTTGCATTGCCTAACTTTTGAATGTAATATAGTGGAGAATTCCAGAGACTTGTGGTGTGTATAAAAAACTATCGCTGTGACAGAAAAGTCCTGTACCGTTGTTGAATAATCTTCATGCCCCGGAATGACCTAGCAAACTTAATTCGTCCTAATAAATATTCCGGCTGTCCCGTATTAATAATTTTATGAAATAGAATGAGCCACTTAATTTACAGAAGATTACCAAATTTCACACTATATATTTGGTACACTGTATGAGAAATATGATCCCGGGGACCTTTAAGAAAGACGTATCTTGCTATATAGTTGTATACCAAATTTAGTTTCCGGTTGTCGTTACTATCGTAGTTTATGAAAATTTCGCACCCATACAATAGCAAAGGAATTAAATAAGTCTTAACAAGTTCCATACGAATCCAAAAGGATTTGTATCAATGACCGCCCATAAATTGCGAAGCATGCTGTATATTCTGCCAACAACGACACTTATATGGCCAGACCACGATAATCTGTCCTTTAATACAATACCCAGATTGGTAGCAGACTTGACATAGTAAATTATATTTTCCCTGATACTCAATTCAGTAGAGTTGTGTAGTTCACGAACGAACTAGTTCAATTGAACTATTCATACAACTGAACTAAGAGAGCCGGTCATAATAATGAGCTCTTTTAGCTCCGTAGTTCATGACTCTCTTGTATTCGTTCATTTCATTCTTATTAGTGCTTTTATTTTGTTTATCGTTCTCATGTGTAGTTCACGAACGAACTAGTTCAATTGAACTATTCAATAGAGTTGTGTAGTTCATGAACGAACTAGAGTTGTGTAGTTCACGAACGAACAAGAGTTGTGTAGTTAACGAACGAACTAGAGTTGTGTAGTTCACGAACGAACTAGTTCAATTGAACTATTCATACAACTGAACTAAGAGAACCAGCTGAAAAATGTATTCTTTTAGCTCCGTAGTGCACGGCTCTATTGTTCTCGTTTCTTATTCGTTAAGTGGTAGTGCCATCATCGTCGGTGTTGCCACGTAATAATAAAATAACTTATGGAGACATTTTCCTTAAAAAAGCGCGAAATTTTCAAAATATACAAAAATAAGCAAATCAAAATAATATATTTTTTCAATTTAATTGAAAATGGTTTAGACAAGAAATATCCCAAGAAATTCTTATTAAATATTAAAAAAAGTTACATGCTTTTATAAATATTCATGTAATTTTTGATGATGTATTAAAATTAATTTTTTTTGAATTTCTTGAATATAATTCAAATTTTATGCATTAGAATAGCACATTATTGCTAAAAATGAAAAATTATAAAATATTTTTTATAATCAAATTTCGATAATGAGTTTGATTCATACAACATAATCTGGTCTGTTACACTAATAGGAATGCTTTTATAAATAATAATAAATTTTAAACATTTTGAAAGTTTTAGTTCTATGTAATTTGTTGGAGAGTGTGATTTCTGATTTTAACCCAACTAAAAGCCAAATAAAAGAACTAACTTCCGTGATGAAGAGAGAAATTACTAACCGTTTTGGTGAATTAGAACGAAGTAATTTATACGCAGAGAGTACAATATTAGATTCCAGATTTAAAAAATTAGGATTTAAAAGTGACAGCTCATAAGAAAACGCCGTGAAATTATTGCGCAACAGAATCGGCCAAATTAGACTACAAAATAACTCTGAGTACCTGATATAGAAGGAAATATTGCTGAAGTTCCACAAAAAAATATTTGGTAAAAATGCGACATGAACTTAAGCCAAATTACTAAATCCGACAATAACCTTGCTGCTGGAATCAGAGATATGATATGATAAATTCCTGAACGAGGAATACCTGGAAAGAAAAAAAGATCCTCTTGCATGGGGGAGTGAACGCAGGCATTTGTATCCAAGGGTGTATATGGATGCTTTAAAATGCCTTTGCACAGTAACCACATCGGTACTATGTGAGCGTTTTTTTTTTCAGCAAAAGGACAAATATTAAACGAAAGAAGGACCCTTATTAAACCAAATAAAGTCTCCATGCCTCTCAATTTTTTTTGCTTATAACTTTATTTACTATTAACTTTATAATAATATGAATATTATGTATATATACATCATATTTACATTTCATATGTATATGTCTATATATCTTGAGTGAATTCTTTTAGTTTTATTTATATATACACATAATACATAATTGGTCATTAGAACCCATCAGTCAGGATTATTGACCTAGTTTCTCACACCACTTATGTTGTGTGTGTTCTTTTTATACATGAGTAGCGGGACCTACAGTTTAAAGTCGACTCCGAACGACAGATTTTATGAGAAACTTTTCATGGCTATTTTATTTACTCTCAGAGTTTTTACCAGAAATCTGCTGAGAGGAAATCGCCGTAAAAATATCTTTTGTATTTTGTTTTAATGCCTGGCCTGGGACTCGAACCCTGGCATTTACGTCTAATAAGCCAACATACTACCTACTAGACCACGGCGACTTCATACTGAACTATTGAACTAAAAGAACGACCTAGTTCACTACAGAGAGCTGAACTAGAAAGAGCTAACGAACCCAACTCTACAATCCAGGAATGGCAAAAAATTTAAACAAATTGTTTTTAAAATTTTGTTTTAACAGTAGAGAGCACAGTATAAGTAGTAGCGAAATTAATTTGACAGGAGCACTGTTCACAAGTGAAAGAGACAGCAAATATTACCAAAGAGTATTTCTGTCTCTGTCTGATTCTTTCAGTTTTGTTTATTTATGTTTTGTTAATTTTTAGGGTTGGTTTTATTTTCTATTTTAAATTTTAAAAATTCGTAAATATTTAATTATTAATAGAAATTTGTATGGTTTTTGATCGCAATGAATATAGTTTCTTGTGCAAAAGGGAAGTAAAAAGCAAAATATACAAAAATCAAATAACACATATTGCTCATAAAATTTTTTCTTGCAGAACTTTGTGTATATTACCAGTATTTATTAATTTCTTAAATGGAAAAGTTATAATGCGTTTTTTTTATTATTAATCCAACTCTTAGCAATTTCTCTTCATAATGAAACATTGCGTGTGTAAAAGATAAGTAAAAAGAAAAATATAACAAAATATATACCCATAACTTTTTTTAGGAGTTGTGAATATACCGCTAAAATGGTTAAATACTAAGTTAGTGACAATCGATGGAAGGTGTCACCAAATACATTAGTTCCGTATTACGTTTCCCCAAAAAACAGTTAATTTCCTTTTAAAACTATTCTATTATTCTACAAAAATATTATCAATTTCTTCCAAAATAAAAACGTACCCTAAAAATTAACAAGACAGAAAGAATCAAGCCCCAGTTATGCATCCGTAACGGAACGTAACCGTAACAGTAAGAAACAGCTGGTCGTTTTTGTTATGTATAAAGCAATACGAATGGTTATATAAATGTAACGTAACCGGAACTAATTTAGAATAGAAGAATAGAATTTTCTAATATTTTTACGTGACATCTGTTTAGCAGTGTTAACAACATCTCAATCTTAAAAACCACCGAAACTTAAAATTTAAATTATAAACAGAATTTACATTTTGTACGTATGTTATGTTTTATTTTAAAACCCAAATTATAATTTATTTCATTATTAACTTTTATAATTTAAAATAAAAATAAACACTATTTTACTATAACATTATATAAGTAATGTTTATTTTTATTTTAAATTAAAAAAATATAGTTCTCGATTTTTAACTAATTAAAGCGTTCGAAAAGCATTTCAATTTGCATTTTACCTTAAAAAAAATTGAAATGCTTTTCGAAAAGCATTTCAATTTGCATTTTACCTTAAAAAAAATTGAAATGCTTTTCGAAAAGCATTTCAATTTGCATTTTACCTTGGGGAACGGGTATGTAACTGCAAGGCAAAGCCACTGTCCGGTTTTAACTTGGCAAAACCCAGTGATATCCTTGCAGGTACATGCCAAGCAGCTCACAGCCTCCGCATCTTAGATCAGGCGCTCCCCGGGTACTGGTATCTGGCAACCGCTGGGTACTTGCTAATGTGAGAAGGCAAGATAAATGATTCAGCATGACCTTGACTACGATTGGAACTTCGATTTGGATATGACGCAATAGGGCTGACGTTCTGCAGTATTCTGTTACCTGAGTACACCGAGTGAACTCCGGTGGAAATGGCTTTCAGGCTAATGTTGCAGACGCCTCCGTTCTGTTAAATCCTTGGCAGGGCTTCAAGTACGTTCGATTATCGTCGCCATTTGGTTGGTGATGCAGGTTTAGTTGAGAGGACTCCTAATTAGTGTCCAACCTGGCTCTGAACGCAAACACCCATAAGGTTTTGCGTCAACCCTCGCGAGGACCTCACTGGATACCATAGGCACCCTAGGGGTCTCAAATGATAACTGCATAATCGATATGAGATAGCGGCTTGAAGATGGAACCCAGATGAAAATGAACAAAGGAATATTTGAAGTAGAGAAGATGATGCAAGGAGAGGTTGCATTTATGAGCAGCCCACGTATAAGGCGGTCGCCTGTGAAAAAGGCACAGACGACCATGTTACAAAGGGGTGATAATACACCAAATGAGTCGGACACTTCGCAACCGCGGGCTACACAGTCGGCTGCCACCGTCCTACGGAAAGAGGATAGAGGTAATAATGATGCTAGCGGAACGCCGATTGATGGATGCTCTGACCTAGAACAAAGAGACACACCAACAGCGGTAAGCTCTCCTACGTTGGAACTTATCGGTAGGATGAGGAAAATGGAGGAGGATGCTATGTCCCAGTGTAGGGACACTCTGGATATGATGCAGCGTGTTACGCGTCGCCAGAAGAATGCAAGTACTGACGTTAGGAACGGAATATCCAGAATGGCTGAACTTCTGGATGCAATGTTGAATTACAGACGTACTTGGAAGGCGGCTGAAGAGGAAAGAACCACTTCAAACCTCCGAAAAAAGACCGCTACCCAGCAGTTAGTAGATGCCCCAACACCCACGACAGCGAACCCAAAACGAACTGCCACCAGCCCTGTTGGTGCAGAGAGCAGTAAGAGAGCAAGGGCAAAGGAGCCTAGCGATGAGGTGAAACAGACCCCTAAAAGGAAGGAGGAAAACTGGGTAACAGTGACAAAGAAACGTACTCAGAAAAAGCCGAGGGAAATTTCAAATAAACGAGACAGGATGGATAGACCCCGACTGGGGCGAACAAAACCAGATGCGCTGGTAATTAAGCCTGCAGAAGGTCACACATATGCCGACGTATTAAGGAACTTACGCGGCAACATAACGACCGAAGACTCTGACAGGATAAAAGCAGTTCGGCGAACGCTGAATGTTGCCATACTCTTGGAGTTCAGCAGAGGTGAAAAAGTCAAACCGGATTTTGTTCAACAACTGAGAAGTACGGTACAAGAAACAGCCTCTGTCGCGGAATTGAAACAGAAAGCTACAATCGAGATACGTGACCTAGATTCTTTTACAGTCAGAGATGAAGTAGAAACGGCAATTCGGAAACTGATTGCAGACCCCAGCGAGCAATTGCAAACGCGGATTACTGCCTCAAATGTGCGGGAGCAAGTTCGAGCTTTCGTCACGTTGTCGGCTAAAAGTGCGGCGAGACTTATCAAGGTCGGACATGTAAAGGTCGGATGGATACGGGCGAAGATGCGAGTTTGTGAGGATATTCGAAGGTGCTATCGATGCCTCGAAACAGGTCACTCTCAGGCGAACTGCTCTGGTCCTGACAGAAGGAACATGTGCATTAAATGCGGAGAGGTAGGACATAAGATGAAAGAATGCAGATCGGCCCCAAAATGCGCCCTCTGCACGGATGCTAGAAGGAACGGAACCGATCACTTACCCGGATCTAGGAAATGTCCGTTGGCCAAACGATCATGAGATTGTTACAGGCGAATCTGCATAGAAGCCGGACAGCGGATGCTCTACTGGGGCAGATAGCTGTCGAAAGACAAATAGATGCAGTCATCATCAGCGAGCAATATGGTCGGATTGCCAGGGGTTCCTGGTTTGAGGACAAAACAGGCACGGCCGCACTTTGGATACCTGACGGCCGTAGGTTTGCAGTTACGGAACACGGAGCCGGTTCTGGATATACGTATTTTCGAACCGGATTCCTAACCATAATGAGCTGCTACCTCACTCCTAGTGATGATATGGAGCAATTTAGGACGAAGATCGGCTTTATCGAGGATAGAGTACTCGCTATTGGTGGACCGTTCATAGTGGCCAGCGATTTTAACGCTAAAGCTGTTGAATGGGGCGATCGGACAACGAACACCCGAGGAAGGTGCATTCTGGATATGGCGGCAAGGTTGGGTCTCATAGTGATGAATACTGGCAGCACAACCTTCAGGCGGCCTGGATGCGAGTATACCACGCCAGACATCACTTTGGTGACTGAAAATCTGGCCAGAAAAATAGCGGAATGGAAAGTTCTTGAAGACTACAATGGAAGTGACCACCACTACATTAGTTTCCGAATCGCGGAAAGAGCGAACCTTATCCCAACAGCCAGGACCAGGGGAACGCGAAAATGGAACGTCGCGAGTCTCAATAGCGCGGCATTATTGGAGAGATTCGATGAGACCTCACTTTCACGAACCAGTAGTGATGCTATCACTCTTGCTAGCGAAACTATGCAGCGTATAATTCGTAGTTGCAACGCCTCAATGTCTCGCGTATCGCAACATCCCAGAAGGCAATCTGTATACTGGTGGACACCTGAAATTGCTGAACTCAGACGAACTTGCCTCCAGTGCAGAAGAAGATACACTAGGGCTAGAAGAGATGGTCATGCAGCACATGAGGCTGAGAATTTCAAACGCGCCCGAAGGGCACTGAAACAGGCAATTATAGCCGCCAAAAGGGCGTAATGGGAGGAGCTCCGTAATGAACTGAACATGAATCCCTGGGGCCTAGCTTATAAAATTGCGACCAGAAAGCTGGGCGCAAATTCTTGACGGCGACGCCGTCGACAATATAGTGATGAATTTGTTCCCCGTGCACCCACCATTGCGTGAGGAACGTGATCCTCCGATAGCTGATACGCCAATACCCTTCACGGATGAAGAATTGATAACAGCGGCGAAAAGTCTCAAAGCAAACAAGGCTCCCGGTCCGGATGGAGTACCGGCCGAAGTAATAAAATTAATTGCTGAAAATCGACCAAATGCACTCCTGGAAATGTACAATGCCTGTATTGCCCAAGGTGTCTTCCCTGAGCAATGGAAGCTGCAGAAATTAACCCTGATCAGCAAGGGAAAAGGAGACCCGACACATCCATCATCATATCGCCCCCTCTGTATGCTGGATAGTACCGGTAAATTATTGGAGAAACTTCTCCAGCGCAGACTGGCAGCGGCCATTGAGACAGCTGGTGGATTATCGGAGAGGCAATATGGCTTCCGACCAGGTAGGTCAACGCTTGGTGCCATAGCGGATGTAATGGAATGCGTTGAACGGACAAGGCTCAGACGCCACTATCCGAAGCGCATTGTTGTCCTTGCCACGCTAGATGTGAGGAATGCTTTCAACAGCCTACGATGGCAGGATATTATTAAGGCACTACGAGAAAGATTTCGTATTCCTATATACCTTCTGAGAATATTACGCAGCTATCTGAAGGATCGCAAGCTCCTATATGACACACCCGATGGCCGAAGGATCGTGGAGATCACGTCTGGTGCAGCTCAGGGATCTATTCTTGATCCAGATCTCTAGAACCTGAGCTATGACGAAATCTTAGGTATAGAAATGCCAGAGGACACATACCTCGTGGGATACGCGGATGATATAGTGTCAGTCATTTCAGCGCGCGACATTGAGGATGCCAGGAGAAAACTGAATCGAGTCATGATAAGGACTCAGATATGGCTTGAGGATCATGGTCTAGAGCTCGCAAAGAACAAGACTGAGGTCATATTGATGACAATGGCTCGCATCCCACTCGAGATTGGTATGCAGATAGGTGATGTATCACTGGTCACAAAAAGGGCAGTTAGATATCTGGGCATAAGACTCGACTGCAGGCTTAATTATTGGGCCCAAATACAGCATGCAGCTACCAAGGCAGCAAAACTAACGGGCATGCTAAGCAGGATGATGGCAAATATTGGCGGACCAACACAGGCCAAACGAAAATTGATTATGGCGGCGACGAACTCGATATTGCTGTACGGAAGCGAGATATGGGGAGACGCGCTGGAGATTAAATCTAAACGAAAAATATTAGCATCGGTGCAGCGAACAGCGGCATTAAGAGTTGCCTCGGCCTACCGCACAGTATCGGGCGCCGCAGTCCTAGTGATCGCCGGTGAGATACCTATTGACCTGCAGGCATTTGAGCGAAGAAAATCTTGGAGAATGAAGAGGGAAAATCTTCCCATTAGTAGCGTAGATCTCAGATCTCAAACACTACGGCGATGGCAGAGTAGATGGAACGAGGAAACATGCGGAAGATGGACTTATAAACTTAGCCCATCTATAGAGGCATGGATACGGAGAACCTTTGGGGAAACTAACTATTTTCTGACCCAGTTTCTCTCTGGTCATGGTTATTTCCGAAAATACCTGTACCGTATGGGCAAGGTGACTAATCCTAGCTGTATTTATTGCGAGGAAATGATTGACGACGTTGAACATACATTCTTCCATTGCATTAAATGGCAAGACGAGAAGAACATGTTGATGGAACAAATTGGTGAATTTACACCCGACGCCATTGTGAACGCAATGCTCGAAAGTGAGATAAAGTGGAACGCTGTGAGAAGATACGTTGAATATGTACTCCGCAGAAAGAAGTTCGACCTTGATGCAATACAACGGAATGATACATGAGAAGACGAGCCAATAGCATGAAACTGGCTTCAAATATGGCGTACCCAGGCGTGGGAGAGTGGACAACGGTCCTTAACTGGACGTCGTTTCTGGGCCCTTCCCGAAGTAATGCAGATAGCCGTCCCGGGAAGGGAGTATCCCCAGAAGGAGGAGGGATTGTTTTAGTGGAAGCACCACTCGACGCAGCTGATGATGATCACTGTAAGTGCGAAGGCATTTTGAACCCTACCTCACACGCCAAAAAAAAAAAAAAAATTGCATTTTACCTTTACTGGGGAAGATACAAACGTTTTAACATTCGTACAAATTCGGTTTCCGAAATATATGACCTGTTTTTGTAGGATAAACGATTTCACTTGCGTCTATTTATATGGAAAACACTATCAAAAGCACTCAATTTTGTGTTTTCCTCAACCAACAAACATAAACTAAATTGAGTGTTTTTGTTTCTGTGTAAGTAAAATTGTTTGGGTTACAAAAACAGTACATGAAACTTTTAATAAATATGTATCTTTAAATATATATAAAATCGTTGAAATGAATTTAAAAACACGGTAGTGATAAGACCGGTTAAGAGCTGAGTTAAAGAAAAACAAAAGAGGCCATATTGAAAGAGATGAAAGGAGTGAATACAAAGGGCCATAATCATAGTCATTAAAAAATTATGCTTTTAGTACCATTTATAAAAAAAGTCTACTTTTCGGCTACTATAGACGATAAAAAGATTACTTTTTCCATTAAAGTAAATTTTATACTTAAAACAAGGTTTTAACGAAGTTAACATCATTTTAAATCTATCAGCTGTTTGTCATTTGTCAAAAGTTGCAAAATCAAGACAAACCAAAAACAAAAGTAATTTGAATTGTGTTAAATTTTTTATAAATTGTAGAAAAAGTGTTAAAAATAATTGAAAAAATGTGTACAATTCAGGACATTGAAAATGATTTTGGTATTATTGAAGATTTGTGTGAAGGAAGAAAGCCTAAATTGTGTAAGGAAAGGTTTTGCCCATTTGTCTATCATTTTATTTACTTTTTTGCGATTTTATTATCAGCTGTGCAGAGATGCCACTTATACAATATTTATACCAGTTTGTATGAAGAATTTCAAACATTATACTAATCACCCACTTAAAGCTGATTCAACTTAAAACCATTATTAATTTTCCCTATAGTTAAGAAACAGTTAATAACAAGTTTAAATATTAAAGTTGGTTTTAAAAAGAATCGACTTTCGTGTTTGACTATGATTATGGCCCAAAGATTTTAAAATTTGGAATTAATATTAAATTTGTTAAAAAAAAAAACAATAATTAAAGTAATAAAATAAAATTCAAACCCAAAAACATGTCTTCTATATCCATATCTGAATTTTTATTAATTAATAATAATTTTTATTATTTTTACGTTTTTATGATCCATAATTGCACTTACATTTATACGTTTCGTACACGTTACATTACGTTACTGTTACATTCCGTTACGGTAGCATAACTGAGGCTTCAGACAGGGACAGAAGTTATTTATTCATATTATTTATGTAAACGTCAAACGTTCGATTCCCTTCTGTATGTTCGGTGGTAGAGGGTATATAAACAAAATGTTTAGAATGTAAATAGCGGTTTAAGTGTTTAATTTTATGAAAATATAATTAAAGGTTAACCCCATATGTTTGTGTATATTATTGTAAGTTTTAAATATAATAAATTTAACAAAATTATAGAACGTATTGGTGTGTAATCAAAAGAAAAAAAAATAATAATTATAAAATTTATACATTATGCATACAGTTCTTTAGGCCGCATTTATATGGTAGACAATTGTGACAGATCATAGACCTTTGATTTCTCTATTTTCTCATAAAAATCCGAACTCTAAATTAACAAGGACAGGACTCGAACCTTCTGAAATAGTATATAAGAAGGGAATAAACAACACTAATGCCGATGCATTATCAAAAATAGGAATACACTAAGAAGCATGATACCATTGGAAAATGACGAAAAAGTAAAGAAAACACTAGTAACAGAAGAGGTATGAGTAAAAATTCACCAGAAAGAACATATAAGAGATAAAAATGTTATGAATGAATCTCATAAGGGGAGTGATCAACTCCATATGTAGGATTGCAGGTCTATAAATGATATAAAGAGCGCTACGAAATTAAAATTTGTATTAGATAAAAGACAAGAAAATGATGTAAAAGAATTATACAAACATATAATAGAATATTGTAAAATGAATAATGAAAGACGTGGTAGATGTAGCGATAATACAAAGTATTTATGTACTCTTTTGGAGAAACTATCATCATATTTTGAAAATGCAAGAAAGAAGAAATTTGCAATCGAGAGATTGCAAATGAATTTAAGGCCAAATATAACGAACCTCAAAGTATAACAAATGAAGATAGAAGATAAGAACTGATAAAATTATACCACGATACACCCCAAGCAGGACATTTCGAAGTGAAGAAAACTTTACTAAAATTAAAGCATAAATACATTTGGAAGAATATGAACAAAAATGTAAAATAATATGTGTCTAAATGTGGCTTATGCCAACGTGAAAAACAAACTACGAAGAAACAATAAATGTTACAGATACACCAATAGATAGTTTCAAAAGCACTGTAATTGACACTGACATTTTTGATATATTTTTACTATGCAATGCGTATTATCGAAATACATAGTTGCATGTCCTATAGAGACGAAGGAGACAAAAACATTAGCCAAAGCACACTAGTAGAGCATTTAATATTTAAATATAGTTTATTTAGCACACTAAAATCATATGATCAACTCTGTAACTGTACGCATACACTTGCACTATTATTGAGCATTAAATGACATTGCACATTAAAATTGCTCTCAATCTCGCAACTCCCATAAAAGATTTCCTTTTCTGTTTTCTATTTTTAAATTTATTTTATTTATTATTATTAATTTTTTATATTTATCTCTAAATTGATTAATTTGGCTATGTTTTTTGTATCAACGAAATTAATATTGAAATGTATGTGTGTAAGTTGTGTTTACTTTTTCATGCTACATATCAGTGGTTACTATTTCATAGCAAAATTGTGCAGGGGGATTCACACATCTTGGGCGCCAAATTACGAGTTATCTCGTACTCTCTTATGTGAAAAAATAAAATTGTCTTTTTTTGGAAAGTTTCCTGAAAATTGCCGCGGTAGTCAACGTGTTAAATAAATATAAAATCATTAAAATTAATCTATAAACAACAGATATAAACAAATACGTCACGGGGCTTTTGACGTTTAACTCTTCTCTTAGAAAGAGACAGCAAATATAACCAAAAAGTATTTCTGTCCCTCTCTGACTGCCTGTCTGTTTTGTTTTTTTAGATTTCTATTTTGGGAAAATTTATGATATTTTTGAAGAATATTATAATAATATTATAATAAGAATATTATAATAATAAAAATATGTAATGATTAAAAACATAATTTTTCAGTTTTTTTCTTATTTTATGCATGGAACCCATTTCCAAAGCCATAGTCGTCTTTCTTTTTTTCCCCTTCCCAAAATAGCACAGAAGCTCCGCAATCACTTTCTATTATGTGTGAAAATGCGGTCAACATATTTTTGTTTTCCAACATTCTGGTCAAACATATGTTTTGTGGCAAATATTTTTTAAATGTGACCACAACGCAAACATATTTGCCAAACTTTTGCTTGCCGCTATTTGAAGAAACAAAAATGGGAAAATAAATGTGCGTAATGTGACCACAAAACAAAATTTTAGTTGTTTCAGTCATATTTTTGGCAAACAAAGGAAAACAAAATTATGCCAAACATTTGCCATATCTGACCGCACCTTAACACATTTAGTTCGCAACACTCTTATAACATTTTTTTCAAATGTCATAGCTTTCGTCAGTGATTACATTGTGCTTTTAGCATCTTTTTTCTCCCTCTACGATTTTAGCGTTTTTCAAACGTCATAATTGTCACCACTGGTTATACTGTGACTTGGCGCTTTGACGGCTTTTGCACGTTGAAATTTGTTTCGAAACAAATGTGAGAAAATTTTTTGCATTTTTTTTTTAAATTTATTTCGCTTTTGGAAGTAAAAATTAATTTCAGAAATTTTGTTTTCTTTTATCGCGTCGTTCTGCTGTTTTTAACAGTTGTAACTTTGTTTGGCATTGTGATTTAGTTTCAAACACAAGACATGAACATTATATGAATATTATATTTGTTATAACATTATAATATATTATATATTTATGTGTTATTGTTTTTTAATATATTTACCTTATTTAAATTATATTCTTTTTAATATTTTTTATTTTTTCAACTTTTATTAATTAATTGTTTGGCGCTACAAACACAAAATCGACAAAGACTAATGATATTTTAAATAAGGGAGCTATCTACGATCTAAAAATAGTTTTTAGTAATATAATGTGAAAAATCAAATTGTCGTTATTGCCCAGTTTTCTGAAAGTTGCCGCGGCAATCAGGATGTTAACTTCTCTATGCGAAACAAAAAATAAAAGAAAATGTGAAATCAAATACAACTCTGTGTATATACGAATAAGAACAAAGCAAATTTCTGAGTACATGAAATTCTAAAATCATCCCCGCTCGTTTTTCCCCTCTCTCCTACAAACTCTGCAAAAGGCGTCTTTATACCGCAGTATATCTGCGCCTTGTGCAGTGTTGCCAATTTTTTTTCAAAATTTCCCGTCAAATTTCGCTTTAAAAGTCGCCAAAAATCGCTAAATTAAATTTTTAAACCGTCAGAAACCCTTCAAATAAATAGTTTAAACATTTTAAATTAACGTTAAATAAAATAAAATGTAAATAATTACACATATTTTTTATTGAATTGTTTTTTCAATTATGTTTAATGATTTACAAACAAAATTTGGTATTTTCAAAAATATAGTGTAAGTCTTCAGGATTTTCGTTTCGAAACTTTTGTGGGTACTGAGATGCCATAACTTTTTAAAAAGAAAATTCAATTTAAATGTACATTTTGAAATTATATTCATATAATTTATGTTCTAACAATTTCATCTTTTCTTGTCATGTATACATAATTCCGTTTTTACACGGTATATACGTTCCAGAAAAACCGTGTAATATAAGTCATGAAGTACATAGAAAAGAAGGGGATTGGTTCCATATCCTTCAAAAAATGTAACAACAAAATAATTCGTATGAAAAAACTGATCCGAGAGTCTTTATAAAAAACTTAAAGAATTTTTTATAAGCATTAATGCATATTTAATTTCATAAAATTGAAAGCGATTCCAATCTTATAAAAAAAGTAACATAAATTTAAAATTATTGTAGTTCAGGAAGTCAAAAAAATAATATAAGTTGATAAACAAATGGTACATTCACCAATCCTTAAAGGTAATTTAAGCAAACTAAAAATCATCAAAAGTTCATAAATAAAAAATTAAAAGCAGTCAATGTAATGATGAAAATAACATTTGCTATTATCATCGGATTTCATACGTATTCGCTTACGAAATGTTGGTTCAGAATAGCTATCAACTCAAACAAGATTATCATTTTCAGTTTCCGATTGGACAGGACTGCGTTTAATAGCAAAATCGATTATTAGCCGTTGGGATTTAGTTTGAAGGCGCCGTAGGTAGTGTGTTGCCTTATTAGACTGAAGTCCCGAGTTCAAACCCCAGGTCAGACAGCAAAACGAAAATATTTCTTCGGCGACTTCCTCTCAGCAACTTTCTGGCAATAACTCTGAGAGTAAATTCTTAAAAACTGTAGTTCGGAGTCGACTTTAAACTGTTGGTCCCGTTACTCATGTAAAAAATTAACGCACACTACATAAGTGGTGTTAAAAGCTAGGTCGTAATCCTGATTGAAGGGTTGTAATGACCAATTATGTAAATGTATGTCTTTGTATAACTCATAGTAATGAGCCATACAAGATTTGGGATTACGTTGAAATTTCCATAAACTTTTCTTAACTGTGCTATACCAAATATCACCGTGTAAAAACAGACTTAATTTTATTTTCTAGACCGTGCTATTGCGGAATTAGATGTACTTACTTTTTTTGGTATTTTTTCTTTTTTCAGCCCAACACCTTTAAGCACAACACTTTAAGCTTTATGTTCAGTTCAAGGCATATTCAAAAGGTAGTGTTATTAGCCCAGCTGACTACTTTTTTGAGTGCGCGGGATTGTCAAATGTTTTGTATACGTACAGTGAGCAAAAAAAATTGTACACTTACTATCTGGAATACATTTTTGGACAAACAATTACTATAAAATGAAATTTATTGTTGATTATAAACATTTCTCTGTTGGTTACGTATATAGAAAATAACCATCGAAACTATGAAATTCAACATTTTTAAGCACAAAGAGTTGTGATTCTTTAACTACGGCGACCGAATTCTCAAGAAAGTCATCTAGGACAAAATCCTGTAGAATAATTTATTTGTTAGTTTTTTTCAATAAGTGTACACATTTTTTTGCTCACTGTATATATATTCTTTTGTTTATTAATTTTTTTATTTCCTTTTATACTTGTATTCTACATAATTTACAATTTATTCAAATATTCTTGATGATCTGGCACAGCTTTTATGGTAGAATCCGCTCTTATGCTTCCCCGTATTCCTCTGAAGCATAACGACCTTAGTGGTAGCGCAAATCAGCCCGTATTTCAAAAAATTTGTTTTTCTACATTTTGTTTTTTAAATTTTTTTTTATAAACAAAAAGAAACAAAAGAGAAATAATGACATAAAATAACTACTTTATGTCATTATATGGATTCGCCTTTGTCATTTCTGGCTAACGGCGAATTTCATTTGACACAACCGGTCACACAAAAACAACAGAAAATACATGCTGTTTTTGTTAAAAAACACTGCGAATTGAGTTGTTGTACAAATGCTATTACCTATTTGAATATACCTTGGTTCAGTCGAAATAGATTTCAACTTTACGTTTTCTTTTTTTGCTTTGTACTCTTTTTGCTAACCGTTATTCGACTCTCGAATTGCATTTTTTCTAACTTGTATCATATAATTCAACCTTGGAAAAAAAAGGCTAAAAATCGCTAAAGCGCTGTAAAAAACTCCAGATTTCCCGCTAACCGCTAAAAGGCATTTTTTCCCGTAATTGGCATTGCAAAAACGTCAGATTTGACGGGAAAAACGTCAAATTGGCAACAGTGGCCTTGTACTACTTTGTTCAAAATATATATCTTTTTTGAGTCGAAGTTTAATTAATTTATCAAAAATAGTGATGTCCAAGCTGAAAAAGAAAGGACACAATCTCAATATATCGAAAATAAGTTCTAGTCAAATTGTGTCGCCGATTGCAAAATATCCTTTTTAACTATTAGTTGATTAATATTATGTTTTGTGGCAGCTCTCTTTGCTATCTATTTTGCTATAAAGCAAAAAATTTTTTTATATTGTCTAGGAAAACCTAATAAAAACAGTAAAAGTTTTCTGTGAATTTTTCCCTTAATCTTCGATTTATTAGTTTCAGAATTTTACTAATGTTTCGTTTGTTTAGTTGCAATAGTGCGTAGTTTTTCAAGAATATCTATAGTGTATGGCGTGTATGTAATGCACAAAGTAATGGAATGGGCTAAAAAAGGCTGAAAGCTGTAATTAACCAAACAAAGAAATTAAAAAAAGTCAGTTCTTTGTGTTCAGAAAGTGGGTGAATTAACCTGTGACTATTTGTTCTAATATTTATGATTTTTAGGGGGTAGATATGAAACTTATTAAAATTTTTAACATGTTATAGTATTAACTCAAACTCGATTTTGTTCTTGTAATATCTAATTTTAAAAGTGAAGGTTGATACAAGCTGGGAGAATCTGTATTTTAATACCAATAAATCACAAATAATAAGTGTACTAAGAGTTTTGAAATGTTAAAATGATGTTTTTTTTGTGTTTTTTTGTTTTGATAATCATTTTCGCATTTATAAACACTCATTTGTACCGGATGTAGCCTTAACGAAAAGAAATTCTTCAGGATTACTATTTCAAAGCCAATTTTGTAAAAAATTTTGCAAGATGATTAATAATATGTAAGCTTTTAACACTATATATCTTTTAAATTTCGGCTTAAGATTTCGGTCTCTCCAGCTAGGTGAGCAATAACACATAACGTTTCCATCTGCCATTTTTCTCGATGGCCATATAAAAACATGTTATTTACATAAAGTGGAAATGTTATTGACTGCATAGTATAATTTTTTTTAATTTATAGGTGCGTAGTTAAGCATGACATAAAAATCTAAAGAAATTTCAATATATAAAATTTATATAGTTTTTTTTAATTGCTTTTATTAGTTTCCTATAAAGGTCAGAGGGTTAATTTTTTTGACATTCCGCGTGCACTTTTACAAAAACAAAATGCCTGTGCTTTTTGCATTGTTGTATTTGTTGTAGAGACGCTCCTACTTGTTATATAAATATGCTATACATTTTATTTTAAAATCTATAAAACAAACAACAATATTAATAAAAATAGTCAAAAAGAAATACCCTAAATGAAATATCCATAAAATAAAGTGGGTCCAAATACTTTTGTGAGCAATTATTTCGATTTTGGATTTAAACATTTACCACTCGTTTTAAAAAAATAAAATTTCCAATACACTTGAAGTTTATTTAGTAATATTTGAAATACTTCCATAACAACCAAATATTACAAATATTATGTATTATAAATATTATAACTATTTGAGTTTAACTACAATTTTTTGTAGTTTTTGACAAAATTTACAACATTTTTCCCAAAACATTGATATTTCCATTATTCTTCAAATAATTTGACATATTCAGTCTCTTAGGGCGAGTTTTTGAATGCAAGTTTAAACTCGAGATTAAGTTAATTTCCAGTTAACCTTCGTTTTCAGTTTTTGAATTTACTTACTCTTAAGTTTAAGTTTTAAGAGTTTTTGAAAATTATTGTAAATTGAATATCACACTCGGAGACAGTTAGTGTTTAATTTAATCATGGCTCCGGGCCCACCGGACAAACTGTCTAACAACAGCTTCTTTGCTCTTGCGGATTTCATAGAAAATCCGTCCAAGAAAGCAAAAACTATTAATGATTTCCCAGCGTTACCTGTTCCAAACAGCAATCAAAAAAATTCACCAAAGTATATACTGATTAACTCCACTGACGACAAAAAGCAACTTTCCAAACTTAGTCCATTTGCTATAAAAAAGGCAATAGATGGTATCTCGGCAGAAATAAATTCGATCTCTATGATACGTGATGGGAGCCTCCTCATTCTTACCCGCAACACTCGTATAGCAGAAAAATTGTTGAAGTCAAAATCACTTGCTAATTTATGCCCAATTTCATGTGACACTCAATTCTGTCCAAGGTGTTTAACACACGTTCCAGAGATTTATATAGTGCAGGAAATGAAGGACCAAGGTGTGATTGATATCTACAAATTTACCAGACCCAGCGATGACGGTAGCACTCGTGTTCCAACTGGCAAAATGATAGTGACTTTCGATTTGTACCGCTTACCCTCAACTGTTGACGTTGCTTGGTATAAGTGTAAAGTTGATCACTACTTTCCCAACCCGATGAGGTGTAAAAACTGCCAGCTACTCGGCCACACCAAAAATCGGTGCAAAAGCAACCCAACTTGCCCAGATTGCAGCCTTCCACCACATACCCCAGAACCATGTACCCGAGTCTTCTGCATAAATTGCTCTGGAGAACATTCATCAGCTGACAATAAGTGCCAACGTTTCATACAAATGAAAGAAATTTTGAAAATCAAAACCAAAAACTATTGCAGTATAGGAGAAGCCCGACGTCAGTACAGGGAAAACTATCCAGCCCCAACATTCACTCAACACACATATGCTAATGTAACCTCTGATTCCCCTACAAAACGAAAGGAACCATCAAACATCCAGACAATAAAAAATACTGCTAATCAGAATAAAGAAATGAATAAACAACCAACAACAAAAACAAATCAAAAACACAAAAATACATACAGCCATAAAAACAAATGAATTCTCAAATGAACTTGTAACACCAAAAACAAATTTAATAGTAACAAGAAAATCTGAATCCACAAAACCAACACCATCTACTCACATAAAAAACACCACAGACTCCATTAAATTAAACACAAACATACCGTTGTCTCCAATCTCTCATCTAACCTAATCTCTAATAAAAAGGCAATTATTTTATTACATCGAACGACGAGGTTACCTTGGACCTAGTTAAGACGTGATCGACTAAAACCAACAAAAGCACCAACATTATACACTCATGATGGATTTTGTGCTATTACAATGGAATATTTGTGGACTTGTAAATAACTACCCTGAACTTCAATTACTAATTAGGGACTTAAACCCAAGCATTATTGCTCTACAAGAAACGCACTGCGCTTATAACTTTACACCAATTCCTCCAAAAAATTACTCTGCATACTTCATAAATTCAATACATAATAATACATCAAAGCAAGGTACAGGAATATTCATCAAATCGGATATTCCACACAAAGAAATAAACATAGACACCGAATATCAACTCGTTGCTATCGAAGTAAACCTCAACATTAAGTTCACCATCCTATCATTTTATATTCCACCATCAGAGGACATCTCAGTTCGAGAATTAACTAATATTATTTACTCTTTTAATACTCCAGTTCTTGTCGTTGGTGATTTCAATGGATGGAATACCATTTGGGGATCGATATACAATAACAACAGAGGAAAACTACTGGAAAGCATGATATTAGACACTGGGCTGTGTGTGCTGAATGATAAAAGTCCCACTCACCTTTCAACACACAACACGTTTTCCCATATTGACCTTTTTGCTCAATATCACTACTACCTATCGTCCAATGGAAAACACTCACTGACTTACATGGGAGCGACCACTTTCCAATAAAAATTTCTCTAAAAATCTCGCATAGAAACTGTTCTAAAGCTAATACAAAGCGATTTTTAGTGCACCTCGCTGATTGGCCCAATTATTCGTGTAAAGTAGATAATGAATTGTCCAAAAGCCCCATATCCTCCCAGAGTAACAAAGAAGCTGCTAAAATAACCAAAAGTATACGAACAGCCGCAAATCTGCACATTCCCCAATCTAAGGGCAGTGCAAAAGTACCAGTCCCTTAGTGGAATACAAACTTGCAAAGCCTTCGCAATCAGAAAATCATAAAATTAAAAAAGTTGGCATACAAGAAACAAAATGCTAAATTTAGATTTGAAATAAAAAAGGCCAAAATTACATCCTATGAAAACTTCACCAAAACAATCAACAGGGAAACTACAACAGCAAATATATGGAACAAAATTAATAAAGTCGCAAGAAGGCACTCCCATACTTCCATAAAAGCTGTACACACAAAAAATGGAACTTTAGTTGACCCACTGCAAATCGGCAATCATTTCGGTACAGAATGGGAAAAGTACTCTTCTGACGAAAATTTCTCACTCTTATACCGAACATCAAAGAACGTATCGAACATTACTGTGGAAAGCACTAATGACAAAGAGGCATTATTTTTGGAAGAACCCATAACCAAGATGGAGTTTAAGAGCTGCTTGATAAAGTTAAATCCACATCACCAGGTCACGATAGGATTTCTTATCCTATGATACAAAATATGTCATACCTCACTCATGGAAACTTGCCGTTATCGTACCAATTCCCAAAAATAAAAATTCAACTTCTGTAGGGGATTTCCGACCACTATCTCTGTTACCTTGTTTGTCCAAAATTATGGAGCGCATCATAGCCACCAGATTAGCATGGTTCATGTCCAAGAAAAAATTAATCGCAATAGAACAAGTAGGCTTCAAAGCCAATAAGGGCTGTGATGACGCCTTATTACACATAGACCATTATATAACTAAAGCTCTTTCTGCAAAGAATCATGTAAACATATTATCAATTGACTTTGAGAAAGCTTTTGACAGAATAGGCCTTCATGTCATCTTAAACATCCTCAAATCTTGGTCGGTGGGGCCGAAAGTCTTCAATTATGTTAAGGCATTTTTATCAAATCGACAATTCAAAATTTGAATTAATGGACACGATTCAAAATCGTTTAACCTCAATAACGGCATTCCTCAGGGTTCTCCCCTCTCAGTGATATTGTTCCAGATTGCTTTTAACGAAATAAGCAGAATTGTTCACAAACACAAGTTTGTGGAGCACTGCCTATACGCAGATGATCTGTACATCCTCTGCAAAGGAAACAGCAACAAAGAATCCACGGAAATAATGGATAAAGTTCTATTTGACATCTATAAATGGACTGAATATTCTGGTGCTAAAATTTCGATCCAAAAAACAAACAAATTCCACATTTGTAGAAAACACCTTTGCGACTCTAATTGTTATAGAATTAAAATTAATAATCATGAGATTGAAAATCTTAGGACTAACTTTCTCATCAAATTATACCTGGAAAGATCACCTAGTTGCGCTGAAGAACTCACTAATTGCCAGAGTCAACATAATCAGATACTTAGCAAACAAGACCCTTACCCACATCAACATTCTTCCTTACCTCACCAAAACTCTTGTTCTAAGCAAAATAGACTACGGTCTATACATTTATGGTAAAAGTAGTAAGTCCAGCATCAAAGTAGTTAAGCCGATTTATCATCAAGCTGTAAGGGCATCGGCGTACGCTTTCAGAGCAACTCCAATTAACAACTTACTCAGAGAAACTGGTCTTCCGTCTATAGAAAATAAAATATATCATGCCAAAGCTAGAATTCTTCCAAAACTTTTTAATAGCTCAAACTCAGTTATAGACCAGGACATCAAATCCAACCTAAAATCTAAACGCTCTAAAAGATTCAAATCAGCAATAGCTGAGTCGCTGGAAATGCCTTCTGTTTTTAAGATACCAATAACAACACCAAAAAAACAAATAAACAAAGCTCCATGGAAATTTGACCTAAATTGTCTTGACCTGTCAGTTACAAATTTCGTCAAAAACTCTAGCGCCACAGAATACATTTCGTTGTATGATTTCGGAAATTAAAGCCAATTTTAAAAATCAAGGTTGGAATTTACTGTATACCGATGGCACCAAATCACATTACCAATTGCCAGCTTACGCCGTAGTGGATGATGATGGAAGAAGTTTAGCTCTAGGAACACTTTACGAACATGCTTCAGTTTTCACTGCAGAATCCTGTGCTATTTATCAAGCTATTCGTCTTGGACTTAAAAACAAAAATAAGACTGCTATCTTAACAGATAGTCTATCAGTTCTAAAAGCCATAAGTAGCCCATTTAATAACAAATGGAAAATAATATCACACATTAGAAATTCGCTAATAGGAAATGAAAATAGAATAAAATTACGATGGATACCGAGTCATATAGGAATCGCTAGTAATGAAGCCGCCGATACAGCAGCCAAATACGCCTCTTCTGCTCCTATCATAATGGACGATGCTTTAGAAAAAATTGACATTCGACGTCACATCGAAAGCTATCTTAAGCTCAAATTCAAGGAATCTCCCACTACGCACTATCATTATTCAACAATAAATCCGGAGCATAATCCACCGATATACCCCACAAACATCTCAAAAAATGAAATCAAAACATTTTCAAGACTGCGTCTAGGGCATACTAGCTTCTCACATGATTGGTTACTAAAGACATCAACTTCTCGACCTTTCTGCCCAGAATGTAAACACAATTTAACCATCAAACACGTTCTACCAGATTGCCCAGTTTTTGAAGCCCAAAGGAATAAAATACTTTCAAATGCATCAAGCATTGATCTTCTTAAAGAACCACCATACACTAATATTACCAAAATATATAACTTCATTAAAGCAACTAAATTAAAAATTTAAGCAAAAGGTTTACATGCAGTAGGTGCGATAACAATCCTCCCATTTTATTGTACAAATATATAAATATAACTTAAGTAATAAGCCTCAGCAGATTTCTGGCAAAGACTCTGAGAGTATAAATTGCCATGAAAAGCTTCTCAAAATCTGTCGTTCGGAGTCGACTTTAAACTGTAGGTCTCGCCATTTATGTATAAAATTAACCCCACAACATAAGTGGTGTGAGAAGCTAGGTTGTAATCCTGACTGAAGGGTTGTAATGGCCAATTATGTATGTATGTAATAAGCCTATACAAATTCTTTTCAACCAGAGCTGATGGCCCAAGATGCTAATGCTCTTAATTGTATTTACAGCTCAATCACGAATATTCTCAAGGAATTTCTTTCTCACGGAAAACGTTTTTCTCGAGAAAGAAATCCTCTAATTACAAATTCCGCGGGAGTAAAAGTTTGAAAAAGTGGCAATATCGAATTTTAAAGTCAGCTGTGTTTCTTATTGATGTTAAATGATTGACTATTTGTGAAAATAAAATAAATTAAAGTTAAATTAAATTAATACAATTTGAAAAAATACATAAGGGTTTAATATAATACAAGAAAATAATGAATAGTGCCATTATGTGTGTCCTGATAGAGGAAATTCGAGGTTTAGAAAAGCAACAACAAAACAGCCAATGTATTTCCAGAATGCAATTAAGGGATGAATCTAATCTTCATGAATTGCCGCTAAATAAAAACGAGTGCGTCTTTAGGCAAATCGACTTTGAGAAAAGTGCTTACAGATTAATGTAACCAAGTGTTGAACTTGAGTTTTAATAGTTGTTTTAGACCTACAGGAACATTTAAATATTGTCTATTTATTTAAATTTAGTTGTATAAAAGTTTACTTAAATTTTTAATCAAACTCCCTTGTATTTTATAAGTGAATTTTTTTAGGGGAAAATACAAACTAAAATACATTGAGAATACCTACTTTTCCCCTTTTTAATATTTCTCTCTTCACACGGTTGATAAAAACGGGATTAAAACAGAGAAAAAGAAAGAGTAAAAAGTTTCACGCGGAATTAGTATTCATAATAGGAGAGAAGGGAAAAGAGAGAAATTTCATGCGGAATTTTTATTCATGATTAGGCTGTTAATTTCAGAATTGATTCTGTGGATTAAATTTAATAAATAAATAAATAATATTGTAGTTGGTGGGGTAGCAACACGCTCAGTATACATCTAATTTTAAATAAATTATTTAATTATTTATTTATTATTTAATACTTTTTATTTTTATTAATTCAGTTATGTGATGAAATCACTTTAAAAGCATATTATTTATTTTTAAAAATTTAATAAGAATTTCTGTTCCTATTTCTCTTCTAAACCATTTTCTAAGTTTTTTTTTTTTAACATGTGGTAACACCGCCACGGTTCCTATAGGAATGTCACACCTGAAAACGATAAACAAAATAAAAGAACGAATAAGAATGAAATGAAAGAATAAGAAACGAGAATAAGAGAGTTATGACTACGGAACAAAAAAAACTAATTATTATGTTCGGCTTTCGAGTTCAATTAAACTCGTTCATTCGTGAATTACACAACTCCAGTTCCTTCTAATTGTGTCACCACAGGCAGAACAGCTCCAGGTATGTTGTTGTCTTCTGTCGTTATTAGTCAAGGGACCCTTGACATTATATATATATATTCCTTTTACCACTCTAGGGAGCATGAGGCGCAATGTTTGATTTCTTGCCATTGTAGATGTAGTTTGGATAGTTCGGTTGTGATTTGGCGTTTCCAAGTATCTGATGGTCGTCTGATGGCATTCTTTGTGATGTCATCTAATGGCTTACGAAGAGTGTGCCCAAACCATCCCCATTTGCGTCTCCTTATTTCCCTCTCAATTGGTTGCTGGTTTGTATCCGATCAGAGTTGGGCATTGGATATTACGGAAGGCTAGTAAACACGCAAGATTCTACGCAGGTGTTTGTTAATACATACCTGAAGAGACTGAGAATTCCGCGGCGCCATATTCCACGTTTCGCAACCGTACAGTAATGTGGATTCAGCGTTGGAATTAAAAATTTTAATTCTAATGCGTCTTTCATATGTTAGATGATTTCCAGATAGGGTTAAGTTTGGCAAAAGCATTGCGTGTCTTATTAACACTGTTTCTTTCACGATTTTGTGTATATTTCGACAAAAAGGTGTCTTTTGACACCTTATCGTTTGAATGCCAATAATTATATAAATAATTATTAAAATATATCCTATTTCTATTCCTATTGTTCTCAAAAACCAATGGAATATACAAATTATAACAGGGAATTCAGTGTACCGAAAATGTCTGACATTTTCGAAAACTTGCTGAACAGAATTTCACAGAATTTTCATGGCACAGCATTTCACAGGATTTCCAATTTTTTATTTTTTGCTGTTATAAAAATCGTAACGGTGTCAAAAGATACCTCATGGTAGAAATAGGTATATCATGTACGCATATACTGATCCAGAATGAGTTGGAGGAAAATGATAAATCTAAATAAATTTAACAATTATTATAAGAATTGTCAAAACATTGACTGAGAAAAAAATATTAAACTTTGAAAGTTATAATTTTAAAAGGTGTCCTTTTGACACTTTTGGTAGAAATAGTGTTAATGCGATTGGCAACATCAGCTGATGAGCCACTGGATTTATCATTTATTCTGCGTAGAAAGCAGAAGAGAACCCTATAACATAGTTTTGTGGATATTATCCAACTATCTTTGCGGTTTCGCTAATTAGTTTTAGCTTTGACTGCTTGTTTGAGAAAGAATGACTTAGCAAGCATATATCATTCGCATTATCCCTCTCTTACGACTTGTTGAATTTTGCATCAATTCATGCTCTTGCCCAGTTGTTTCTCATGTAATACGCGGCATTCTACATAGTTGTAAAGTGTCTTTATTATTTTAGTAGGGACACCCTTGCATGCCAGCACGCTCCAAATGGCCGTGTGATAGAGTGTATATCAAAAGCCTTTCGAAGTCAACAAATACGAGATAAAGAGGCGACCTCCATCTAATTGACTGTTCCACAATAATCCTGAGACTATTGACCTGGTCAAAGCAAGATTTGTTGGAGCGGAAGCCAGCTTGTTCCCTTCTGAGAAGATTTGCCATTGACAGTCTTTTGTTTATTATATTCGCATTAACTTTGTGGACCATGCCCATTGGCTTTGAAGCTGGTGATATGTTCCGTATGCGTTAAATTAGTGTCTAATTGTCCAGCAGTTGGCCCTGTGGTCTTACCATTTTCGATAAGAGGTTAGGCCAGAGCATCTCTTTAGATGTAAGTATTGTGATGTATTATTGTTCCTGATTATCGTATGGCACACAGAACATATCTATACAGGACCTGGATTAATAGGGTACAGAGCAAAAATGCCGGCATATTTTATATGAATTGTGCATCTGCTTGCTGTTTTGATTTCTTTTTCTTGTCAAATAATATAATTGTGAGAATAAAATTTAATTTTTTTCATAATTAAAAATGTTAAATATCGATTAGTGTTACTTACTTGTTTACTACTTTCTAATACACATAATTTAAGTGTAAAAAAATAGAAAAAAGCAATAAGTTTGCAGTATATTGCAAACATATCACACCGCAACGACCGTGTGGTTAGACCACAAAATAAATACGAAGAAAATTACTAAAACAGAAAAGTACAAAGAATAAAAATCCAACAAAAACAATGCATATATTTGTTACATACAGAAATTTTTTTATTTAATTTGAATGTTTTCTGTATATATTTACTTTACTTGCTCTTACGCAAGGTGTATTTAACATGGTTTATTTTGATATCTAAGCAACAGCTGATGGTTATAAAATAAAATATATTTCATATGGTACGTCATTTTAAATTATTGATGTAAAAACGTTATTTTTGGTCACAAAAATCTGAAAATTGGCTGAGATACGTTAGATAACCTTACGAATCATAATCAATCCAAAACTCGATTTTGGTTTTTTTTGATGATACGTACTTTTGGATTTTCGACGACTATACATACTAACTATGCATGGTGGTTAACATCTGTATGTTAACTTGCTAACTTTTTCCCTTTTTTCTATTTATTCCTGCCATTCCAAATTGGAGCACAGTGTTATAATTAAAATTACTAACTTAGAATTATTCCTAAAAAATTGTTTATTATAGTTACATTAATATTTTATATTAAAAAATTTAAATTAGTAGTAATAATAATTCTTATTTACATAATTCAAATTCTGCATGGTGATATCAACTATAATTTTACGTATGATGTAGGGGGAAATTTAATGTGCGTTATTTGTAAGAGTAATATAAAATCTGTTGCTCTCTGGAAAGTTCAAAGAGTAGTTTTAACAAAGGCACCACTTCAAAAAATTCATTTAATATACTGCCAGACATGTTCTTTGATGATGTTGATAAAAAGCTCCGAAATAATATTTGTGACGATGAGTGGGACAGATTTCAACGAGCAATTAAAGAAGAATCTGTAACATCCAAAAAGTTATTAGCTGGAGAACAAAATAATTCCGCAGTTGAGAGAGAAATAGTTGAAATAAATGAGCAAATATATCACTGGTCTAAAGTATTAGATTTGGAACAAAAATTTAACGAAATAAATAATGTCTATAAAAGAAGTGTGCAAAATAATTACTTAGAAGAAAATATATCTGATGAAGGCGATTTTGACGAGAATTTGGACTGGAGGTCAAAGAAATTATTTTAACAATTGTATTAAACATTTTTCATAGATGACATATTTGAAATAAAAAATACCTTGACGGAATATATAAAATAAAAATATTTATGTAAATATGTATAACAAAGGAGAAAAAGTATAAACTGGTTTGATTTTATTGATTTAAGCTTATTAAAAGTTGATGACAGCGATTGTTATATCTTAATATAACATATCCAGATATTTTTAGAACAGTGAGAAAGGTAAGTACCGCATCAGCATGTACATAAAAAGAGGAATAAACATTTGTGTGAAACTAGTGCATGTTGTATTTTGCGGCAAACTTCAAAAACAGCTAAACTGTATGAAGTACATAAGTGTTAATTAATTTAAGGGTAAAAAGATATGAAATATTTTAGAACCCGAGTACAAACTCTGCTTGTCAAACGATCTGTAATACTTCTTCTATTAAAGACCATCAGAGCAACTAGATATACGACAAAGCGATTGATAAAAACAAAATGCTTTTTTACTCTTTATCACAATAAGTATAAAATAAAATCCTAATACATTCAGTCAGGATTACAACTTAGGTTCTCACACCACTTATGTTGTGTGCGTTAATTTTATACATGAGTGGCGGGACCTACAGTTTAAAGTCGACTTCGTACGACAGATTTTTGAGAAGCTTTTCATGGCAATTTTTACTCTCAGAATCTTTGCCAGAAATCTGCTGAGTGGAAGTCGCCAAAGAAATATTTTTTCGTTTTGATGTCTGACCTGGGATTCGAACCCGGGCCTTTAGTCTAATAAGCCAACACACTACCCACTAGACTACGGCGACTTCAAAATCCTAATAGACAATACAAATAAATACTTTTGAGTTTAATATTCGCCATTATTCTATTTGGTGCCGTCAATACAAGACATCACATTTAAAATTTTGTTTACTTATGTGTGACTGTCGACATATGTTCGGTTTTGTGATATTAAAATTTCTCATATCCATAAAATTTGTATGGATCCGTCCGAAATTGCAACAGTTTGTAATTTGACAATCCTATTTTGACTGAGTGTTTAATAGTGAAGTTCGTCGTCGACTAACAGTCAAAGCAAGGGGTTGTTTTTCGGTGTTCTTTAATAAATTAAAAAAAAAAATTTTTTTCAATAAATTAAAAAATTTTTTTTTGCTTTCAATAAATTAAAAAAAAATCAAAAACAATAACTATCTTTTTAAATAACGATTCTTACTTCCTTTTCTTTCGTTTTTCGTTCAGAGTGATTATCGTATTATTCATTATTTGTTGGAATTTGAAATATTTGCATAAAAAGACTATAAGTGAAAACTTTAATTAATTCATTATGCCCCTGGGCCTCCGGGTAAACAGGAATCAAATAGATTCGCTATCCTAAGTGATTTTATTGATCAAACATACAAAAATAATTTTCCTGCTCTACCAAATACTCAAAGTAAATTATCAACCAATCCCAAATACATACTGGTCTCATCTGAAGAAAATAAATTAAGAAAACTAAGTCCGTTTATTATTCATAAAGGCTTACATGCAATTTCTTCATTAATCGACTCTACCAGCCAACTAAGAGATGGTCATTTATTATTATTGGTTCGTAATCAAACCGTTGCAGACAAATTACTGAAAGTAATATCCCTTTTAGATATCTGCCAAATATCTGTTAAACTACATGATACTCTTAATTATGTTAAAGGTATAATTTACGCTCCTTGCCTCATTGATGTACCAGAGGAAGAGATAGTAAAAGAACTTCGCTCTCAAGGCGTTGCTTCTGTCTACAAATATTTCAAGAAAATAGACAATGACCGAATTGATGATGATCAGAATACTAATACCACGAAACAAGTATATAAAGGATACATGGTCCTGTCTTTTAACCTATACAATTTGGCAAAAATAATTGATATAGCATGGTACAAAGTTAAAGTAAGAATCTATTTCCCAAAACCCAATGCGATGCAAAAATTGTCAAATTCTCGGTTATACAAAAAACAAGTGCAAAAACCCTGTAACATGTAATACCTGTAATCTACCTCCTCATCCAGATTTACAATGTACTAGAATCCAATGCGCCAACTGTTCTAAAAAACATCCTTACTCTGATCGAAATTCTCCCAGGTACATACAACAAAAAGAAATAATAAAAATCAAAACTATTCAAAAATGTTCCTACGGTGCCGCTAAGCGTAAATATGAAATGAAAACAACAACAAAAACTGTACAAAATATAACACAATCATACTCCACAATTGCAAAAGTCATTTCTTCAAACCAATCAACAAATCAATCTCTAAAACGACCTCCACATCACCGAATAAGAATGCTAATAAAAAATCTCTCCGACGTGGATCGTCCATCTCTTCACTATCTTCCGATCTAGAAGCTGGCAAGCCATCCTGCAACTCAGCACAAAAAAATAACAAAAATATAAGCAATACTCGGCTAAACCAACAAAAACTCCAGAACAAATTAACTATTAATAACGAAACTCCAACCTTCAACATTCCTACCTCATCGATCCATTCAGGTCAAATAACAAACAAAAGAAACAAAAAAACCTAAAAATAATTTAAACAATTCTAACAACAGATCAACAAATAGCAGTTGCTCCGATCTGTACTCATCCATCCAAAATTCATCTCTAAGTTCATTGACCCAAGATCTTATCTCAAAAAATGAATACTACTTTCCGAATTCATCCACAGATATGAATTATGATAGTTAAATTAATTACAATACAGAATTAACACGTTTATGCTCTTCCTGCCTTTAATTTACAGTAACTACAAACTACAACTTCCTATAAAAATTCTGCAATGGATAATTTTGCGATACTACATTGGAATATAAACGGCTTCATAAATAATTTTAATGAACTGCATCTGATAATAAGGGAGCATAACCCCGTCTTCATTTCTCTACAGAAAACTCATTGTAAATATAATTTAACTCCTATACCTCCTAAAGGATATACTCCTTACTTCATAATAACAACGACAATACAACTTTAAAACAAGGTGTATGCGTTCTTGTAAAAAATAACATCCCACATAAACGAATCCATATTAATTCGACATTACAAGTAATAGCTATAGAAATCTACCTCAATATTACTTTTTCTATAATATCACTATACCTTCCGCCATCCTTAACCTTTTCCAGACAGAATCTTTCAAATATATTTTACTCAATCACGAACCAAAACTTGCGATAGGCGACTTTAATTCATGGAACACACTTTGGGGTTCAACTGTCACTAAGCACAATGGTCACATACTAGAGAATGCTCTACTTTTATCTGACTTATTCATCCTAAATGATGGTCGCCCTACATATCTCTCTACACATGGCACCCTAACCCACATTAATGAATCTTTTTGTTAATCCTCTCTACTTGGCATAACGTCATGGGATATTTTGGAAGAGACGTTTAGTAGTGATCCTTTCCCAATTATCATTAATATGACACTTAATAGAACAACTAGATGTAATTTTATTTGAAAATTCTTGTTGAACCACGCTAATTGGTCGAAATTTAGTAAATTAGTTGATAAATTATTAAATAACCAGTATTCCTTAAATAATAATAAAGAAGCTTCTATAATAACAAAGACACTGAGATCTGCTGCTAATATATCAATTCCTCAGTCTTCGGCTATAAAGTGCAAGAATATGTCTTGGTGAAATAAACAGTTGGAATATTTACGTTATAGTGAAATAATTGCTTGAAAAACTTTTAGAAAATCTCCAAGTATTGAGAACCTTGTAAAGTTTAAAAAAGAAAATCGGTTTTCAAAATTTTACTGCAACCATTAATAAAAATTCATCGATCTAGAATACCTGGAGCAAAGTGAATCGGTTTTCTATCAATGGAACAAATAACAATCTTTTAGCCATAAGAAGTCTTAATAATATCATTACCGATGCTTCCCAGATAGCTGATTCTTTTGCGGACAACTGATCTGAATACTCAACAGATCAGAACTTCTCTAATCTATTCATCCAATCAAAAAATATTCCATAGTGACATAGCGATAGTATTAATAGGAATGCTAAATTTATAAAGAACACAATTACAATATCACAACTACAACTAGCTCTATCTAAAGTTAAGAGTTCAACACCTGGCTTTAACAGAATTTCATATCAAATGATACAAAACACGAGCCTCCAATCAAAACTACGTCTATTACAACTATTTAATAACATTTTTGAATCGGGCGTAATCCCCACAGATTAGAAAACATCTTCAATAATCCCTATTCCCAAAACTACAAAAAATTCATTAAATATTAAAGAATACCGTCCAATCTCCTTATTACCATGCAAAAGTAAACTGTTAGAGAAGATTATAGCTAAACGCCTTTATTGGCTTATGGAAAGAAACCGTCTTATAGCGCCAAATCAAGTTACCTTTAAAACTAGAAGAGGTTGCACTGACGCTTTATTACACATTGATTTTTATATAACCAAGGCACTATCATCTCGTAACCATGTAACAATCCTGTCCATTGACTTCGACAGAATTGGAAGACATGTCATCCTGGAAATTCTTCACAAATAGAAAGTCGGCCCAAAAATATTTAAATTCATCAGTACCATTTTGATACATCGCAAATTTCGGGTGAGAGTGAACGGAGTTTATTCACCCATTGCACAACGGCATCCCACAAGGCTCTCCTCTGTCCGTAATTATTTTTTCGATCGCATTTAGTGAGATTCATCAAATAATAAATAATTACAAACACTTAGACCATTGCATATATGCTGATGATCTCTACATCTTCTGCAAAAAAATTCCAACTCTGATTCTAATAGGTTACTTCAGGAAACTAGATAAGATTAATGTCTGGTGTCATAAGTCCGGCGCAAAAATTTCTTCACATAAAACAAAAAATCTACATATTTGTCGTAAAAGGATATGTAATCATAATTTTTTCACCATTAAAATTAATAATAATACGATTAAAAATGTAGAATCTTTGAAGATACTGGACATTCACTTTTCTAAAAAGTATACTTGGAAGGAGCATTACATCTCTCTGAAAAAATCTCTTGTTCAAAGAGTGAACTTAATTGGATTTTTATCAAGTAAACGGAGCTATGTTCACATCAACACACTTACATACCTCGTTAATTCCTTGATACTAAGCAAGGTAGACTATGGTCTCTTCTTAGTTGGCAACACAACTAAGTCTAATATCAACATCATAAAAGGCATCTATCACTGGGCAAACAGATCAAGTATTTATGCTCTTCGCACCACACCATTAGCCAACCTATATGCAGAACCAAGTCTTCCTTCAATTTAATTCCGGATTTACGAATCTAAGTCAAAAATTTTGTCAAAATTATATTTCCCCAAAAACCCGATTGTTGATAATGATGTTAAGAAAAAAATATCTGCAACAAGAACATACAGATACTCCTCAGCTATTTACGAATCATTGAAATTAGCAGAAACTATTGGTATACCCAAATTAAACCAAACCTATTCTCTCGAACATCCCCCCTGGCTTTTCCACGAACAATCTTGCGATATATCCCTATCAAAATTAAAAAAAGATCCTGAAGGCATCTTCCTACAACTCTGTTTAGAATAACAAGAGTCGCTACTGGAATACGGTTGGTCTTTATTGTTTACAGATGGTTCGAAAGACACGAACGGAACAACTTCAAATGCCATAGTAGATTTCAACACGAATATTAAGTGTCTAAAAATTCTTCCTAATTACACCTCAGTATTTGTTGCTGGAGCTTCAGCCATTGCCAAAGCCATATCTATCTCTCTCAAAACTAAAAACAAAACTGTGATTTGCGCTGACAGTCTTTCCGTTTTAAAATCGATTATTAATCCAGCTTCTTTAAAGTGGAACATTATAAACCAAATTCGTGATCAAATATAGCAGTAGCTTACAGTTAATCTGGATTCCAGGTGACAGTAAAATAGAAGGAAACATCGCAGCTGATCAATCTGCAAAATTTGGGAGTATTGCTCCTCTACTATTGAATTCAACAACGGAGAAACGTGATATAGACAATGTAATAAAACTACATCTTCAACATCAACAAATCTTTGCATGGTCTGGGTATCACCATCCCCACGATAAAGAAATAAACAACGATCGCATTCCAGCTATGTATCCCACAGATATAGACAAGCACCAAATCAAAATATTTTCTCGACTACGCCTTGGTCATACCTTTTTTACCCACAATTTTCTCCTCCGGAGAAATTCAGCTCCGCTATGTTCGACATATAATACTAGTATAACACTTTCTCCTAGATTGCCCCCTTTAGCACTCGACAAGGATATATGTGTTTAGTTCTCATAATCTACAATTTTATCAAGTAAATCGGAATCATTATTTAATTAACAATCCAATATGCAAAATCTATACTTCATTCATTATTTAAGTTATTTATAAATGTTACCTAGAGCTGTTGGCCTCGTTGCTAGTGCTCCTTAATTTCATTACTTAGATTTTATAATTTAATCATAAATCTAATATAATAATAATAGTGAAGTTGAGTTGTTAAACAGGGTTGATAAATATATTGTTCTTAATAACACTGTTTTTACTGTAAATTTAGAGCCTTCATTTAGGTATAGTCACGGAGGTTGCGAGCAAGGAAGAATAACGAACAAGTACTTATTGATGTATAAGTTGGCAACAGTGGCCCATAAGATAATACGGGCAATAAAGAGTTGAATTGAAACTAAACACATTTGTTTTTACTTTGTTTGTAATCAACGTTCCAATTAAACGTTTTTAAAAAGGTAAAAAAGTCCTCCCATTCTTCCATGTCTTAAGTTTTCCGTTACACTTGAACTTGAAGTATTAAATTTTGGCGAGTATACTATATTTTGTAAATTTGGTCATTTTTGAGATTCGAATTCAATACGGCAAAGTCAAGGAAATTGTTGACTTTTGGAACATTTGTAATCCTAGTTCGTTCAATGGCCGTGAGAACAGAAGACCTAGTTCGTCGGAACTCTAATTCCGATTTAGTAATGGAATAATAAGACTTAAGAATTCGATACCTAATTTTAGACCATGATACTTATGCCTGAATATTTCTTTCCATTGTAACTTTTTCCTGGCTGACGGATAAAAATTGGAATGGCTGCCAAAAATTTTGGTGAAATATGTTATGATGTTCACACTATTACAAAAGTTTTTTCTTTTTTTTCGATTTATCTTCTCTAGAAATATATTTGGAGGCGATTATTTTTGGTTGCACTACTGCAAGGGCGCCGGCATGTTTATGTCTGACATAAACAGGATTGATTAAACGATGGTGAATTGGCAATAGAGGGCGCTGCCGTGTAGAATTAAGCTTTTTCATATTTTAACATTAATGTTGTTCAGATCAGGGCTCATTTGCCCTGATGAATGGTCAAAAATAATAAAGACAATGGGTAGTTACCCTAGTGGTTCACAAGGATAAATAAATTTGTTCATATCAGGGCTCTTTTGTCCTGATAAACTATCAAAAATAATAATAATAAAGAAAATGGATAGTTATCCTAGTGGTTCACAAGGATAAATTTTGGTTTTTAACATTGTCAGGGTGATGCACCAAGACGAAGTTTCTAAATCAAACAAATTATTTTGTTGCCAAAATAAAAGAATTGTAATTAATTAATTAACATATTGCGGCCCCCCGCGGACCAAGAATTCGAGTAGGTTAGCATTAATATCAGGCAATTTATGTTTCATTAAATTGTATCAAGCTACTGGGTCTAAGGAAATATTCCAAGCTGAGCTCGGCGCAAGTTCTGGTAATCCAGGGGGGATTTAGTTCTTCTCTTTATTAATGTTTTTATCAGAAAAATAATGATGATTGTTAAAAAGAGAGCCAGCCCTGTATAACTGATCGCCATGCCGTGTACTTTATGATAGGCTATTATTGTTGGTCGATGTCGCCGTGGTCTAGTAGGTAGTGTGCTGTGTTATTAGACTTAAAGCCAGGGTTCTAGTCCCCGGCAAGACATCAAATTACAAAAAGTATTTTTTCGGCGATTTCTTCTCAGCAGATTTCTGGCAAAAAACTAAAATTGCTATGAAAAATTTCTCAAAAATCTGTCGTTTGGAGTCGACTTTAAACTGGTGGTCTCTTATGTGCAAAATTAACACACATAACCTAAGTAGTGTGAGGAACTAGGTTAATAATCCTGACTGAAGGGTTGTAATGACCAATTATGTATGTATGTTTAGTCTTGATTTTGCACAAAAAGATAACTTTAATTTAAACGACTTTAATAATTTATAACTTCAGCGCACAACTTTACTTATAATTGTCCTCTTTTTAACTTTTTAAAACAACTTCGCTCTAGCTCTAGATTGATGGTAAAACTGTACTCACACGTACAACCCTCAGGCTGTATTTTGATTTTCGCTACCTGCTCCGCTGAAAATTGAAGTAAGTTTGATGTGTGTGCGGGCAATCGCTTCAAATTTAATTTTTCTCTAGATGTCGTATCACACTTTGTTTCGCTGGTTTCTGAAAGTGTGTAGCAAAACAATTGTAAAAATAGCTATTTTGATATTTTTTTATTTAGTTTTGTTTTTATTTATGTATTATACTGTTTATTTATTTGATTAAATCCATTAATAATTGGTTTTAATTGCCTTTATATTATACTTTAAAATCATGTTTAATCCTCCACTAGTTTCCTTAACAATGCGTTATTGAGAAGATTTTTGTGCGTAAATTCATTACTTTTCTTCAACCCCTCTTTAATCCAAAAATTCTTTTATGGTTTTCTTTCTTTTTTTAGAAAACATTTTTTAGGTTTTCTCAAAGAACATATGGTTTTTGGTTGGGAGATTCCATTGTTTTTGTTTTTTAGTGTCGAGTATTTTTCTCTTAATGTGACAAATGATTTTTTTATAGCCATTGCCCAGCGCGGGCAATAAAAAAAAACAATACAAGGAAACTGCGAAGCGTCTTTGATTGAGAGAGTGATTGAATAAAAGGGATGAATTTACGCACAAAATTGTTGTGGAGGAATAAACAAGATTTTAAAATATAATATAAAGGCAATTAGAACAAATTATTAATGGACTTAATTTTTTCGGCTCATATTAAATATAATCATTTTTGTTAAACAAAACCAAGTTCATAAAAATAAAATAAATAAACAGTATCATACATAAAATTCACAAATAAAACAAAACAACATAAAAATATCAATATATCAACTTTTTAATAATTTGTTTGCTGCACACTTTCGATGTGATCAAATCACATCAAATTTGCTTCAATTTTCTGCGGAGCAGGTAGCGAAAATCAAAATATTTCGATATTCTTCAAACTCTTCTCAGTAAGGTCAATTTTCTGTACGTGCGAGTGTAGTTTCACCAACACATTCACAAAAATGGCAGTTTGATCGTTGCGGGGGCACTTAAAAATTCGATAGTATCGATACTTTTATACCGAACTATCGATACTATCGAATGGGTCGACTCCCGATAGTTTTACACACAGTAAGTTGCAGCGGCATTCAACGCGTTAATTTCACTATACGAAACAAAAATTAAAGAAAATGTCAAATAAAATGTGAAATTAAATACAACTATGTGTATAAAATAAAATAAAAACAACACAAGTTTGCGAGTACATGAAATTGTGAACTCACCCCCGCTCGTTTTTCCTCTCTCTCCAACAAACTCAAGAGTTTTCAAACTAATTTCGAAAACAAAAACTAGAACCACCACATAATGAAAACATAAATGGAAGCGCGCTGTAAAAGGCACTGATACTGATTCCTTAAAATTTTTTATAAATGTAAATATGGGAATTTGATTCAACGTTAACTTCTTTTCTAGACTATTACAAAATTAACAATTTCACAACTAACAAAAACTCTTATTGTATATGATATCCCCAACAAAAACATAAAATCCCAAAAAGAAAATTTTCATCTTATTTTTTTGCGAATAAAATTTTCCCTAGTTTATGATCAGTGTTGCCAACGATTGTATATCAAAACTCGCACAAAAAATTAAAAAACGGATAAAAACGTGTATTTTTTGAGTTTAAAATGGGTAAAAATGCACTACAGGTTTTTGTAAGAAAAATCGTGTATAAAACTTTTATTTTATAATATTCTTTATTTGATAAGTTAATATTATGGTTAAACTAATAAAATATAATAAAAGAAAACAATTCATATAAATATGTCAGTATAGTTTATAAAATTAACATTTATAATTTAAAAAATTTTAAGTATGTGGGTATACAACCCTTATACAAAATTCCTTATTAAAAAAAATACTTAAATCTTCGGCAAATATTTCCCTGATATCATTTGCATTTTCATCCTCCCCAACCACGTTTGGCCACGATAGTTTTGTTTGAATAAAATTTTTGCAGATCTCGGAAGGTATTGCATAAATATTACAGCAGAAATTGAGTCTACGTAGTCCATATTTTATGTGTAAAATCGAATTAACAGAGTTTAATGATAGCCGGTTTGAAATTTTTTTCATTGATAAATTCATGGAACTATAATTTAGTATTCGAAGAACAAACTGTGCTGATACTAAAAATGTTTTTTTTTTTGCCTAACGAGTTTTTAAATTAACTAACCTTCAAAAAAGATCTCTTCTAGTTTGTTTTTGCAATTAAATTAAATTTTCTAAACAAGTTTCTATTGTTGATAATGTATTTACATTATTTATAAAGTTGCTTATAAATTCTATTAACTGATCATTATTTTTATTACTTAATATATTTTCGACACTGAATAAGGAAGCTTTTTGTAAAATTTTTAAATTGCTAGGAAGTCCAGCTCTAATTTCATTAATAAGGTCTTTAGTGAGAAGAACACATTTTTGTTTAATAATATTTTTTTCGGTTTATGTTATTGGTATTCATTGGAGGCCTTTTCAAAACTATAACCAATGTGTTATATTTACTATCTATGTCACCTTCTATATAATACAAATTTTCACAATTTATTATCAATTTGTTAGTCAGATTTTTTAGCAATCTATACAAATCATTATACAACTTAACGTGGTCTGCATTTTTTGCTTCAAATGCTAAATTGAACCTCTGAACCTTGGGGGAGGTACTTAAATACATGAGATATACAAAATTGTTATCTTTATTGTAAATATTCTTAAGTGAAACATACCCACTGTCCTTAAGAATATTAAAATGTGTTCTAAGTTCCAACCACATATTCAAAATACATTTAACCGCCGTTTCAATTTATATCGTGTTGTAAATTTTACGCTTAAAAAAAATTTGGACATTTTGCTTTCTAGTCTCAATGTAAAGGCTATTAAAAATCAACAAAAAGCACTGTAATAAAATTTGAAAAGCACCATAATAGTGCCTCTCCGTTAAAAGGCACTAGAAGAAAAAAATTACACGTACGACATTTCATAAGTACAACGTTTCATAAATAGTGCGAAAAGTACTAAGTTGGCAACACTGTTTGTGATTAGAACACAAATTTTACAACCCTGCTCTTAAGCATGCTTTTCGTAAATACATTTAAAATTCTATTTTATTAGTAGATTGTATTCATATCAATCGGTATGTTGCGCAGGCAAGGAAGATTACGTCGAGAATATTTTTATAAAAAATCGAAGGAAAATCGACAACATAAAATCAATATAAAAAGGGATAAACTTAGAGAGAACTTAGCGCAGAACAGTTTTATACATGGAGATATTCAGCGTGATGCTGTGCAATTGCATGAAACTTTTAAATACGACGTAAAGGGTATGTAAAGTTTAAAAACTTGCTTATTTTATTAATAATTTTTCCTTCAGATATAAGTGCAAATGAATTTGATGATGAATACCGCTATGCTGGATTGGAAGATCCAAAAATTATGATAACTACCTCCCATGAACCCTCTGCGAGATTAAAAATGTTCGTAAAGGAATTGAGGTTGATCATTCCAAATGCTCAAAGAATGAACAGAGGTAAATACGAACTCAAACAGATTATCGAAGCATGCAAAGCAAATGACGTTACGGATTTAATTATTGTGCATGAGCATCGTGGCGTTGCTGATAATCTCGTTGTGTGCCATATGCCTTACGGTCCTACAGTTTTTTTTAACATTTCAAATCTGATCATGCGTCATGATGTACCTGATATTGGACCTGCAAGCGAACAGAAACCTCATTTGATATTTCACAATTTTAAAACAAATTTGGGTCAACGAGTAATGAAAACTTTAAAACATATATTTCCTGTTCCAAAAGTTAACTCAAAACGTGTTATTACGTTTGCAAACCACGATGATTTTATATCATTTCGGCATCATACATATGAATATATCAATAAGGAACTAGTTTTGAACGAAGTTGGACCGCGTTTCCAATTAAAGCTATATCAGATAAAATTGGGAACTCTTGATGAAATCTACGCTGCTGACACAGAATGGATTTTAAGACCCTATATGAATACATCTGTAAAAAGACGATTTCTTTCAAATGATGACGGTTGGAAGGAGGATGAAAATTTGCAGTAGGGAAATAAATTTAAAAACCCAACATTGTTTTGTTTTTTTATTTTACTGAATTTTAATTAAGGGTAATCGCAATATTACCCGAGGGCACTCTCAACCTACCAGTTTTCCCGAAAATTATTCTACAGACCTTTCTCTGTTTTTGGTAGTGATTACTTTTTTACAGCTAGTTACCACAAAGTAAAGTTATCGGCGATTTCTAAACCATGTTTGCGGACATATCTCCTGTTTTGTGGGAATACACTGAAAGCCAAACAAAGGCACATTATCCAGATTTCTTGACCTACCTAACTAAACAACAATAAATCGAAATGTTTTACAGTTTTAGCTATTAACCTTAATCTTTTTTATCGAGTACTAATCTGCGGTTAAGAAAGGAAATGACAGCATTAGCCCTGAGTACTTTTCTATAACCCCACGTCATGATGGTAATTCAAAATCCCTTTCCTCTGTATATTCTGTTTCGTGCAATGTGTGGTTATATACAAAGATGTATATATTTGCAATCCCCCATATCTGGTTGCAAACTTGTACTGTCATTTGTTTTACATCTGATAAATATATGTAAAATTGTTTTGCTCTTCCAGTTTTTCAATAATCTAATTTTCTGATATTTTTATCCCCAACTCAATTTTATTTTGAACTTTAATTTCATATGCTTCGTTCGGCAATTCCAATATATGTTATAAATCTTTCTGTAAGTCAGTTTTTTTGTTTGTTAGCCAATCACGCCTGGACCGATTTTCTTGAAATTTGGGATATTGATCGAGCTTTTGTCGGTGCAGGTTGTAGGCTATAAATCTTTTAAAAATTTTGAACCAAAGGGGAAAAAATGGGACAAAGGGAGAAAAAATTAGTACTTTATGCATAAATGCTGTATTTCATCTGTTTTAAAGGTATTTTTTTAGGATTTAGCTTGGTTAAGTTTCCCAAATAGCTATTGGAGGTGTTCCGTTTATAAAGTTGGGCAAAATGGTGTCCAAAAAGGGCGAAAAACGGACAAATTGAATGCATTTATATTTAGGACTTAGAGTATTAAAAAACTAAGTTGTATGATAAGTCGGTTTCCGAATAATTTGAAAAATTGCATTTTTTAAGAAATCGGTTTCGAAACAGAATTTTTATTATTGTTATTTTTATAACCCGTGCAACGCCGGGTACAATCTGCTAGTGTTTTTATATTTTCTATTTCCCCATTACTTTTGTTTTACATAGCAACTGAGTCATTTTTCCTTGTTTAACGTCAACAATTTCAAAATTCATTGGTTAAGTTTTTCATTTAAATCTTCTATAGTTTGCTATCCTCTTTCTGTTTACTCAATGACATAAAAATTGTCGAGTTGTTTTTTTTTCCGGCTGGTATCATTCTTTGAATCATTTGTCACAAAAATTTCCTAATTTATCTTCTGGTCATTTATTGTACCACACACTCTTATTCCTTTGTACCTTCAAATCACAACATTTTTGAAATTCAGCATGATATGTATTTTAATCTTTTAGTCGTAGCTGCCAGATAAAAAAAGCATCAAATCATCGAAGTGGTTAATTGATATCTCAATAAGTCGTCAGTAGAAATAAATAGATAAACGTTTTTCTTTTAAATTATTTTTATTGTAGCGAAAGGTAAAAACCTAATTAACTGTACATATTTTAGTTTTAGTCATCAAATATGAAGGAAAATTTTGACAAGTATGAAAATAATAAAATGTAAGTAAATAGAGAGAAAGAAAATAGAACTACAAATTTACAATACATTTCCATATCTATATTGTAATTAAACATTTTAATTAACTTTAATTGTTAAGTTTCTTATTTACAATATTGCTTCTAAAGATGATTTTTTAAGAAATTCCTAAATTTTGTTTTATTTAGGTTAGGTTAGACCCGGTGGTCGAATTGACCCATTGTACCATAGAATACACAGAATGGAAATCAGTTTATTTTACATCTGATAAATATATCTGATACATACAGTTTTGGAGCGAAAAAAATGAATTATACGTTTTGCAAAGTAAATGTGTTAGAAGCAACAGATAGACATAGTGTAAACTGGTGGATAAAGTTGAAAAATTAAATGTAAACGAACATTGATTTTGAGTTAAAAAAGGGAAAATTTGGAATATTTTTTTATTTCTTCAATGAAAAGTTAAAAGATTCTTAAATATTTAATTATTAATCGAAATGTATGTAGGTTTTTGTCGCAATGAATATAGTTTCTTGTACAAAAGGTAAGTAAGAAACTAAATATATCAAGATCAAATAAGTCAAATTTGCTCATAAAATTTTTTTCTTGCAGAACTTTGTGTATATTAAAAGTTAAATTTCCGTAATTTCTTCATTATTAATCGAACTCTTAGCAATTTCTCCTCACAATGAAAAAAGTTCCGTATGTAAAAGATAAGTAAAGAGAAAAACATAACATATACACATATATAATATATTCTCATAACTTTTTGTTTCAAGAGTTTGTGAATATGCCTCTCAATTGGTTAAATACTAAGTTAGTGACAATCGATGAAAGGTGTCACCAAATACATTAGTTCCGTATTACGTTTCCCAATACATTTCCTTTCAAAACTATTCTATTATTCTACAAAAATATCATAAATTTCTACCAAAATAGAAAATAAAATCCCACCCTAAAAGAACAAACATAAGTAAACAAAACAGAGAGAATTAGACAGAGACAGAAATACTTTTTGGTAATATTTGTTGTTGTGCTCCTGTCAAATTCGTTTCGTTTCTTGTGTGTAATTACACATGAGATTAACATCAGGTTAACTATATTCTCGGGAGTTACCTGGAATCCTATTGTTCTCCAGGCAATTTCGTTGAACAGAATATCGCGGGCAATTAAAGAAAACATGCTCCGCCGTCTACCTTTCATTACAGCATTCTGGGCATGCCCCATCCACGTCATGACTAAACTTATAGAGCTAAGCTCTATAACATCCATGGCCCGTTAGCAACTGTGTCAGGTGGAAGTTCACCTGACCGTGTCTTCTTCTAGTCCATACGCCTATGCTCGATATGAGCCCGTGGGTCCATCTTCCCTTGGAGGAATTGGACCAGTCCTGCTGCCATCTATCCATAGCATCATCGGTTAGTTGAACAGGGTGCGAAAAATCTGTTCCTCTCTTTACGTCGTATTTCCTCCTCTCTATATCCACTACTAGCTTCAGGGGCATCATCCCCGCAGTCACTAACGCTGCATCAGTAGACACCGTTCGGAAGGCAGAAATGACCCTGAGAGCTGATCTCCTATAAGCCGCTTCTATTCCTGCTCTATAGGTCCTATGGGCCGTCACCGCACATTTTTGGCCGATGTACAACAGGTACTCCCTAAACGTGAGCCTGTTGTCAATTATCACTCCTAGATATTTAATCGCCTGCTTTGATGATATTCGCTGGTCACCTACCGTTATGGTAATAAATTCCATCTTTTTTCTACTGCTTGCAAGGAGTACATCCGTTTTGTGATCAGCTAGTTTGAGACCTATTTCCGTGATCCAGCTCCTGACTATGCCAACCGCAGCGTTACATGTTCTCGCCAATTCATGCAAATATTTTCCCCTTATCACCAGGGCAATATCGTCTGCAAAACCAATGATTTGTGCACCTCTAGGGAGTCCTAGCCTCAGTACACCATCATACATCACATTCCATAGTAACGGGCCCAGCACGGAGCCTTGCGGGACCCCTGCCGATATCGCATAAGGCTTCCTGCCATCATCCGCAGTATTCCTTATTGCCCTCCAGCCAGCGCTCGCCGCTTATAGCATCCTTTGCTATAGTCATAACCATTTCCAATGCATCTATTGTGGAATGTGATTTCCGGAAACCAAATTGACGATCTGACAAGCCTTCTTCACCCAGAAAAGCTTCTAATTCTCCTACAAATTATTCTCTCCAATAGCTTTCCAACCGGAAGCAATTCAGCTATCTCATCACCACTTTATATCCAGTTCCCCAGGGATTCTCATCCACATCGGCGCATCTTCTCTTGCTATTCGCAATGGCTCCATTCAGGCTAGTCCTAAGACTTTAATACCTTTCCCGTAGCTCTGCGAAGTCATCCCGACCCCTGGCCCTTTGGAATAACCGCCGTGCGTGGTTACATTCCCGCCTCCGATTAGCTATATCCTCGTTCCACCAGTAGACGTGTTTCTTTCTAGGTAGGTGGCGCCTCCTCGCCATAGATGCGTTGCAAGCCTCCGTTATGGAGCGCATAAGTTCTGTCGCCTTGTCATTCGCGTTTCCGGATAACCGAATGTCCTCCAGTGCGAGGACAAAGGTTTCCCTATCAAAGGTGGAGTCTTTCCAAAGAGGGTTCGGCGGTGCTGCAGGAACATTGCGTTCCGTAGAGCGTACCCGGATCTCAAAAATGATAGCCTGATGGTCACTATGCGTATATATGTCAGACACCATCAAGGTGTAAGTGGTCGCTGACGAATGTCAGGTCAATTTTAGAACAGCGTCCATTTCTCCAAAAATATCCTTGTCACCACTATTAAGTAAAACAACCTCTAACGTTGCAAAAGCGTCAAGTAGGCATTATCCTCTTGGGTTAGTGTATGCCGAGCCCCATTCAACAGCCCAAGTATTGAAGTCCCCGGCAATTACCACCGGCCTCACGTTTCTTGCCTCATTAACGATATCATCTAATCTGCGTTTGAAGTCCTCTATTTACAGGCTAGGGGGAAGATAACAGCTAAAGAAATGTATCCCATTAACGGTGCATTTCACAAAGCCGTCCCTCCTCTTGTCGACATTTCCCATTGGGAATTTACCACAGGACCATATCGAAGCCCTGTTACACTTGCTGGTAATCCAACGTTGGTTTTTAGATGCTCTATAGTGCTCGCTCAGAATTGCTAGGTCGATCCTCCGCTCCCGCACCGTCTGTTTCAGAAGTTCCTGCGCTGCTTCACAGTGGTTTAAGTTCAGTTGCAAGACTCTCATTTACTCGCGTTTTCCAATCTTCGTCGTGCTGCTAGATAATGTCGGCACTTGGGTCCTCTAGTGATATGCTTCGCGTCAACATCCTGGTCGCCTCTACAGAGAAGGGAGTGGGGGTCATGGACACAAGCCTTGGCCCGGTGGCCTTGCTTCCCGCACTTGAAGCAGTATTTGGACCAGTCTTGGTGACTGCGGCACCTTCCCGCAACATGCCCGAAATCCAAGCACTTATAACATCTCCTTGGGGTCAACTTCCTGAATAAACGGCAAACTGTCCATCCTACACGTAGTTTGCCAATTTCCTCGGCCCTGCAGGCCAGCTTTGTTGGTATTGCGATTATCTCCGTCCTAGTACCTCTTGGAACGTGTCTGATCGTCTTGAGAGCCGATGGTTGTATTTCCCCTATTTGGTCCTTCCTTGCGGCAATTATCTCCTCCTCTGTTGTCACCTCATCCAGGTATCTCCATTTGAATGTAGCCTCCTCAGTTATTGTTCTGACTTCTACCTTTTCGGCCAATAAGCTTCTTAGCTTAGACCGGTGCATCTCTGTAGCCACCTCGGCTGCTCTTCTAAACTCCAGAAGGATTTCGCCCCTCTGTGTCTTCTTCACCAGTTGGACATCCTCACCAACTGATTTAAGCTCCGGGGCATTCCTTACTTTTCTTAGTATGTCGGCAAAACAGAGTTTCTCGGTTGGCTTTATTATCATTGCGTCCGGTCTTGAAGGTTTCCTGCGCCTCTTAGTTTTCACAGTCCAATCATTGTGCTCCTGGGTGTCTTCTTCTGTCGCTGCAGGCATTTCCATATCCTGGTTCATATTCGTTGCCGTCTTCCCCGTCGACTCACTACTCCTAGTCTCGGCGACAGGCTTAATCTGTCCACGAGGACGGACTGTCCCTGTCTTCTTCGGTGGTGTTCCCCTGGGTTTTTCCAATTCATCTCTCTGCCTCTTGGAAACGCAGGGTGTCTGCTGTTGTAGTATCGTCTGAGTGCTTCTATCGGTAGTTCTGACCTTCTCCTGTTCCGCATCTCTCTCCTTAGCGGCCTGCTGGTATAGTAACGATATAGAAGCTACTAAATCTTCCTCCGCCCATCATATCTACTAGTTCCGAAATTCTATCGCCTAATTTGGTGAAATAATCCACCTCCTTTTCAGGAGCTTTGCTCCTCTGTAACTCCGGTGGTGACGAGAGAGATCTCTCGCCGTTCTGCTTTAGCGGTGGTGAGTGGAGTAACCTCGAAGCCCTCCGGAAAGGATTCAGGAAAGGGCTGTCCTGCTGAGTCTCCTTTTCACTCTCGATGCCGGCTGGAGATGTAGCGCCTTTAAAGTTAGTGTAGTTATTGTTGTTTGTTACTTTGAAGTCCATTTTGTTGGGTTTCAACTTGAAGCCGTTGTCTTGGATTCGTTGTGTAGTTACCCTTTTTGTGGTCCCATGGTTATCTTTGCAATGCAGGGAGGCCATGCGAGGGTTGACACAGGTCCTCATAAGCGCCTGTGTTCAGAGCAAGACCGGGAGCTAAACAGAAGAAATTCTTAACTATTCCTGCACCCCAACTCAACGGGACGAGTCCAAGATCGTTCTCCAACGCTTGCCAGGTTTTAACGGGACGGAGACAGATGGTGTATTAGCCTGAAAGCCGTCTGAGTCAGGTTTCACCCTAGTCCATGTTGGTAACAGATTACCCTATCTGCCAGCCCATGTCATCATTTCCAAATATTGCAGTATAGTCAGTATACCATAATCAGAATCTTACTGGTATCAATTCTGATGCCTAGGCTCCGATCGTTCACATCAGCTAGGAGTGCGTCCACACGCCTGCTTGTTCATGATTCCTACGGTGTCACCGTGATACCACGGTAGTTCAATACTTTGAGCGGCATCGTTTCGCTTGAAGCATTAGAGTCATCGGGTATATGCGAGACTTTTAATCCGCACCCTCTACCTCTGCCCTCCCATTTAGTCGCCTTTTACGAAAAGCAGGGAACCACTGTGGTAGTATTCTATTCCGCTACCACACGGTTGTGTGTAGCATGTGTGTAATTAGCTTCGTGTGTAATATTACTTTTTGTTCTAATTTTTTCTTTAGTTGCTAATTTTTAACAGTTAATTTGCTAAGACTGATTGTTTTGTAAATTTACTGTAATTTTTGGCAAAAACTCTCAGAGTAAATAAAATTGCCATGAAAAGATTCTCAAAAATCTGTCATTTGTAGTCAACTTTAAATAAGAAGGCCCCAACACTCATATATAAAATTAACGCACACACAAAAGTTGTGTGCGAAACTAGGTCGTAATCCTGAGTGAAAGGTTGTAATGACCAATTATGTGAGGCTAATATTTCATATATGGATTTTCATGTGTTTTTTGTGCTTTAAATAAATGTTGGAAATGTTGTATGCATATTATTTTAAGTATATATGTATATGAATATACTATATAATTTCAATGTTTACATAATATATGTATGCAATATTTGTAAAAATAGAATTGTGTGTGTAATTTTTTTCATATGTGTAATTTCGATGACAGTTGTGTGTAAGTCATAAAGTTTTTGGTGGTAACACTGATTTCATGGCAATTTTTATTTTCAGAGTTTTTTGCCCGAAATCTGCTGAGAGGAAGTCGGCGAAAAATTTTGTTTTTTCGTTTTGTTGTCTGACCTAATAAGCCAACACACTAACTACTAGACCACGGCTAAATACTCTACATTAGCTGAATAATGTGGTAATACTAATATTTTTGCATCAGGCATTTTCCAAAATGAAATAGATTTATATAATATTCATGAAAAAATTATTTAAAGCATAACAATTTTAATTGCCTCAATTCATACTAAAATGACTCATACTGAAATGTACATTTTTAATTTCTAAAATCGTCAAAATAAGAACATAAACTGTCAGATCGTCAATATGATATTTTTGGAGCACAAAATCGTCAAATTTGGCAGCTATGCTTTCAGCATATGTTTTTCATTAACATTTTTGACTGTTGAAATCTCATTTATTAATTATTTCAACTAGTTATTATAACTGTTAGTTGTTGGAGTTGCGCTGGTTCTTTTTGATGTTGATTTAATTTACAAAATTGTTTTGTTTTGATTGTGTTTAATTTCAATTTATGTTTTTATTATTGCATGGCTTTTGTTCTCAAATTCACAATTTATATAAAGTCTCACTTGATCTAATTCGATTCATTGCCGAAACAGGAGTGATCATAATCAAAAATATTTCAAATATATTTCTAGTTAGCAATGTTAATGTAAAAATTTAAAGAATATAAGATAAAAGTAAACGCTGAAAATAACTAAGGACTGCGCACGAAAAAAATGGGCCTACTTGTAAGCATATAACTTTTATCATAATTGAAAAAAATGAATACTGTTTCATTGTTTTTGTTAGTCATCTGTTTGAAATTCCATGTGCTAAATTTCATTGCAATAGCAAAATTAGTTTTTGAAAATGGCCACCCATCAAGAATGTCGTAAAAAATAATTGAAAGTTTCAATGAAAAACCGCGTCGCTTACAAAAAAAGATTGCTAGGTTCGCAGGTGTTAACCAAAAAACAGGTTCTAAGGAAAGAATAAAACAATATAAGGAGTCTTTGAATATTGAGAGAAAGCGTGGAAGTAAAAGAAAAAAGGATTGCCGACCATAACAAATAATACGTATTTTTCTAAAACACCCTAAAATGTCTGGAAGAAAAGTGGCTCAATTTTATAGTTTTTAATTCTATATAAAATAAGTTTAACATATTTTATAAATGTATGGAAAACACAAACACAAACTATCATTGTTCTTAGACCAAAATCTCCATAATAACTGTATACGAAGGTCACGACGTAAATCACTTGTGCGTATATACTAGAGGTGTGCACAAGACATTCGACTAGGTTACCCTTCACCGAATAAAAAACTGTAGTGTACTCTTTTCTGTTGATCTCGATTTTACGAGTGCACTGAAATGTGTATTTCTCATTTATTCAATGTATAGACGCCTTTTGCACATTGAAATTAGTTTCGAAACAAATGTGAGAAACTTTTTTGCATTTTCTTTTAAAATTTCTTTCGCTTTTGGACGTAAAAAATTAATTTCAGAAATTTTGTTTTCTTTTATCGCGTCGTTCTGCTGTTTTTGACAGTTGTAACTTTGTTTGGCATTGTGATTTAGGTTCAAACACAAGACATGAATATTATATTTGTTATTATATTATATATTTATGTATTATTATTTTTTTAATATATTTCCCTTATTTAAATTTTAATAATTTTTATTTTTTCACATTTTTTAATTAATTGTTTGGCGCTAAAATTTTTCTTTTGCTGATGTTTTGATTTCAAACACAAAATAAACAAAGACTAATGGTATTTTAAATAAGCTTTATATTAACACCGTAGACTAACTACGACTCATCTCTTACCTACTTTTTCTCCAAAAAAACATCATTTTTGCCTTTTGGTGATATCTACGATCTAAAAATAGTTTTTAGTAATATAATGAGAAAAATCAAATTGTCGTTATTGGCCAGTTTTCTGGAAGTTGCCGCGGCAGTCAAGACTTCTCTATGCGAAGCAAAAAATAAAAGAAAATGTGAAATCAAACACAACTCTGCGTATATACGAATAAAGAACAAAGCAAATTTCTGAGTACATGAAATTCTGAAATCACCCCAGCTCGTTTTTCCCCTCTCTCCAACAAACTCAAGAGTATTGAAATTTGTTTCGAAACAAATTTCAACGTGCAAAAGGCGTCATACAACAGCATTCGTTTGCCTGAGAAGTAACGGAAACTATGCTTTGTGTTGTAAGAGCTTATTTTATTACTGATGCTACATTTTCAGTATTGCCATGCGAATATCAGTGGTGTAAAAAAAGTAGTAGTTTAAAAAAAGTTTTTCCTAAGAAATAAAAAGTTTAAATGGCAATGCCGGTGAGCAAACAAAGAGCAAAATATTCGGACCTTTCTTATTCATTGTTGAGTAGGTTACGATTTTATGTACGCGGGTGACTTAAATGTAATAATTTAAAAACAATTTTGCAGTGCCAAAACAAAAAAAAAAAAAAGAAATTTATTATGCGTTAAAAACACAAACATTATAGTATACATCCTTTGCTTTCGCCATAAAGTCAAAAAAGAATTTTCCCCAGAAATAATAAGTTTAAAAAAGTTACTGGCAATGCTGGCGTCGACTAAGATGTTCGGTTGCCGAGAGCAAAAAAGAAATGCACGTTGTGACTCTATGAAGAGTACAAAATTTTTGTTGCACACTTCATACAACTCTTTTTTATACTGTTGTATAATGGTTTACGAGCGCAGTTGTTTTTTTGTACACTATCTTTGCTTCACACTTATTTATATTTGCAGCTACAATCAATATTCGGTCTTGAGAAAAATGCAATAGTGTGCAATTTTATATGTCTTGCGCACACCTCTAGTATATACCATGGTGCATTTACAATGCATATGAGTATATGTTAACGTGAAACTTTCCGGTCCTCATGACTTGGTGAAGTTTACCACAAATTTTGAAAGGGTCCTGAAAATAAATATTGCAAAGCACTGTTTTCAGCCCCGACTCCACCTCGACGCGTAGCAGAATTAATATCACTTCTAATTTCAATCATAGTATTGGAACGAGGGTCTATATCAGTCAATGAGTTAGGCGTAAAGTCTTCTTTTGGCTCAGTTGAGATAGGTACAGAATATGGCTTCTTTGGAAGTTGATCTGCTACAAGACAGCAAGATCTCAAAGACAACAAAATCATAAGCGTACTTCATGATTGTTTTAATCTTTTATTTATTGACAAAAGATTATGATATTCTGGATGTTATTAAAGACCAATTACTGATACCCCGTGTGCTGATCCAAGTAGTAAGACTATCAGCGTGAACCTTATTGGAAGCGGTTGGAATGAAAACCAAGTTCCAACAGAAAAAAGGTGTTTTTGAGTCTGCTTGAAGGCTGTAGGTCGGCTCGTCTTGATGGCTGTAGGACTTTTAACTGCATTGCATCAAGTAACAATGTTTTGTGGCTTCTCTTGCAGATATAGCACCCGGTTTCATTTCTGCACTCTTCAGTTTTGCAAGATCGTGCAAGACAGTGCAAAAAGTACTTTTTGACGACGATGAGTTCGCATCGTTCAGTTGGGTTGTAGCTCAAGAACTTTCTACAAGTGCGAATGGGGTTGCCTTTGAGACAAATTCCGCATGAAAATTACCAATGTTCGAATCTTTGTGATTGTTGGGATGTCATACCTGTAAGTATAAAGTTAGAACAATATTAGTGTATGTACATGGTTAGGGGTTATATTAATTTGCAAACAAAACCACAATTTTTGTAATTGGTCAGGTGATGACTCCATTTTTTGTTTTGAAGTTTACAACTCTACAGTTCTGGTCAAGCCTATAGGATTTGATGATTCGGCACATTGGCCATTCATTAGGTTGCAAGTTGTTGTTTTTGACGACAACCAGATTGTTGATTTTAACGTTATCCCTAAGAGTCTTCAATTTATATCTGCGATGAAGTTCAACCAAGTACTCGAACTTCCATCTTTGGCAAAATGAGTGGTAAATGACCTTCAGGGGTTTCCAGCGGTTGATGAGAATAAGATTTTCGCTGCTTGGTTCAGCTGGGGTTAATAATGCACTAATAAGGAAGTGTCCAGGGGTTAATGGATTGCAGTCATTTGGGTCATCGTTAGCTGGACTTAAGGGTCTAGAGTTTAGGCACGATTCTACACGAGTAAGAATTGGAGATAGCTCTTCAAATGTGAATTTCATGTTCAGTATTATCTTTTGAGGTGAGTTTTGAATGATTTTACACCGGTTTCCAAAAGCCTCCCATGTATGGAGTTCCTGGGGGAACAAACTTCCAGTTAAGATTTTGATGACTAAAATGATGGAAATTTTCCCATTGTCTGAGTAAATGAGTGCGTGACATCCACGCCTTCCTATGAAATAGGAAGTGATAAATCACTTGCAGCTTCAAGATGTACAGCTTTTGTGGCGAATCATATAAATATACCTTGTAATAAGACACGTTCGGTCTGTGAAATGTTTGATGTCAAAAGGTCCTACGTAATCTAATCCAGTTGTAGCACATGGTCTTGATAATATTGTACGTTCTGGTGGTAATGAAGCCATGATTAAATTTTGTGTCTGTTTTTTGTACAAAACACAAGTTTTACAATTGTGAATTACACTCTTGACTAAGTGTTACAATCTGAATATTCAATATTCTGTGCGTAGGAATCGAATTATTAATTGGTTTTCTCCATGAAGGGTAATTTTATGTTTAAATTCAACTAGTAGTTGTGTTAGCTTCGAGTTACGAGGTGGCAATATTGGGTAGCGTTCATTATAGGTTAATGCAGGTGATTAAGCAAATAGCCCATTGGCTCTAATAATACCATGGCGATCCATGAAAGGATTTAAGGTCAAAAGACTGCTGGTTGGGGATATTTTCTGCTTAAGTTTCAAATGATTGTGCTCATCTGGAAAATGATTTTGTTAAGTGCATATGATGAGTCTATGTGTGACAAAATCTATTTTTTCTCGGCGATTTCTGCTGAGGATACGTGAAGATGGGTTCGGTTAGTCCCAGTATTTCTCCATAATCGTATGACATAAGTGAGCACTCGATAGGCGCGTGATTGGTCTGAGGATCGATTTAATGAGTCTTCGCGTGTTGTGGTTGTAGGATTATCTAGGATTTCAGAAACACGATTTCCAACGAAAGTGTTCCATGAGCAAGGGGTTTCTTTAACCAGGACAGCGCGATTATTGAGTCGGTCCAATAATATGTCTTGATATTTTGAATTTGAAGATTTGGTATAAATCCACATGCAGTAATACTAATCCACACAGTTATAATTGGGTCAAAGATATTTGCTTAATGGGAGCTACACGGGTCTTTGAAACCAGAAGAAATATGAATACTGAGTTTTCTAATTGCATTCGAACTCGCTGAATATGCTTTTTCTGAAGCGTCTGTGAAACCGTGAATTTCCACATTACAACTCGGACTAAATTGGATCCAACGGCGAATTTTCAATGTATTTATTGCTGGGTAGTATTGCAGTAGGCAAGTCAAGAGTTTTAGTATGCCATTTCAGTCGACTTTATCTAACCAAATCTGTTGCATAGTTAGTTTTGCTTCAGCTATTATTGGGTTAAAGAATTTGGCAATTATAGATAAAACTTTTCTTTTGCTGTAGTTTTCTTTTAATTCGATATCTGGTGCAGTAAATGTGCCTGAAAAAACGTACCATTTGAATTCAAGAGTTTTAGTTCCAGTGTTTTCTTACAAATTTAACCAATCGAGAAGTAGTAAGGTCTCCTTTGGTAGGTATTATATAACTCATTGGTTATTTGAATTCCATTTCATCAGATCAAATCCAGCGGATTTTAAAACTGTTGTAAGTTCTTTTCTTGATTCGGTGGCATCGATTAAAAAATATCATCTACGCACGTTTTGTTGTAGAGTTTTTGATGCGACATGGTGAGTTGATTTTACATCTTCAGTTAGTTGAGGTAGGCTTCTAATGGCCAGAAACGGGTCGCAGTTTACTCCAAAAGTCACTGTCAGGAGTTCGTAATCCTCAATACATTTTTGTGATATCTGCGTTGCCACAAAACGGAAGAATCTCCACTTCAGTATCAGAAGCCTGTTGAAGTATGGGTCCTATATAATACTTCATTTAGACTCTTTTTGTTTCAAGACAAGGTCGAAGTGTAGAAAACTACTTTTTGTTTTGTTGTCAGCCTTTCTGTTTTATTACTGCATGATACGGCAGGTTTGTATTGATTTCCAGGGGAGAAACTTTCCTCATATGTCCTAACAGGAGGTACTCAACAATTACTTGGTCGTATTGTTTTTTGTGTCCTCATCTGACCTCAAAATTTGTTTTGGGGTCTCCTCCACCTCCCAAAAGGGTGTGAAGATTCGGTCAATATATTTCTTTAACCAATCAGGCTGACTAAACTCTAGAATTCTATGAATTTTTTCAAAATCAAACCATGTCTTAAACATTGTTGTAGATTTCTATAATGTATTGTTACGTTTTTACCTTTTAAAAACGTTAAAAATATGAGTTCGTAGATTGCAAATAAAGTAAAAATAAATTCGTGTTTAGTTTTAATAAATTCTTTATTATCTGCACAATTTTCCTGCCACTGTTCGAACTTGTTTCACGTATACAATGATACTTCACAATATGTGTTTGTTCGTTATACTACTTTGCTTACAGCCCTTTTGTAAGCAACAACACTTGTTAGTTATTCTTCTTGCTCACAACCTTTTTGTAAGTACAACACTAACAACTGTTTTCTCAAACGCAATTTGTCTGCACACAAGTCTGACCGAATTAAAGCTCGATAGATTTCAATTCTCAACCAACGTGACGTCGTCTTACACGATTAAATTCAAACTCAGCCCTGCTCGCTTTAACCTGCCTTTTATATTACTGGATCATCAGTGTAATGAAAGCTCTTGAAGGACGATGACGTCCTTCGGGAACAATCTACAAATGTAAACAACTTATGTTCATTTTTGTTGTTTCTTGTTTACATTCAAGCAGGTAGATTAATTGTTGTTGGGTTATTTCTTGGTTCGCTATTTTATACTGCACATTGTTGTTTCTTGTTTACTTCTTTGTTCCCTTCATGTTGTTGTTGGTTATTTACGTCTTTTTATCCTTTATTCTTGTTGGTATATTTTCTACTCATTGATTGAGTTTTTGGAGCTTTTGTTTATCATTTTATGCATGATCATTGTGTTGTTTTTGGAGCTTTTGTTTATTATTTTAACAACACCATTTCCACTTTCGTAACACTGCCGCCCACTTAAGCCTGTTCGTCCCGAATAGGCTCATCAACTTTCCTCTCATATTTCGCCAGTCGCTCTATGTGCATGTTCACGATTTCCAATGGACTGTATTTTCAAAGTTCAAAAACAAAACACAACACTCTATATTTATTTTAAATATGATTAATTAGTTTTTATTCAACAAGTAGATCCAAAAGGTTGTTAAAGTTTTCAAAAACAGAAAGAAGAAGAAAAAAACAATAAAAAACAAAAACATTTGCAATAGTTATCTGCGTTGCATAAAGTTAACAGAGTTGTGTTTCAAAGTAATAAAAGAAGGGAAACATTTATGTACATTCATGTGAGTATTAAATAAATAAATCCATTAATGTAACAATTAATAAGAAAACAAACGACAAGCAATTATAAACTGAAGTTAATTATTATGATACTCCCAAACATTTCGGCCCACCTTGAAAGGGTCCCTTTCAACATTCAACAAAGAGGGGACATAGCCTCGATACGGAGCGCTTTGTCAAGCCATTTGTGGTCTTCACTGTTGCAACACGAACAAGGCCATCTTTACCGGGGTGTGTTTCCATAATTCTACCGATCAGCCATTTTGTAGGGGGTAACTTTTCGTCCTTTATGAGCACCATATCGCCTTGTTGTAGATTCTGAAATTTCTGGAGCCATTTTGGTCTTTTCTGGAGTTGGCCAAGATATTCCGTTGACCATTTTAGCCAAAATTGTTGAAGCAGCCGTTGCATATATTCCCATCTAGTCAATCGGTTTACGTTAACGTTCATAAAATTTTCGACTGGTAAAGTTGTCATTGGGCGAAGAATTAAAAAATGACCCGAAGTTAATGGATCAGGATCACCTTCATATTTCAAACATAGTGGTCGTGAGTTAAGGCAGCTTTCGATTTGGCATAATTATGTATTAAATTCTTCATATATGGCAGAAGAAGTACCGGGGACACGATTTAAATGAAACTTCACTGACTTCACGCCAGCTTCCCAGATGCCGCCAAAGTTTGGTGATGAAGGGGGAATGAAGTGCCAATTTATCTGTTCATTCGCCAATTCTCTGCAGATGATATCTTGGGAGTTTTGCAGGAATTCGTACAACTCTTTTAATTTTTGGTTACATCCAATAAAATTGGTACCGTTAACGGTGTAGATGTGACTAGGCTTACCACGTCTAGATGCGAATCGTCGAAGGGATGCTAGGACAGCTGCAGTTGTGAGTTCAGTCACCGCTTCCAGATGTATTGCCTTGGAATTCAAACAACCAAATACGGCAATCCAGCATTTGTAGGATCGTGATCCACGTCCCTTCCAGGAACGGATAAGTATTGGACCTGCGAAGTCAATGCCAACGTGCATAAATGTAGATCCTGGTTGTACACGGTATGATGGTAGCTCACCCATGCGTTGCTGATAAGGTATTTGACGAAATCTCATGCATGTTGTACATTTATAAACAGTCCGTTTAAGGAGATAAGTTATGTTAGGAATCCAATATTTTAAGCCTAGTAAATACTGCATTTGACGGGTTCCAGCGTGAAGATAATTGTTGTGATAATGTTCAACTATTAGCTGCGTCAATCTTTCATTTTTGTCAAGGATGCACGGATGTTTCTGATCATAATTAATATTCGCGTTCTCCAAACGACTACCAACTCGAAGTATACCATTGTCATCAAGGAATGGAATTAATGCTACAAGTTTATGTGTTGTTGAAAGTGTTCTTCCAGACGACAAAATTTGTATCTCAGGACCAAAACTCTTCTGTTGGGAATATTTTATCAGTGATCTTCTCGCTGTTTCAAGTTCACTTGTTGTGATAAAACAGTGTATCCATTCCGAGCCACTTTTTCTAGATGTACAATTTTGAATAAAACGCAATAAGAGAGCCGTTATGCGGGTGAGTTGAGTAAAACTTGAGAACCGGTCAATTAAATCAATATCGGTGATCACATGTGATATTGTTGTAGTAATTATTGTTTTCCTTTCCTCGCGAAGAACTTCCTCTGAGACTTGATGTACTGACTGCGGTTGATTAGTATAATTCTGCAAAATATTTGGGCCTTCCCACCATAAATTATTGCCTATAAGATCTGTAGATGAAATACCTCTGGTAGCTAGATCAGCTGGGTTTAGTTTTGATGTAATGTGGTGCCAGTTACCAGCAGGTAAATTATCTATTATATACGAAGTACGATTGGCAACGAATGTTTTCCAACGTCGAGGATGGTCATTTATCCATGCTATTACCACTGTAGAATCCGTCCACCCGTGTATGTTGACATCTCAAACTTCAGGGCATCCTTCACCTTAATCATCAATTTAACCATAAGCTGAACTCCACATAGCTCCAAACGCGGTAGTGTGATTTGCTTTATTGGAGCCACTCTTGTCTTTGCAGTTAGTAGGGATGTTGCAATAGAACCATTCTGTTTTGTAACACGAACATAAATCGCAGCGGCATATGCCAATTCCGATGAGTCGGAGAAACCATGGAGTTCCACCTTATCACCTGGATTTAGTTGAAGCCATCTTGGTATTTGAAGTTCCTTTATATGATGAATATTCTGTTTCAATCGCAACCATTCATTCTTTAAATCATTGGGAAGTTCCTGGTCCCAATTAACTCCCTTTAACCAAAGTTTTTGCATAAATATTTTGTGACGTATCACCATAGGAGCCAACCATACAATTGGGTCATAAATTTTAGAAATCTCCGATAGAACATGACGTTTAGTGATCTTATGAGAAGATTCCACTAACGAAACGCAATACTGGAAGCAATCAGTTGTGGTGTTCCACAATAAGCCCAAAGTACTGACAGTTTCTGAACAATCAATAATTGTGTCCGACAAAGTTGCTCTATCAACTGGTTCTATAATTTCTCGAAATTGTTTGGAGTTTGACGACCACTTACGTAAGTTAAACCCCGACTTGGATAATATGGAACATAGTGTAATGCGAAGAGCGTTCGCTGACGCTAAATTAGGTGAACTGGACATGTATTCACCGACATAGAAATTGTTTGTGATCTCACGTGATTCTGTCGGATATTCCCTTGAGTTATCAATGGCCACTTGCTGCACTGTCGCCAAAAACGGGGCTGCAAAAGTCCCATATGTTATAGTTGACAATTGATATTCCTTTGCAGCCTCGTCTGGTGAATTTCGCCATAAAATGGTCTGAAATGATCTGTCCGCTGGATGTATCTTCACCTGTCGGTACATCTTTTCAATATCCGCGGTATAAGCGATTTTGAATTTTCTAAAGTTAAGCAATATTGTATAGAGATCGTTCTGTACTGTGGGCCCTACGAGTAATTGGTCATTTAAGGAAAGGTTGTTTGAGGTTTTACAGGATGCATCGAACACCACGCGTAATTTCGTTGTCGTACTTGAAGGCTTCAGCACTGCATGGTGAGGCATATAATAAGCTTGTTTTTCATCTTTTGGAGCTATCTGCATATGGTCAAGATGTTCATATTCTTTCATAAACTTATGAAATTCCACTTTAAGTTCCAGGTTCTTTGCAAGTTTACGTTCCATTGACTCTAATCTCTCTAAAGCTGAAGGTTCAGATTCACCGAGATCAACTGGACTCGATTTGAAGGGAAGTCTGACCATGTATCTTCCGTCCTCCTGGCGTTCAACATTCTCCTTGCAGTGTTTTTCAGCCATTTCCTCTTCTTGACTTAGGTGTTTGGTCGGATGTTGACAGTCTTCAGTTTCCCAAAATTTTTGTAACTGCATGTCCAAATTCGAATATATATGGGCAACAAATGTAGATTGTTGAACTTCATTGACGTTTCCCATTATTATCCACCCAAACATTGTATTCAAGGCAATTGGAGATCCAGATGGATCTCCTTACCTTCTAAAATGCAATGAGCAAATACGTCAGCACCTATGATTATGTCTATTCTACCTTTCCTGAAGTATTCAGGATCCGCAAGATGTAAGTTGTTGAAGAACTGTAAATCATTATTGTTGACTGTGTAAGATGGAAGATATTGGGTTAAGTTTGACAAACAGTACGTCTGGACGATTATGGTTCTCTTTGTTGTCGGAGCGAACATTTCAAGCTGAACTCGTCCTCTGGTCAAATTAGTATTACTATCACCCACACCGTAAATTACTGTTTTGTTGTTTGTGCGACTCAAGTGTAAACGTTGGACACAAGCCTCTGAAACCAGAGTGGACTGAGCGCCCGAATCAATTAAAGCGCGACATGTCTGTAATACATTATTGTTATCACGGACCATTATCATAGCAGTTGGTAAAAATGTCGTTTGTTGCTGTATTCGTTGATTGGAATTGATGCTCACTGAAGCATTGTTGATATTCTGAGGGGCTTGAAGTTGTGAAGAATTGATATGCAGAAGAGAATTATGTTTCAGATTACATGTTCTACACAAACCTGATTTACAATCATTAGAAAAATGATCATCTTTCAAACAATTGAAACAAAGTTTATTTGTCCGTATGAAATTTATGCGTTCATTAACATTCAAGGCTTTAAATTTTCGACAATTATACAAGAAGTGATTATCACTGCATAAAATACATGATTGAGCAGTAACAGCCATCGCCTTGATCTGTCTTTGTCTTGAGGAAGAACTAGGTTGAGTTTCCTCAAGTTCAAGTAGGCGTTTCTTCAAAAACTTCAATAATTGTGAAAATGTTTGAGATTCGTTATCTCTCCTCTCTCTACGCCATAGTATATAGTATCAGGATCAAGCTTGACCTCAATGTGGTATAATAAAATAGAATCGCATGTATCAATTGAACCATTCACAACTTTTAATGCATTGTAAGCCTCCACGGTATTATTGTAAAATGTCCTAAAGTCAGTATATGTAGCATTCTTTAGGGATTTTTGCCTAAAAAGCAAATCAAAATATTGTCTCTCTTTCAAATCTGGTCTATCGTAATTTTCCATAATGAGCTTCCAAGCAATAGCATAATTGTCATTTGTTGGTTGTAAATGTTTTATAATTGATGAGGCTTCACCTTTAAGTTTTGTTTGTAAATACTCCAATTTCTCAACATTAGACAAGTTAGTCTTAGAATCAACCATCGCCTTGAACAAGTCTCTAAACCTTAACCAGTTGGAAAGGTCCCCATTGAAATCTGGAATTTGAATAGACGGTATGCGCAATTCGGAGTGACCACTGCTCGATTGAATATCCGTAACTGATGAAAGCGTAGCTGAAACACATTCAAGAATGAATTGATGCACTTAAATCATTCACAATATTCGGAGTACTAGCTGATGCACCTTCTACCACGGTATTATCCAAATTAGCCTGAGATTGACTGGACCAAATAGCCTTAATCGCAAAAAACATGTCCTCAATTTGATCCCTGTACTCATTTTCAATTACCGTTTCAGCCTCAGTTCCACATAAAGAATCCAACTCATCCTGCACGTCTTTATATCCTGCATATATACTATCAAGTTCGATTATACGTACCTGTATCTCATCAAATGTTGGATTCTGGCTATTAACAAAATTGTAAATTCTAGTAATTGTTCTCTTCATTTGTGCGCGTTTTTTCCTTACACCTTCCATTTTCATCGATTTCTTAGCTTAGACACACTGCCAGAATGCACCAAACACACTTTTCAATAGTTTATAAGTCACTCTGTCAATTATAAAACAGTAGTCAATTCAACAACCTGGTTAATAACATAGCTAACAAGGTTTCAGAATATCTGTATTCCTGAAAAATAGTTTGGAAGCGCAGGACAAAATTCAATTTAACAGATCACTTTCACTGTCACTATTATCTCTTTCTTTCTTCTATTGCCATATAAGTATGTATGTGTATAATTTCGCACTTCACTTAGTTGTTGTTCTGGGACTCCCGTGTTTTTGTCTTTTCGAGACTTTGTGGCACGGAATGAAAGCAATATATGCAACCGAAACTACGACGAACAGCGCGACGCGTATGTATTGTTCGCGGTTATGTATATTTTCCAACAAATAAAAAAGTTCCGCAATTAATACACATAAATGAAAATGTTCCCGACAATGGAGCTTTTCTCCTCTTGACACTCACATTACCGACAATATTCGGATCGAACGACCAAAAAATGTTCACGATTTCCAATAGACTGTATTTTCAAAGTTCAAAAACAAAACACAACACTCTATATTTATTTTAAATATGATTAATTAGTTTTTATTCAACAAGTACATCCAAAAGGTTGTTAAAGTTTTCAAAAACAGAAAGAAGAAGAAAAAAACAATAAAAAACAAAAACATTTGCAATAGTTATCTGCGTTGCATAAAGCTAACAGAGTTGTGTTTCAAAGTAATAAAAAAAGGGAAACATTTATGTACATTCATTTTAATTATTTTATAAGGTCCTTCTCAGCTGGTTTGTAGCTTGGGACATAATCCTTTTCTCTGATTCGGGTTGTAAAATAGAACCAGTTGTCCCTCATAGAAGCCCTTCGTATTTGCTACACGATCATATCTGGGTTTCATGCTATCGCTTACCATTTTTATTCGTGTGCGCACAAATTCATGAAGTGTATTTAAACTTTCTTGTTTTCTTGTATAGGCGTCATCTCTCTCTGTAGCGGGCTTACAACCAAACTCCAAGTCACTGGGCAGTTTTAACTCAGTCCCAAAAATAACCTTGGCGGGTGATCTAGATATGGAATCATGGACCGCAGATCGGTAAGCCAGTAGAAACCTCGGTATGTGTTCATCCCAATCCCTAAGTTGCTCGCTCACTACTTTTCGCAAGTATTCCTCCAGAGTTCGATTAAATCGTTCTACCATTCCGTCAGACTGTGGGTGAAGTGGCGTCGTTCGAGTCTTTTTAATGCCATATACTTCACACACTTCCTTGAATACGGCTGACTCGAAATTTCTGCCTTGATCGGAATGTAGTTCTATTGGAACACCTTAGCGACATACCCAGTTGTTCACAAAAACATTTACTGCAGTGTTCGCCTCTTGATTGGGTATGGCATACACTTTCGGCCATTTACTGAAGTAATCCATCACGACGAGAACATAGCGGTTTCCGGCATTGCTGATGGAAAACGGGCCTGCTACGTCCATCGCTATCCGCTCGAAAGGTGCGCCCGAGTTATACTGTTGCAGCCGACCTCTACTTCTCCTTACGGGACCTTTAGCTGCCATACACTGGGTACAGTTTGCAATCCAATCTGCCACAGGTCGCTGACATTCAACCCAATAGAAACGTTGTTTTAGTTTTTCCAGTGTCTTTGTTACGCCAAGGTGCCCTCCACTGGCTCCATTATGGAACTCATTTAAGACTTCTTTCGTTTTAAAGGAAGGCACCACTATTAGGTTGGATGAGGTCTGACCATCAGCGCTTTCCCAAAGTCGATATAAGCACCCGTCTATAATTTTTAAGCTGTCCCATTGTGCCCAATATGCTTTCGTAGGAGGACCTTCTGCTGCTATTTCGTTTCGGGTAGGCCGTTTGTCCTCTTCTTTAGCTGCTATGATTTTTGCCAATACTGGGTCGCTCCTTTGGGCTTCAGACCAGTCCTCGTCGGCATCTATATGCGTTAGCCGGATGTCGATGATGGATTCCTTCTTCTCAGCCTTCACGCAATGTTTACACTCTAAGTTGCATGGTCTACGTGAGAGAGCATCAGCATTTCCATGTTTCGTACCTCTTCGATGTTCAATACTGAAGTCATAAGTCTGGAGGCGTTCAATCCAACGTACTAATTGTCCCTCAGGGTTCTTGAATTGTAGTAGCCATCGTAGTGCGGAATGATCGGTCCTTAGTAGAAAATGTTGGCCATACAAGTACTTATGGTAGTGTTTTATGCATTCCAGCACTGCAAGTAGCTCACGTCGGGTCACACAGTAGTTGCGTTCAGGCTTTGATAGTGTGCGACTATAATACCCCACGACTTTCTCAGTCCCATTGATCACTTGGGGCAGTACACCTCCAATTCCGTATCCGCTAGCATCACTGTCTAAAATGAATTTTTCCCCTGGGAATGGATACGCCAAAACTGGTGCGGCACATAATAACACCTTTAATGTCTGGAATGCCATTTCCTGCGCCTCACTCCATTGATACACCTTGGACTTCTTGGTGAGCTCATGCAGGCTTGCCGCCACACTAGCAAAATTCGGCACAAAGCGTCTATAATACGTGCATAGTCCCAAGAAACTACGTAACTCATGAAGATTCTGGGGACGAGGCCAGTCCTTTACTGCTCGTACTTTATCTTCATTCGTAGATATGCCATCTGCTGTAACGAGATGCCCCAAATACTTCACTTGTCTCTGGAAGAATGCACATTTTTTAACGCTCAATTTTAGGCCAGCCATGGATATTCGCCGTAGGACTTCTCCCAGGTTCTCAAGATGTTCGTTGAAAGTTCTGCCCATCACTATTATGTCATCGAGATACAGCAGACAAGTCTTCCAATGCCCTTTAGTCCCTTCCCTTTAGTACACGTTCCATAAGCCAAATGGCATGACTTTAAACTGCCATAAGCCGTCATTCGCACTAAATACAGTTTTTTCCTTGTCCTTGTCTGCAATCTCCACCTGCCAATATCCGCTTTGTAGGTCCAATGTGGAGAACCACTTTGTTTCGGCTAGCATGTCAAGCGTGTCGTCAATTCTCGGTAGCGGGTAACTGTCCTTTTTAGTAACATCATTGAGCTTCCTGTAGTCTACGCAGAATTTTGTACTGCCATATATCTTCTTAACTAAAACTACAGGTGAGCTCCATGGACCAGATGATGGTTTGATTACACCGCTGCTCTTCATTTCGTCGACTAGCTCTTTGACCTCATTACCCTTCGCTAGCGGTATACTTCTGGGTGCCTGTTTTATCGGTCTTCCTTCGCCAGTATCAATCTCGTGTTCGACCATGGCTGTTCTACCTTGACTTTTTGGCTTTATTTCTTTCTGAAGCTGCTAGACCTGTTACCCATTTATCCACAATTTTACCAAATTCTTGTCGGTCATTGGCTGTCATTTCGGCAGGCTTCGGTGATTGTTCATTGTTGATTACCGCCTCTACTGGAGCACATTGACCCACCTCTGAGTTTTTAGAGATGACTTTTTCTTGGCCTGACAGATTTAGTGCTCTCACCGGGACTATTTTCTGTTCGGTAGATTTGACGAGGGCTTTTCCTGATAACAAGTCCTTCCGAATTTCCTCTGGTTCCACAACCCACAAGCGGTTTTCCTCACAATCCCCCTCCACGCGTGCCCATATCAGCGTTTCGCTCTGTGGTGGTAATTTTTGTTGTTTGACAGCAACTAACCTTCTGGCGTGCATTTGGTTCTTGTACACCACGTTCTTGTATCTCTACATTCCGCCAACTCATTACCTGATGGCGAGACGGACCGTGACCTTTTTCGTGGCTCTTTGCAGTTCCGTTGGAAATGGCCACCTCTTCCGCAGTTGAAACGTTTAATCTTAGACTTTTGTCCAGTTTCTGCCAAAACTTGTTTAATCATTTTTTTAAATTTGTTTAAAAGGCTTTCCTCTTCATCCACGACTTCCATCTTTCGAACTTTGCCTACTGGTGGTCTAGAAATCGTTCGAGCTGTCTCCTGGGCTCAGCAAAGGTTGCCTTTTGTGCAGAACATACCGCCAATTTGATGTCTGAGTCGCGTATTCCGTTAACAAACGCTCGGTCTTGAAGTTGTCAATCAACGGGTGGTTTTCACCTGGGTATGCTAGCTGCACCAATCTCTCAACCTTCATTGCAAAGACTTGAAGTGACTCGTTAGCCTTTTGCGCTCGGCACCTTAACTCCATGCGGTACAATTCTCGTTTATGCTCGTCACCGAATTTGCGCTGCAACGCCACCATTAAATCGTTGTAGTTGTTTCTACGGCTGGCTGGCATGACCTCTAGAACCTCGGCTGCAGCACCTTTTAACGCCAGGATTAATTTCAAAGCCTTCTCTTCATCGTCCCATCCGTTTCTGGTGGCTACAGTCTCGAATTGAAATTTGAATACGGACAGGGGTGAGCTACCATCAAAGCACGGAGTTTTAATCCTGCTGGTTCCTTCCGATGCAATTCGTACTGGTTCGGGTCGCTGACTCTGGAGCTTGTTGATCTTTTCCTCCATTATAACCAGTTTTCCCTCAACGGACTTTTCCATATTATTTTCTTTCGTGTCAACGTTCTTCTCCAAGCTTGATACCTTTTCCTCGACATTAGTAATTCTTTTGCTGACCATCCTATGCGTTTCTTGTATCTCCTTTGCGTTCGCCTCTATTTTCTTTTCAATTTTCGAGAAAGGCTTTTGATGGATTTGCTCAATTTCGGCTCTAGAAGTTTTTTGAAAATCAGCCAATTGCTTTTTGTTCTCTTCCTGTATTTTCAGATTTTCGACTCTAGAAGATTCAAATTGTTTGTTGCTCTCTTCCCGCATTACTTGTATTTGTTCCATTAGCGTGGCAAGCACCGAACTCATGTCGAGACCGCTGGGGGTTGCAGGAGCCTGTAACTCACATTCCTCTTCGTCTTCGAAGTCGTAAGTATCGATATCAATGCCGCGATTCCGAAGTTCTTCCCTTAACCGTCTTTGGAGCTCATTCTTCGTGCCCATTGTTGGCAACGCCAATTTTGCCAATTCTTGTTTGAGCCTTTCCACTCTTAGCTCCGAGAGTTTCATCTTAATTTTTTTTTTTTCGTCATCGTCCTTCAAGAGCATTCATCCCACTTCTGACACCAATTGTTACGATTTTACCTTTTAAAAACGTTAAAAAAATGAGTTCGTAGATTACAAATAAAGTAAAAATAAATTCGTGTTTGGTTTTAATAAATTCTTTATTATCTGCACAATTTTCGTGCCACTTGTTTCACGTATACAATGATACTTCACAATATGTGTTTGTTCGTTATACTACTTTGCTTACAGCCCTTTTGTAAGCAACAACACTTGTTAGTTATTCTTGATAATTTTTCTTATCATTCACATCTGTTATTAATTTTCGCTGTTTCATGCTTCCGATTTTCTTATTCTACACACAAAATGGTAAATCATTATGATAGTCCTGTAATGTTGATGGATATTCTAGATCTACTTCTAATATAAAACCCAATGTCCATATTATTAACATTAAAATTTTCAACCTATTTAAAATTTTTGTATGGAAGGTATTTTGACATTGCATAACCATATAAACTATTTACATTTAAATATATTATACAATTTGATTCCTTGTTAGAATCATCTTATTAGTTATTAAATATTTATTAGAACATTGAACTTTGATACCTCGAAGAACGAAATATATTAACAAAAATTATTAATATCAGTTAACAACTCTAATTCTATCTCAGTTGTTTTCAACATTGCATCCCAGGATAGACCAGGAGTAGTATAATATTGTCAGGGATCTAAATTATAAATGTTTTTACATACTTGTCGAAATTTTCAAATATTTTACAGAGTAAAAGAACGTCTACCTTTAAATATAAAAGTAAATAATCCTAAATAATCGTTAGTTAATTTATTAAAGAAAACTGCAATGGGAGGTAATTGAGTTTTATTGAGACGATTTTCAGAATCTATGTAGTCGTGCGTAAAGACACCTTTATGTTTCATTAAATTGAATCCTTCATCATTTGAATAGTTCGATTTTACTATAGCTAAATCGTTGTCGGATAAATAATTTGCTAATTTCTCTAAACTAGATGGCATAAACCTAAATGAATCGAGAAAACGTAACTCAATAGTTTGTTTTTCATTGAGAGTAATTCTTTTTGATATGGATACATAAAGTTCCTTATTAAAAGGTATAATATTTATATCACCTTCAATAGATGAAAGCTCTGTAATAAACAAGTGACAATCATAACCTGAAAGATTATGAAAAAATATAGAAATGAAATTCGCAATTTGATGTTCTAAATTACATTTGTTACGAGCAACACCTATATATTCACCAGTTAGACGACAATGGTCAGCTACTTTATATCCATTTCATAATTTTTTTTTACAAATATGGCAGGTCTTTCTTTCATAATGTTGTATCTGTTGAAGTGGCGTTAAGGAATTCATAGGTTTAATAACACTTAGATGTTCAGTGTAAACATTTAAAATATCATTAACTAAGCTTTTAAAAAATGTTGCCGTGCATTGTTACCATTGTAAATTTTGAAAAATATTTAAATCTGGATTATATAAATATTTAATATAATAACTATAAGCAAATGGAATATGCTATTGTAAATTAGTCGATTCTAAAATACATTCAAAATCAGCATATGCAACAAAAAACACATCTAATTGTTTTTTGAAATTTTTATAAATAAGCATATTGCTTTCTATACTACGCATTTTAGTTACCATCTTCTTGCATTCTTTTTTATGATTCTCCAAAGATGACTCATTATGGAAATGTATTAAACATGTATTACAAATATAAATACTTAGGCAGTGTTTTGTTAGATGACTTTTAAGTAATCTTGATAATTAATCTTGGACACCTGCATCGGCTCCAATTACGAACAATTTGATTAATAATTATGCTGAATCAGCGTTTGCATGCTCGCGCATGTTAGTGCAACGTGATTATGCGATCAAAACAATAAACTATTTTTTTCATATGTTAGCAGATCTAATATAAAAAATATATTATACATTTTTGTCTACACGCGCCAGATAGCATGTAACTCGAAATGCGTTTAACATTGACTAAACTGTGGGAATATGTTTTTAATTTTAAATAAATGTACTTTTATAAAAAATAAAACAAATTAAACATTTCTTTTTATTTAAACATTAATCACTCCTATATGCAGCGTTGCCAGAATGATGATTTTATCATATTGTTTTTCCTTAATAGTTTTTAAGGACCTTAAATTAATTAAATTATAATTTAAAATGGGACACTTAAAACAATGACCGCGAAGACCAAACTATGCCAACTGATTTATTCACTTTCTTTTCTTACTTAATTCTAACAGTCGCCTACCTATTTATCTTATTCTATATATTCAATAACCTTATTCTATGTATTTATAAACCTTAAATTTACTTAATATTAGGGTGGTACTAATTCGTGTTTATATAATTTAATTGTAGATATATAAATAAGTATATATAATATATAAGTATATATAAACCAAATATTTAGAATGAATGCATGAAGCAATTATGGCGCAACATTCCGGCCCCATTGAAGGACTGGGCTTCTTCAATCAAATCGAGTGGAGCGAACGCAGATCGTTTTCTATCAGCAGATGAGCTGGAGTTAGTGCTTCTCCGTCGTGGGGGTCTGGAGACAGCGGTGCGATGGGCCATGTGTTCAGCACCGCCTCTACTTCCGCGAGCATCGTTTCCATTTCCTGTTGAGTGAGCGTCAAGTTGCTCACGGCTCGTAGAAGTAGGAATTTTGCTTGCTTCAAAGCGGCTTCCCGCAGTCCTCCGAAGTGAGGCGCCCGAGGTGGAATGAAGCTGAACCTCACCCCGGACGCCTGTCGAACGCTTGTTGAAGCTTCATGAGAATCCGGCTAACTCCAACGCAGCTCATCGCGTTGTCGCAATACAGCTCTCTGGGAAAACGTCTTCTTGCAGCAAACCTTTTGAACGATAAAAGAAAGGGTTTAGTGGATGAATTAGACACTAACTCTAAATACACCTCCTTATATGTGAAACACGCGAAGGCATCTTGCTCCGGTAATAAAAGTGGGAATTTCGCACCAAGCAACTTCCCACCTACCCTTAAAAGTGACAATGTACAAAAGAACTGAGTAAGTTCCCATATATTCGAAGGTAGGATCAGAGATTTCTGCAATTTAGAAATCTCCTCAGAAAAACTAGATTTCTGGATAGCCAAAGAGAGAAATTGTCCCTTAGTAGTTATAAATGAAGATCCTAATAATTTAGGAGAAGACTTAAAAGGTAAAGAAACCCAAATCTTCCCGACGCAAGACGTTGTATTATAGTCTTGGACTCGTTCTCGCATTTTTTATGCTCCTCGTCCTCGATCGAAGTATTTATATGAAATACTTTAGTGTGACAAAAGTTCTTTGAATAATTGTATTTTCCAGTAACAATCCAACCAAGAGAAGTTTTTTGAAGGACTGGAAGACTCGGGCCCAATTTGATTTGGCCAGCACACAATAATTCGAAGAAAGGACCTGCGCCAATTAACAAATCGATTCCTTACAGCTCATCGAAGTAAGGGTCAGCTAATTCCACGTTTGACGGGATATTCAAACTAACTACGTTAACCCTACGCTCAGGTTGTAAGTTTGTTATTGATTTTAATACCCAAAACTTTGAGGTGAATTGGGTAGAGTTGACACTCGAAGTAACAGTTAAATTGACGAGAGATTTGGATAATGAATTTGTTTCACCAACGCCATTTACATTTAACCTGCCTCCTTCTTTTTTCAAATGTAGTAGTTGCGCTAGTTCCTCGGTTATCAAATTAGGTTGAGAACCGGAATCTAAAAGAGCTCTGGCTGGTATAAGTTGACCAGAACTACTTCTTACTCTTACCACCGCCGTCGCTAGAATTATGCGTTCATCTGACGCCGAAAAGTTCACCGAGGCGAAAGAAGTCGAAGACTGTTCGGAGTAGTTTATCGATGCATTATCAGAACTTGTACTATATTGGTGCAGTAATGTGTTATGTGCACCATTACATATCCGACACTTAGAGGATGGACACCTGGCAACTGTATGTCCTTTTTTCAGACAGTTTATACATTCTGGTACGGATTTAATAAAATCGAATCCTTCGGCAATAGGCTCAGCAGTGAAAGAAGGCCAATTGTTGATTATATGTTGCGTCGATTTGCAAAATAGGCAACTATCAGCAGATTGTATTGATTGGGTACAATTTAATGATGTTCGACTGGTTCTAAAATTGAAATGTTCCTTCTTAGGTTTATTAACCCTCGACCTTGAACTAGAAGACTCGTCAGCAGAAATATGCTGGTACCGTCTATTCAAGGCGGCTTCGCAATCTGACTACAATGGGAGCTTCTCGAAATCAAGCTATTCTTCCCATTTTGATTTGGTGATCGGATCCACTTTCGACATCACTAAATGTATTAGAATAGCATTTGTTATTTTCTTGTCATCGCTAATTGATAACAGCGAATCGTATATGGCAGAAACCGTATCAATCATGCTACGCAAAGCAATAGCTGAAGGTTTTGTGATTTGTGGCAAATCAAAAAGTTTTCTTATATTATCAAAAAATATAAGACATTCATTGTCATAAACCTTCTTCAGACTTGCTATTGCTTTGGGGTAATTCTTCTCAGAGATCTGAAAGGCCTTCACTGTACCTAAGGCCGATCCGGACAAGCATGAGAGTAAATGGTTGAATTTTTCAATAATCGTTAACGTCGGATCATTGTGGACCAACTTCTCAAATAAACTCATGAAGTTCTTATATTCAGCATATTTCCCACTGAATTTAGGAAGCCTCATATATGGGAGTCTTGACTGGTGCGCTTGTACGCTGAATGAAGTTTCAGGCACGTTCGATGGCTTATACTTGGCCAACAGACTTATAAAGAAACTTTTCGTGGTCACACAAAGATCCTCAAGCTCGGCTCTATCACCATTAGCAGGATCTAAATTATCCACTTCTGGCTGGAGCTTCATTGCTTGGTCAATATATGTCTTTAAAATTTCCAATCGACATACAATGGACTGTCGAATTCTGTCGATATTCTTAATGACCTTCGCTTTTTTAGCGAGTAATTTCTTCAAGTTTTCCACTCGGGAAAGAGAATCTTGGCGTTTAGAGCCTCTGGTAGTCATTGTGATTTCAATCTGTGTAGATATTTCTCAAAACAAGAAAAGAAAATTGACCAAAGGAAATTATTGGTCGAATTTGAATCTATTAATATTCACTTGTTTTGGACAATAGAATTTAATTAATATCAATTAATATCGGATATGCAATATCCAAAATTTCCGATTCACAAGTGGCGTTAATTGAGACAAGAAAAACTTACTTGATCTCAGTAAATAAAATATAATTGCTTTATATACAGCCTTCGGTATAAAAATATGTAATTTACTGAGTAAAATCGTATAACAATAGATTTTTTATAATAAAACAATAAAATCAGATTTCAATATAAACACACTGTGTTATCATAAATAACAATAATCGAAAAATTATTGGAATTTTGAAATTTGTGTGAACAATTTTATTGATTTTAAGTAACTTGATTTTTCTTACTAGTGTGAACGGTCACACTAGTTTAATTTCGTTTTTCCTTATTATGTTAGAAGTTTGTATATTTTTCTTCTTTTTCTTTTAAAACCATTTTCGTGTTTTCTTATTGCCAGGTAAGTGTAGAATTTTCAGTATTTCTAAAAATTAATTTAAAATAATTATAATTATGTATATTTTTATATTATATTTAATTAATTTTAACAATTTTGAAGAGTTTTTTTAATTGTGTTTGTTATAAATAAAGAAGATATCAAGGCGTATTTATAGCTACAAATCTGCCTTGGAGCTGTTTTTTAAAATTTTCTATTATTTTAGAGAAGAAGAAGAAATCATTTTTTATTTTTTCTTCCCATAGATAATAAAATCGAAACAACAAATAATGCCTGTTGTTTTTGTAGTGTTGTACTTTTTGTAATAAAAAGTCTACCTTCTATAAATCTGCCTTGGAAAGTACGAACAATAAATGAAAAGAAAACAAACACTAACAAAGAGAACAAATACATACATAATTGGTCATTACAACCCTTCAGTCAGGATTACGACCTAGCTTCTCACACCACTTATGTTGTGTGCGTTAATTTTATATATGAGTGGCGAGACCTACAGTTTAAAGTCGACTCCGAACGACAGATTTTTGAGAAGCTTTTCATGGCAATTTTTACTCTCAGAGTCTTTGCCAGAAATATGCTGAGAGGAAGCCGCCGAAGGAATATTTTTCGTTTTGATGTCTGACGTGGGATGCGAACCCGGGTCTTTCATCTAATAAGCCAACACACTATCCACTAGACCACGGCGACTTACAGAGAACAAATTGTTAGTGTAAATACGTATTAACTTAACGATATTAACATTCGCGATTTGATACACTTTTAAGGGTGGGTTTTTTATAATTTTATAAAAAAATATACCGATGTGTATATAAGTTAATTTTAATAATATAACACACGTTTATAGGTGGGATGTTTAGTTTTCAAATTATTTTATTTAATTTCGAGTTTGTTACTATTGTAATTTCATTTTATTTATTTTATTTTGAATGTTTTAGTTATAAATAGAGTTTTAATTTAATTTCGTATTAATCCACTATATGGAACTTTTAACTACTTAAATTAATTTAGTTTCATTATATTTAACTTTATTTAATTTTGAGTTCTTTAAATTATACTTTTTATTCTTATCTTACATTTTATTTCCTTTTCTATTCTAAATTAGTTTTTATTCTAATTTTATCCACTATGTGGACCTTTAACATCTTAATTTAATTTAGTTTCATTATATTTAACTTTATTTAATTTTGAGTTCTTTAAATTATACTTTTTATTCTTATCTTACATTATATTTTCTTTTCTATTCTAAATTAGTTTTTATTTAGTTTTTATTCTAATTTTATCCACTATGTGAACTTTTAACATCTTAATTTAATTTAGTTTCATTATATTTAACTTTATTTAATTTTGAGTTTTTTAAATTATACTTTTTATTCTTATCTTACATTTTATTTTCTTTTCTATTCTAAATTAGTTTTTATTTAGTTTTTATTCTAATTTTATCCACTATGTGGACCTTTTGTTTCTCTATTAACTTCCGTTTTGAATTTTTAAAACTTTTCATAGGTATTTTAATTTTTTAATATTTTAAAATTAATGTTTTAAACTTTTAATATTATAATTTTAATATTACAAAATTAAAGTCTTAACTTTATCAAATTAATATTCTTTGTTTTTATGTTATTGCTCCTTTGAACACTTCCTCACATGATGAAGCGTGAGTTAAACTGAACTCAGTTTTCAATGAAATAAAATAGCAAATAGTAAAGGATAATAAAATGCAAAAGAAGATCAATGAAACTCTTCCGCATAGCAACAGTTAAGAATATTGATGGAAAGCATCAAAATAATTTTTACTTTACTAAGCAGCAAAGAAGCAATAACAAAAATATCAATGAAAAGAAGAATAATAACTATACCGTTAATTTTCATAGTAACAATTAAGAATAATGAATATCATTTTTACTGTACTTAGTAACTAAAGCAATAACAAAAATATGAAAAGTACTAAAAAGACAATAAGAAAAAATATGAATGAAGAGAGAGTAGTAACATTTTAATAAAGTAAAGCAATTCATTAACCCATTGTTAAGTTATAAAAATGCAAATATATAAAATTATAAATAATTTCAATGTTTCAATAGTTTAAAAATGTGAAATATAAGTAGTATATTTATGTACCTTCTGGACCAATCTTTCCATACAAATTTGGGATCACGCTCATAGTTTTTTTGTATGCGGTTGCTCATAGTTTTTTTGTATGGGTTTTCTAGACCAATTATTCCATATTTTTCCATACAAATTTGGGATCACGCTCATAGTTTTTTTGCATTGTTATTTATTTTTTTTTTCTTCGGTTTCATTTTTGGTTTGTATTGCGAAAGGCTAATGCTTTTTGATATGTGTGTGCTTGTGTGTTAAAATTTGCGGAGCATGCATAGCTTTAAAATAATTAATTCGTTGCAGAATTATGTATAATCGATCTATTGTATACCTATACGCTTTGCATTTAGGTGTGATTAATGTTGAAATTAAAAAAAAAATGTTTAATTGGTTCTTCAGTTTATTCAATGCAAAACGCATATCACGTTACATACTGTCTGGCGCGTGTAAACAAAAAATATTTCATATATTTTTCATTGCGATATTTGATCTGCCGAATTCTCATGCTTTGCCAGGTGTGATTAATGTTGAAATTAAAAAAAATGTTTAATTTGTCTTATTTTTTATATTAATATTTTTATTAGAGAAAAATAAAAAAAATATTATTCTAAAATTTATACTAAATACATTTCTTAAACATATTCTAAATACATTTCTTATAATTATAATTAAATTTTATTAAAAGTACAGTTTTTACAATTCAATTGATTTTATTATTATCTATATTATTAGATATTTATTTTTTCAGTTTTTAAAAGATTCAAATTTAAAAATACGTTTATAAAGATTAAAAAGCATAAGTTTTAACAAGTATTGTATATAGAATGTTTAACATCGACAAATGTTGAAAGATTGTGAATAAGTATATTCACAGTTAGACCTATGTATGATATTATTAACACATATAAATAGATGATTTACATAATCACAAATTCTAAATTCATTTATAAGTTTCATAAATGAAGCTACATGTTCCTTATCAATCTGATTACTATGTTTTATTAATAATTCTTCCAATTCAGCTGATAAAATCATTTTTGAGTAAACATTTTTTGTTATACTTTATATGTATAAAAAGTAAGGATCAACTGAAAATAAAATTAATAACTTTAAAGGTTTTATTAATTAACAATGTGTTATCTTTTTAACAAAATTGCTAAGTAAAATAACATTCTTTCCCGCACATGTATGATTAAAATTATTATGATTTTCACAAATCTTTACATTTAGATTATGTTTATACAAAGTTTTCATATTCGAACAATCCCAATAATTTAAATTAATTATATATATTTGTATTTCTTTTCCAAGTAGTTCTCTTAAGCATCCGACTTCTTCTTATCCCTTAATATATACAACAGAATATTCTTCCTCTTCTTACCTTTTTCTTATAGTTAGTATTAGATATTCTAAATGATTAAATCGTTGTAGAATTGCGCTTTCCATAGAGGTGTGATTAATGTTTAAATAAAAAAATTTTTATATTTTTATATTCATATTTTCATTAGAGAAAAATAAAAAATATTATTCTTAAACTTATACTAATTACATTTCTTATAAATGTAATTAAATTTTAATAAAAGTACAGTTTTTTACAATTCAATGATTTTTATTTTTGAAAATATTATTAGATATTTCTTTTCTTCAGTTTTTTACATATCTGCAAAAGAATTAAATCGTTATAGAATCTGAATATAGGTGAGATTAATGTTTAAATAAAAAAAAATGTTTAATTTGTTTTATTTTTTATAAAAGTACATTTATTAAAAATTAAAAACAGTTAGACCTATGTATGATATTATTAACACATATCCAGTTACATTCTGTATAGCGCCTATATCCCAAACTATATGATATATTTTTCATTATGATATTGAAATGAATCTGATAAATTCAAAGCATTTTTAAATCACATAAATAAAGTCAGACAGTTATACAATATCAGATTTCCGATTCATATCGCAATACTTAATATTCTCAAACTAATTAATAATAATTAATTTTAATAATAATTAAAACCAATATTTTTCCAAATAATTAATCAGCATTTTCGCATAATTAAAATCATCACTTAAATTATTAAGACACATGTATATAAGAAAATGTAAAATATGAAATGTAATTTTAAGCTAAATAATCAAAAATTGTGTTTTAAATATAGTTTTTTCATTAGGAATTTAAAAAATAAATTTATATAAATAGAGTGTGTTAGAGTATTAACTTTTCATTATAAGTTCTAATTGAAATATAAAAAATACGTAAAGAAATGTCGTTAAATTTATTTAGTGCTTATGATGAGTTTCCTCATCAAGAGATGAACTCATCAACAACGCCATCACCACCGCCGCCATCAATCACACCGACGACTGCAGTAAAGGAGCTGTACACCGCTCTAATGTCTAGACGTTTAAACGGAATCGAAAGGATTCAGAGGAAATACACCTCATATATCGCTAAACAGAAGGCGATAGACGAGAAGCTGAAAAAACTGCAACAAAAGAAAGAGGAGATGGAGACAAAAACGCTACAGTTTTTAAAAAAGCAGGAAGAAAAGGATCGTATTCCCGATTCTCCGTTAGAGGTTCTTCACAAAAGTCGTTACAAATGTGAAATTTGTTTCAACTATTTACATGGAAAGGATCTCGTATTCCTCGGCTGTACACACTACTTATGCCATGATTGTCTAAGAAGGTGGAACAAGTTATCGTGTCCTTACTGCCGACAAGAAATTAACAACGTACATATCATAAAAAGGCTGGAGGATTGTTATATTATAGATAAAGTTCCCCCGTCTAATATAATGTACCCTACGCTAAGTAACTGATCTCACTTCCCATAGTGTAATGGGAAGTGATGATGATAATAATAATGATTTCTAATAAAGAAATTATATTTTTTCAAATTTAAGAATATGTTTATAAAAACTATACATATTTAATAAATAATGAATTATAAAACAAAAGATTTTGTTTTTATTTTTTGAAAATATTAATAGATATTTATTTTTTTCAGATTTTTACAGATTCAAATTTTAAAATATATATGTTTCTAAAGCTTAAGTATTGTATATAAAAGTGACTATATTATATATTAAACCCAACGCCCTCTACTAGTTCTTTCAATAGCGTTTCCATATTCAGAATAAGGCATATCAAACGTTAACATATGTAACAGATATCATCTTTAACACTATTATAATTGGAAGAGGGAATGATTTGGTTATCTTTCTTTATTTTTTAGCTGATTTGTTAATAGTCTCAAAACTTATATTATCATCGAAAAAGTTGTGATATGCCATTTTTATAATGGAGTACTATGAATGATATCTATAAAATTTATTCTCAATTATATTATTAGTTTCTAATTGATGACTTTCTAATAAGTTACTTTTATAACTTTAATATTTTTCTAGTTTTTATAATATCCTTTAATAAGTTATTATATATTATTCATATTTATTTGTCTGTAATGATCTGCTCACGATCTGGTCACTATCTGCTCACTATCTGCTTATGATCAGCTCACGATCTGCTAACTATCAACTTTATATCTGATCACTATCTGCTTATAATTCATTTTGTCTCTTATTTAAAACTCGTCTTATAACTGTATATAATTATCAAATCCCTTACGATATCTTCTTTTATTCAATTCATCATCTTTACTAAGGACAAGAAATCTAGAGTGAATAGATTCACTTACTCTCTGAAAGGTTTACTATATCTGAATCTCTTATGCAAAGGAGTATATGTAAAAAAGTAACTGCACTTTGTGTAATGACCTCTTATGAATATAATTCTGTTACATATCAAAAATTTCAAGTATCAATCTTCTTAAATTAATTGCAAGTATAGATTCGATTGTGATGGTAGATCATGATAAATCTATTTTATTAAACAGCACTGTATCTTTATTTTTCCAACATCTATTACATACATCTACAAATTGATTAAATGAAATATCACCAATATCATATTTATTATATATATATATGTAAATATGTCTCAAGTTCATTTTATCTTGTTTAAAAATCATAATCATATTTACATTTACAAGTATTAAATGTTTAGGTATTTTAGTATACCTTTGTCATAAGTAAAAACAATAAATATTTTTATGTTTCCCAATGAAAAATTAATCTCTTATCGAATTTTGTTTTCCACGATTCACATTATCGAAAATCATTATTGAATGTGTCTTATAATATTTGCTAATAGTACGCTATGTACAGTTTTAACTTTCTTTTATACATTTTTCCTTATTTTTGATTTTAACATTAATACAAATTATGATAAAAGAATAACTATGAAATTCTGATTCAGTTTCAAGTTTTGATATAGTTTCTATTTTCATTAAATTCTTTTACTTTAAATAATTAACAAAAACCTTGAACCACTTTCAAGTTTATATGCATTGCATTTGTCTAAAGTTTCATGTTTCCTGGAATTTCTTAAACGCGTAACAAAATGCATAAGTACAAAGTATAATTACATATGCTATTAATAAATACATTTGAAATTTGTTGCAAAATTCGGATTTAATTAAAAATTTTAAACGGGTAGAAAATATTGAATATTTTAATGTTAATATTATATAATTTGATTCCTTATTGAAATCATAATCACTAATATAATTATTATTAGCTATTGAATATCTGTTAGAACATTGAAAAATACCTCCCGTGATACCTCAAACAACAAAATAGTGTACATATATTAATATCAGTTAGCAACTCAAATTCTATTTCTTCCTATAATTTTTTATTTGTTTTTATTTTTGCTGGATTTATACATTTTTCCTTATTTTTGATTTTCATGTTAATTCAAAATTATGATTAAAGAAAAACCTTGAAATTCTGATTAAGTTTCAAGTTTTGCTATAGTTTTTCTTTTCATTAAATTCTTTTACTTCAAATATTTAACAACAACCTTGAATCACTTTCAAGTTTATTTACATTGAATTTGACTGAAGTTTCCTGAAATTTTTTACAGTGTAAATAATTTATATGGTTATGCAATATCAAAATACTTTCCATATAAAAATTTTAAATGAGTTGAAAATTTTGAAAATTTTAATGTTAATAGTATAGAAGAGGATTCTCCATTGGTTTCTCCATTGGTTTGGCCAGCTAGTATAGCCTGCTAGTACAGCTAATACAGCTAGTATAGCCTGCTAGTACAGCTAATACAGCTAGTATAGCCTGCTAGTACAGCTAATACAGCTAGTATAGCCTGTTTTTTAATCAGCTTTTTTTTCCTGAAAAAGAAATCTGAAATCTGTATATAAATAAATAATAACAAAAAAAAATAATTTTTTATTATTTTTTAGTTTTATTCAATGTCAGATGAAGTAAAATTTTTGAACAGTATATAGTAGTATAGGATCCAGCGGTCTCCCCTCCATTCCAGTCTACAATTATTTTGGGTTAAATATTCTCTTACAAGTGTTTCAAACCATTGTTTAAAACATTTGGTTGTTTTCTTGAATTTGAAGAACGTTGTCGCCTTTAATAGTTCTTCCTCGAAGACCTCGTCCATCCAAAGCTGAAACTGTAATGTTTTCTCTTTTTAACAAAATTTCTAAGTAAAATTACATTCTTTTCAGCACATGTATGATTAAAATTATTATGATTTTCACAAACCTTTATATTTAGATTATCTTTATATAGAATTATGGTTAGATTACAATTACGTAAGTTGAACAACTGCATAGGAGTACATAAGAAAAAAGTTGTGATTATATTATATATTAAACCCAACGCCCTCTACTAGTTCTTTCAATAACATATTCATATTCAGAATAAGGTATATCAAATGTTAACATGTAACAGATATCATCTTCAACACTATTATAATTGAAAGAGGGAATGATTTGATTATCTTTCTTTATTTTTTAACTGAATTGTTAATAGTCTCAAAACTTATATTATCATCTCGAACTGTTTCGACTATGCCATCATTTATTAATGAGTACTTATTTAAGTTTTTTCTTATTGTTACTTTAAAGTTTTTCAATTATATGATTTTAAGTTTCTGTTATAGATCTTCTAATATATTTACCCTATCCATATTACATATTTAATTTAATATTTTTTAATTTTTCTTTAATATTTTTCTAGTTTTTATAATATCCTTTAATAAGTTATTATATATTATTCATATTTATTTGTCTGTAATGATCTGCTCACGATCTGGTCACTATCTGCTCACTATCTGCTTATGATCAGCTCACGATCTGCTAACTATCAACTTTATATCTGATCACTATCTGCTTATAATTCATTTTGTCTCTTATTTAAAACTCGTCTTATAACTGTATATAATTATCAAATCCCTTCCGATATCTTCTTTTATTCAATTCATCATCTTTACTAAGGACAAGAAATCTAGAGTGAATAGATTCACTTACTCTCTGAAAGGTTTACTATATCTGAATCTCTTATGCAAAGGAGTATATGTAAAAAAGTAACTGCACTTTGTGTAATGACCTCTTATGAATATAATTCTGTTACATATCAAAAATTTCAAGTATCAATCTTCTTAAATTAATTGCAAGTATAGATTCGATTGTGATGGTAGATCATGATAAATCTATTTTATTAAACAGCACTGTATCTTTATTTTTCCAACATCTATTACATACATCTACAAATTGATTAAATGAAATATCACCAATATCATATTTATTATATATATATATGTAAATATGTCTCAAGTTCATTTTATCTTGTTTAAAAATCATAATCATATTTACATTTACAAGTATTAAATGTTTAGGTATTTTAGTATACCTTTGTCATAAGTAAAAACAATAAATATTTTTATGTTTCCCAATGAAAAATTAATCTCTTATCGAATTTTGTTTTCCACGATTCACATTATCGAAAATCATTATTGAATGTGTCTTATAATATTTGCTAATAGTACGCTATGTACAGTTTTAACTTTCTTTTATACATTTTTCCTTATTTTTGATTTTAACATTAATACAAATTATGATAAAAGAATAACTATGAAATTCTGATTCAGTTTCAAGTTTTGATATAGTTTCTATTTTCATTAAATTCTTTTACTTTAAATAATTAACAAAAACCTTGAACCACTTTCAAGTTTATATGCATTGCATTTGTCTAAAGTTTCATGTTTCCTGGAATTTCTTAAACGCGTAACAAAATGCATAAGTACAAAGTATAATTACATATGCTATTAATAAATACATTTGAAATTTGTTGCAAAATTCGGATTTAATTAAAAATTTTAAACGGGTAGAAAATATTGAATATTTTAATGTTAATATTATATAATTTGATTCCTTATTGAAATCATAATCACTAATATAATTATTATTAGCTATTGAATATCTGTTAGAACATTGAAAAATACCTCCCGTGATACCTCAAACAACAAAATAGTGTACATATATTAATATCAGTTAGCACTCAAATTCTATTTTCTCCTTCTATAACTTTGTTATTTGTTTTTATTTTGGGATTTATACATTTTCCTATTTTGTTTCATGTTATTCAAATTATGAAAGAAAACCTTGATTGATAAGTTTCAAGTTTTGCTATATTTTCTTTCTAATTCTTTATTCAATATTAACCAACCTGATCACTTCAAGTTTATTTACTTGAATTTGACTGAAGTTCCTGAAATTTTTACAGTGTAATAATTTATTGGTATGCAATATCAAAATACTTTCATATAAAAATTTAATGAGTTGAAAATTTTGAAAATTTAATGTATAGTATAGAAGGATTCCATTGTTTTATATAAAGTAGATCTGAATATCCTCGACATACACGACTACCATATGATTTCCATTATGGGAGATAGAAATTGAATAATGAAACACGAAATTATACAGATCTAATATAGGACAATATATAAATGTTAAAAAAAATTTCAAGTAATAAGTAAATAAACACCAAATATTTATTTATTATTTATTTTTTTTAAATTTAAAAATTTAAAATTTTTTTTATATTTATTCGATTGCTTTGCACTTGATCTCGATTGCTTATATGTCTTGCTGCTTTTATCTGGTCCGTCTGCTTGTATTGGATCTGGTTGTTCTGCTATGATCTGATTATCCTTTCCGGTCTGCTTGACGTCTTGTATATATTTTGATATTGAATATACTATTTCGAGTCTCTACAACTAATTTAGTCCTTGCCTCCTCTGTACCGTTTGGTTTGCACCTGGTCTATCACTGGATACCAGTAGATGTAATTCACAGGAATTTGTTTATAAGTTGATACTAGAGGCTTATTAGCCGGCTAGACTAGTACTAGCGGCTAATACAGCTGTATTAGCTGTACTAGCAGGCATACAGCGTATTAGCTGTATAGCAGGCTATACTAGTGTATTAGCTGTACTACGGATATACGCGTATAGCTGTACTAGCAGGCTATACTAGCTGTATTAGCGTACTAGAATGCTCTGTATTCGCTGTATAGCAGGCTATACAGCTGGCCAACCATGGGAAACCAATGGAGAATCCTTTCAATTTTTTAACATAAAATTTTCAAAATTTTCAACTCATTTAAAATTTTATATGGAAAGTATTTTGATTTGCATAACCATATAAATTATTTACACTGTAAAAAATTCAGGAAACTTCAGCAAATTCAATGTAAATAAACTGAAGTATTCAGGTTGTTGTTAAATATTTGAAGTAAAAGAATTTATGAAAGAAAAACTATAGCAAACTTGAAATTAATCAGAATTTCAAGGTTTTCTTTAATCATAATTTGAATTAACATGAAATCAAAAATAAGGAAAAATGTATAAATCCAGCAAAAATAAAAACAAATAAAAAATTATAGGAAGAAATAGAATTTGAGTTGCTAACTGATATTAATATATGTACACTATTTTGTTGTTTGAGGTATCACGGGAGGTATTTTTCAATGTTCTAACAGATATTCAATAGCTAATAATAATTATATTAGTGATTATGATTTCAATAAGGAATCAAATTATATAATATTAACATTAAAATATTCAATATTTTCTACCCGTTTAAAATTTTTAATTAAATCCGAATTTTGCAACAAATTTCAAATGTATTTATTAATAGCATATGTAATTATACTTTGTACTTATGCATTTTGTTACGCGTTTAAGAAATTCCAGGAAACATGAAACTTTAGACAAATGCAATGCATATAAACTTGAAAGTGGTTCAAGGTTTTTGTTAATTATTTAAAGTAAAAGAATTTAATGAAAATAGAAACTATATCAAAACTTGAAACTGAATCAGAATTTCATAGTTATTCTTTTATCATAATTTGTATTAATGTTAAAATCAAAAATAAGGAAAAATGTATAAAAGAAAGTTAAAACTGTACATAGCGTACTATTAGCAAATATTATAAGACACATTCAATAATGATTTTCGATAATGTGAATCGTGGAAAACAAAATTCGATAAGAGATTAATTTTTCATTGGGAAACATAAAAATATTTATTGTTTTTACTTATGACAAAGGTATACTAAAATACCTAAACATTTAATACTTGTAAATGTAAATATGATTATGATTTTTAAACAAGATAAAATGAACTTGAGACATATTTACATATATATATATAATAAATATGATATTGGTGATATTTCATTTAATCAATTTGTAGATGTATGTAATAGATGTTGGAAAAATAAAGATACAGTGCTGTTTAATAAAATAGATTTATCATGATCTACCATCACAATCGAATCTATACTTGCAATTAATTTAAGAAGATTGATACTTGAAATTTTTGATATGTAACAGAATTATATTCATAAGAGGTCATTACACAAAGTGCAGTTACTTTTTTACATATACTCCTTTGCATAAGAGATTCAGATATAGTAAACCTTTCAGAGAGTAAGTGAATCTATTCACTCTAGATTTCTTGTCCTTAGTAAAGATGATGAATTGAATAAAAGAAGATATCGTAAGGGATTTGATAATTATATACAGTTATAAGACGAGTTTTAAATAAGAGACAAAATGAATTATAAGCAGATAGTGATCAGATATAAAGTTGATAGTTAGCAGATCGTGAGCTGATCATAAGCAGATAGTGAGCAGATAGTGACCAGATCGTGAGCAGATCATTACAGACAAATAAATATGAATAATATATAATAACTTATTAAAGGATATTATAAAAACTAGAAAAATATTAAAGAAAAATTAAAAAATATTAAATTAAATATGTAATATGGATAGGGTAAATATATTAGAAGATCTATAACAGAAACTTAAAATCATATAATTGAAAAACTTTAAAGTAACAATAAGAAAAAACTTAAATAAGTACTCATTAATAAATGATGGCATAGTCGAAACAGTTCGAGATGATAATATAAGTTTTGAGACTATTAACAATTCAGTTAAAAAATAAAGAAAGATAATCAAATCATTCCCTCTTTCAATTATAATAGTGTTGAAGATGATATCTGTTACATGTTAACATTTGATATACCTTATTCTGAATATGAATATGTTATTGAAAGAACTAGTAGAGGGCGTTGGGTTTAATATATAATATAATCACAACTTTTTTCTTATGTACTCCTATGCAGTTGTTCAACTTACGTAATTGTAATCTAACCATAATTCTATATAAAGATAATCTAAATATAAAGGTTTGTGAAAATCATAATAATTTTAATCATACATGTGCTGAAAAGAATGTAATTTTACTTAGAAATTTTGTTAAAAAGAGAAAACATTACAGTTTCAGCTTTGGATGGACGAGGTCTTCGAGGAAGAACTATTAAAGGCGACAACGTTCTTCAAATTCAAGAAAACAACCAAATGTTTTAAACAATGGTTTGAAACACTTGTAAGAGAATATTTAACCCAAAATAATTGTAGACTGGAATGGAGGGGAGACCGCTGGATCCTATACTACTATATACTGTTCAAAAATTTTACTTCATCTGACATTGAATAAAACTAAAAAATAATAAAAAATTATTTTTTTTTGTTATTATTTATTTATATACAGATTTCAGATTTCTTTTTCAGGAAAAAAAAGCTGATTAAAAAACAAAAAAAAAAAACATTATTAAAAAAAAAATATATATATATATATAAAAATAAAATAAAAAATAAAAAGTAAAAAATGAACATTATATATGAAAATATGAATATGATATGAAAAAGTTAGAAATAGAAAAGAAATACAAAAGAAATGGAAAAGAAATATAAATATATATAATTAATTAAAATTATTGAGATTGTCCGAACATGAAAACTTTGTATAAAGATAATCCAAATATAAAGATTTGTGCTGAAAAGAAAGTAATTTTACTTAAAAATTTTGTTAAAAAGAGAACAGCATTGTTAATCAATAAAACCATTAAAGTTGTTAATTTTATTTTCAGTTGATCCTTACTCTTTATATATATAAAGTATAACAAAAAATGTTTACTCAAAAATGATTTTATCAGCTGAATTGGAAGAATTATTAATAAAACATAGTAATCAGATTGATAAGGAACATGTAGCATCATTTATGAAACTTATAAATGAATTTAGAATTTGTAATTAGGTAAATCATTCATTTATATATGTTAATAATATCATACATAGGTTTAACTGTAAAAATACTTATTCACAATCTTTTTACGAGATGATAATATAGGTTTTGAGACTATTAACAAATCAGCTAAAAAATAAAGAAAGATAACCAAATCATTCCCTCTTCCAATTATAATAGTGTTGAAGATGATATCTGTTACATATGTTAACGTTTGATATGCCTTATTCTGAATATGGAAACGCTATTGAAAGAACTAGTAGAGGGCGTTGGGTTTAATATATAATATAGTCACTTTTATATACAATACTTAAGCTTTAGAAACATATATATTTTAAAATTTGAATCTGTAAAAATCTGAAAAAAATAAATATCTATTAATATTTTCAAAAAATAAAAACAAAATCTTTTGTTTTATAATTCATTATTTATTAAATATGTATAGTTTTTATAAACATATTCTTAAATTTGAAAAAATATAATTTCTTTATTAGAAATCATTATTATTATCATCATCACTTCCCATTACACTATGGGAAGTGAGATCAGTTACTTAGCGTAGGGTACATTATATTAGACGGGGGAACTTTATCTATAATATAACAATCCTCCAGCCTTTTTATGATATGTACGTTGTTAATTTCTTGTCGGCAGTAAGGACACGATAACTTGTTCCACCTTCTTAGACAATCATGGCATAAGTAGTGTGTACAGCCGAGGAATACGAGATCCTTTCCATGTAAATAGTTGAAACAAATTTCACATTTGTAACGACTTTTGTGAAGAACCTCTAACGGAGAATCGGGAATACGATCCTTTTCTTCCTGCTTTTTTAAAAACTGTAGCGTTTTTGTCTCCATCTCCTCTTTCTTTTGTTGCAGTTTTTTCAGCTTCTCGTCTATCGCCTTCTGTTTAGCGATATATGAGGTGTATTTCCTCTGAATCCTTTCGATTCCGTTTAAACGTCTAGACATTAGAGCGGTGTACAGCTCCTTTACTGCAGTCGTCGGTGTGATTGATGGCGGCGGTGGTGATGGCGTTGTTGATGATGTCATCTCTTGATGAGGAAACTCATCATAAGCACTAAATAAATTTAACGACATTTCTTTACGTATTTTTTATATTTCAATTAGAACTTATAATGAAAAGTTAATACTCTAACACACTCTATTTATATAAATTTATTTTTTAAATTCCTAATGAAAAAACTATATTTAAAACACAATTTTTGATTATTTAGCTTAAAATTACATTTCATATTTTACATTTTCTTATATACATGTGTCTTAATAATTTAAGTGATGATTTTAATTATGCGAAAATGCTGATTAATTATTTGGAAAAATATTGGTTTTAATTATTATTAAAATTAATTATTATTAATTAGTTTGAGAATATTAAGTATTGCGATATGAATCGGAAATCTGATATTGTATAACTGTCTGACTTTATTTATGTGATTTAAAAATGCTTTGAATTTATCAGATTCATTTCAATATCATAATGAAAAATATATCATATAGTTTGGGATATAGGCGCTATACAGAATGTAACTGGATATGTGTTAATAATATCATACATAGGTCTAACTGTTTTTAATTTTTAATAAATGTACTTTTATAAAAAATAAAACAAATTAAACATTTTTTTTTATTTAAACATTAATCTCACCTATATTCAGATTCTATAACGATTTAATTCTTTTGCAGATATGTAAAAAACTGAAGAAAAGAAATATCTAATAATATTTTCAAAAATAAAAATCATTGAATTGTAAAAAACTGTACTTTTATTAAAATTTAATTACATTTATAAGAAATGTAATTAGTATAAGTTTAAGAATAATATTTTTTATTTTTCTCTAATGAAAATATGAATATAAAAATATAAAAATTTTTTTATTTAAACATTAATCACACCTCTATGGAAAGCGCAATTCTACAACGATTTAATCATTTAGAATATCTAATACTAACTATAAGAAAAAGGTAAGAAGAGGAAGAATATTCTGTTGTATATATTAAGGGATAAGAAGAAGTCGGATGCTTAAGAGAACTACTTGGAAAAGAAATACAAATATATATAATTAATTTAAATTATTGGGATTGTTCGAATATGAAAACTTTGTATAAACATAATCTAAATGTAAAGATTTGTGAAAATCATAATAATTTTAATCATACATGTGCGGGAAAGAATGTTATTTTACTTAGCAATTTTGTTAAAAAGATAACACATTGTTAATTAATAAAACCTTTAAAGTTATTAATTTTATTTTCAGTTGATCCTTACTTTTTATACATATAAAGTATAACAAAAAATGTTTACTCAAAAATGATTTTATCAGCTGAATTGGAAGAATTATTAATAAAACATAGTAATCAGATTGATAAGGAACATGTAGCTTCATTTATGAAACTTATAAATGAATTTAGAATTTGTGATTATGTAAATCATCTATTTATATGTGTTAATAATATCATACATAGGTCTAACTGTGAATATACTTATTCACAATCTTTCAACATTTGTCGATGTTAAACATTCTATATACAATACTTGTTAAAACTTATGCTTTTTAATCTTTATAAACGTATTTTTAAATTTGAATCTGTTAAAAACTGAAAAAATAAATATCTAATAATATAGATAATAATAAAATCAATTGAATTGTAAAAACTGTACTTTTAATAAAATTTAATTATAATTATAAGAAATGTATTTAGAATATGTTTAAGAAATGTATTTAGTATAAATTTTAGAATAATATTTTTTTTATTTTTCTCTAATAAAAATATTAATATAAAAAATAAGACAAATTAAACATTTTTTTTAATTTCAACATTAATCACACCTGGCAAAGCATGAGAATTCGGCAGATCAAATATCGCAATGAAAAATATATGAAATATTTTTTGTTTACACGCGCCAGACAGTATGTAACGTGATATGCGTTTTGCATTGAATAAACTGAAGAACCAATTAAACATTTTTTTTTTTAATTTCAACATTAATCACACCTAAATGCAAAGCGTATAGGTATACAATAGATCGATTATACATAATTCTGCAACGAATTAATTATTTTAAAGCTATGCATGCTCCGCAAATTTTAACACACACGCACACACATATCAAAAAGCATTAGCTTTTCGCAATACAAACCAAAAATGAAACCGAAGAAAAATAAATAAATAACAATACAAAAAAACTATGAGCGTGATCCCAAATTTGTATGGAAAAATATGGAATAATTGGTCTAGAAAACCCATACAAAAAAACTATGAGCAACCGCATACAAAAAAACTATGAGCGTGATCCCAAATTTGTATGGAAAGATTGGTCCAGAAGGTACATAAATATACTACTAATATATTTATTTGTGTTCTGCTCTTCTTCAAGCGATAACGAATTTTTTGATTAAATTACAAAAAATCTCTTAAATTTGAATAAATTACAAATTTAAGGATAGAGAAACACAAATATATTTTACACCTTTTTACTTGAAGTACTTCCCTTATTTTTCTCCAACCGGCATAAATACAGGTGCAATGAGGCATCTAGGTAGAATTCCTCTCCTGGATTGTAGGATTCTTGAAGTCGTCCAACGTTGTGATGGGTTTTGTTTGTGTAGAGTGTTGATATGTTAGGTTTTGTGTTCCTTTATTAAATGTTTTTCACTGTAATTTATTGTTACACTGTATTTTTCGTATTTCTATTTTGCATATATTTGTTTTTATGTAATTGTTATTCGTTCTACTTTGATATTGGAAATCTTTCTGTTTTGGTTTTTGTTATTATGAAGTTAAAATAAAACACATGAAACCATTAAAAAATACAGCATATTAAAGTAAGAAGGCGTTAACAATGGGTTAATGAATTGTTTTACTTTATTAAGATGTTACTACTCTCTCTTCATTCATATTTTTTTTATTGTCTTTTTAGTACTTTTCATTCATATTTTTGTTATTGCTTTAGTTACTAAGTACAGTAAAAATGATATTCATTATTCTTAATTGTTACTATGAAAATTAACGTTATAGTTATTATTCTTCTTTTCATTGATATTTTTGTTATTGCTTCTTTGCTGCTTAGTAAAGTAAAAATTATTTTGATGCTTTCCATCAATATTCTTAACTGTTGCTATGCGGAAGAGTTTCATTGATCTTCTTTTGCATTTTATTATCCTTTACTATTTGCTATTTTATTTCATTGAAAACTGAGTTCAGTTTAACTCACGCTTCCATCATGTGAGGAAGTGTTCAAAGGAGCAATAACATAAAAACAAAGAATATTAATTTGACAAAGTTAAGACTTTAATTTTGTAATATTAAAATTATAATATTAAAAGTTTAAAACATTAATTTTAAAATATTAAAAAATTAAAATACCTATGAAAAGTTTTAAAAATTCAAAACGGAAGTTAATAGAGAAACAAAAGGTCCACATAGTGGATAAAATTAGAATAAAAACTAAATAAAAATTAATTTAGAATAGAAAAGAAAATAAAATGTAAGATAAGAATAAAAAGTATAATTTAAAACACTCAAAATTAAATAAAGTTAAATATAATGAAACTAAATTAATTTAAGTTGTTAAAAGTTCACATAGTGGATAAAATTAGAATAAAAACTAAATAAAAACTAATTTAGAATAGAAAAGAAAATAAAATGTAAGATAAGAATAAAAGTATAATTTAAAGAACTCAAAATTAAATAAGTTAAATATAATGAAACTAAATTAAATTAAGATGTTAAAAGTTCCATATAGTGGATTAATACGAAATTAAATTAAAACTCTATTTATAACTAAAACATTCAAAATAAAATAAATAAAATGAAATTACAATTGTAACAAACTTGAAATTAAATAAAATAATTTGAAAACTAAACATCCCACCTATAAACGTGTGGTATTCTATCAAAATTAACTTGTATGTACATATATTATATTTTCTTTTATGTATTTTGTATTCTTGTATTGTTGTGGCGATTATTATTGTTATTTTTTAATTATTTCACTATACAGAATTTTCGTATGTTTTGTTTATTTATTCCACAGCACAACACTTCTTTTTATTTATATTGATATTATTTTGGTGGATCTTAATTAATTTATAAGATTTTGTTGTTAAGTTTTAATTAATTTATGAAACTTATAACACACACGAATGAACTTTTAATTAACTTATAAAAATTTATTCGCGAGTTTGGTCTATTTACGAACACGATCACTATTTATGTCCCTGCTCGGGCGCCAAAATGTTTTTCCTTAATAGTTTTTAAAGACCTTAAATTAATTAAATTATAATTTAAAGTGGGACACTTAAAACAATGACCATGAAGACCAAACTTTGCCAAAATAAAAGGACCGATCGAGTTAGATTATATTCTTCAACTGATTTATTCACTTTATTTTCTTACTTAATTCTAACATATGTTTACTTAATTCTAACAGTTGCCTACTTATTTATCTTATTCTATATATTCAATAACCTTATTCTATGTATTCATAAACCTTAAATTTACTTAATATTAGAGTGGTAATAATTCGTGTTTATATAATTTAATTGTAGATATATAAAAGAGTATATATAATATATAAGTATATATAAACCATATATATAGAATGAATGCATGAAGCAATTATGGCGCAACACATATTTTTGATGATTTTTCAACCAAAATATGATTTGAAGATTTTTTTTCTTAAAATATGATTTTTAATTTATAAAAATTATGATTTTTATATTTGAAGTGATTACAATTTCCGTTGTAATTTGATCACGTGATCATGACCATTGTTTTGTTTTTGGATCTTTTGTTTTCGTTTGTTTTATGCATGAGTCCATTGTGTTATTTTTGGAGCTTTTGTTTATTATTTTAACAACACCATTTTCTCTTTCGTAACAATATATATAAAAATGAATGTGTGTTTGTTTGTATGTTTGAACTTTATAGACGACTAAACGGCTGAACTGATTTTCTTGAAATTTTCACAGTATCTTTCGGCTCGAAGAAATAAAACTCAAAAAATAACTTTTATTTCCGCTCGACTCTGCTGTACATTTCTTTCTTATCAGTTTAAAATTAAATATTCTTATAACACCAAAAAACGATAACAATACACTTTAAAAAGGCATTGCGTTTTCACAATACATGTTCCCAACTTATAGATCGATCGTACGCAATTCAATTCATAACTTCCAGCAATGCATGCTTCCAAATTCTACCTTTTCACAATACATGTTACAAAATGAAACCGAAAAAGAAAAATTAAAGAGATGATCCCAAATTTGTATGGAAAAAGTGGCCCCGAACATACATAAACATACTACGACTTTCTTTCCGAGACTCTGCCAGTAGTTTTTGATTTCCTACTTGCATTTGTTGTTGGATGACTTCCATTCTTTGTTCCCTATCCTTTCGCCACTCATCGATAAGTTTTTGATTATAAGCTTTTTGTTCCTCTATTAATACGTACATTTTTTCCATAAATGCGGAATGACATTACCGTTGAGTGTTACAGAGCCTGTAACTCACGTCTTCGAAGTCGTAAGTATCTGCATCAATGCCACGAAGTTCTTCCCTTAACCGCCTTTGGAGTTCATCCTTCGTGCCCATTGTTGGCAGCGCTAATTTGCTCAATTCTTGTTTTGTCGATTTTCTCTATTTATTTATTTTTACTTTTAAATTTTACAATCCCACTTCTGACACCAATTGTTACGTTTGAAAAACGTTAAGAATATGAGTTCGTAGATTGCAAATACACTAATACCCCGGTTTGCGTCGCCTCGTTCTGCGTCTGCTTCGAAGTTGCGTCTTTTTAAAATTTCTGTGATTTCGAAGTTGCGTCGTTTTTGTTTCAGTTTGCGACGCATGTTTCGAAGTTGCGTCGTTAATACGAAAATGTTTGTACAAAGCTAAAAAAGAAAGTTTAAATCTGGTACAAATTTGAAGTTGTGTCTTTTTAATATTTCTGTGACTTCGAAGTTGCGTCGTTTTTGTTTCAGTTTGTGTCGTTAATATGAAGCAAACAAAGCTAAAACAGAAAAAGGGGATTTCCCGTTTAAGTCTAATGTAAACACATACATACATATGTATTTATGTTGTCTGATGGTTGCAAGTTGTAGGTCGTCAGTAAATTAAATATTTTTTATTGAAAAATCTACTTTTCAGCTAAAATTGTGAATCTCGGAACCAATTAAAAATCAATACAAATGAATGGAAAATCGTGTTTCGTTTTGCGTCGCTTTTCTTCAAGCCCTATTAGCGACGCAAACCGAGGTATTATTGTAAAATAAAAATAAATAAGTGTTTAAGTCAATTCTTCATTGTCTGCTCAACTTTTGTGCTACTGTTCCAACTTATTCCACGTATATAACGATAACTTCCATAATATGTGTTTGTTTGTGATATTTCTCTGCTTACAACCTTTTTGTAAGCAACAACACTTGTTAGTTATTCTTTTTTGCTCACAACCTTACAAAAACCAACACTAAGAACTGTTTCCTTCAGACGCAACTTGTCTCCACACAAGTCTGACTGAATTATAGCACGATCTCGTGTCTTCAACCGATTGAATTATAACTTCAACCAACTTGACGTCGTTATATACGACTAGCTTAATTCAAACTCCGAAAACAACGTGCCGTCTGCCTACACGACTGATTCAACTCAAACTCATCCCTGCTCGCTATGTTTTGGCTTTTATATATTAGTGTGATGAATGCTCTCGAAGTTGGATAACGGCCTTCGGGAACAATCCAGAAATGTAAACAACTTGTTTCCATTTTTGTTGTTTGTATGTCTTATATGCATTTTATTTTTTGCTTGTTTACTTCTTCATTCGCTGCACTTTGTTGTTGGTTGTTTACTTCTACGATCGCTATGCTTTGTTGTTGGCTATTTCCATCTTCTGTCTCTTATATTTTTTTATGCTGAAGTTGTTGCTATATTTTTGTTTATTCTTTGATCACGTGACCATGTCCATTGTTTTGTTTTTGGAGCGTTTGATTACGTTTGTTTTATGCATGTCTTGTCTTGTTTTTGGAGCTTTTGTTTATTATTTTAACAACACCATTTCCACTTTCGTAACAATATATATAAAAATGAATGTGTATTTGTTTGTATGTTTGAACTTTACATACATACATACATAATTGGTCATTACAACCCTTCAGTCAGGATTACGACCTGTTTGAACTTTACAGACGACTAAACGGCTGAACCGATTTTCTTGAAATTTTCACAGTATCTTCCTGTATGTCTTGAAGGAAGTTAAAGGCTACTTTTTATTTTGAAATTTCAAATAAGCGAAGTGCCACGCCCACTTATGCAACATTACCTGCTATTGTAAGTTAATAACAAAATGGGTATATTGAAAAAACTGTAACAAGATACTTCAAATTTGGTACAAGTAACAATTATTTTGGACAAAAATGGGCGAACTAGCAATAGTGGGTGTGGGACCATCCATATAAAGTAAATACGAAAATCTGTGTATATAAAATACTGTAACAGCTAGAGTCCCCAATTTTTGTACAATAACTTTAGTTTAAATGTAAATATTTTGAACAAAAATTGGCGATCTAGCAAAAGTGGGCGTGACTCCTCCCATATGAAGAAAATTATAAAATCAGCATATCTAGAAGACCAGAACAGTTAAACTACTCAAATTTTGTACGAACATCTTTAGGTTCGATATGCTTATTTTTTACAAAAGTATGTGACCTATCAATTGGGGAGCATGGCATCTTCCATATAAAATAAATACTAAAATCTGCATAACCGGAAAACTTTAACAGTTGGAGTCCCCAAATTTTTTACAAGTAACGTTTGTTTAAAAATTTTGTGAATTTTATGCAAAATTTTATGTATTTGTGAAACACGATGCTGGATGTATTCGGTTAAGTGGCAGAAACGTGGATTGCCACAAGCCCATATTATTTGGTTGGTTGAAAAAATTACCCCAGATCTTGTTGATGATATAATTTCTGCAGAAGTACCCGATCTAAATGTTGATCCAAATCTGCGTGAAATTGTTATCAAACGTATGATCCATAGTCCATGTCGTACCATTAATGCAAATTTTCCATGTATGGTTGACAGAAAATGTATAAAAATTTCAAAACCAATTGATTCAGGAAAAAGTTACCGCCAACAATGCGGCGCTGGAGCTAAGTGAAAGTATATTAATGAGGCATTAATTCTACTGGAAGACAAATGCTTGACGATAAGGAATGCAAGAGCAGAGAATAGTATACAACAGTATACTAGCAGCAATAACAAACGTCTGTATTTCATTGACACACCTTGAGGAACCGGAAAAACGTTTTTAATTTCATTGATATTGGCAAAAGTTCGTTCGCAGAAAAATATTACATTAGCTATTGCATCATCCGGCATTGCTACAACACTCTTAGATGGTGGTAGAACAGCGCATTCTGCACTAAAATTACCGTTGAAGCCTCAATTTTTCGAAGATTACACGAGTAACGTAAAGAAAAATACTTCTATGGGCAAAGTATTGCAACAATGTGAAATCATAGTGTGGTATGAATGCACCATGGCGCATAAGAAATCTTTGGAAGTCCTTGATCGCACTTTACGGGATTTTAGAAGCAATAATAATGTATTTGGAGATGAATTAGTTTTATTATCTGGTGACTTTCATCAAACGCTTCCTGTTATATCAGGATCAACGCCACCTGATGAGCTAAATGAATGTTTAAAATCAGCATACATTTGGCGACATGTCCAGAGCCTAAAATTAACTACCGATGACAAGCCAATGGCTTAGCGGGTTATATTAACTTTCTTATGTATTATATTAATGGTAAATAAATAAATAAATAAAAATACATACAAAAAAGTGTTCAGTTGTAACATGATGCTTCAGCTCCAACTTTTTCCAAACAATTGCTTGATTTCGGTAATGGAAGAACTCCAATGGCATCCAAAAATATTGACATTAATTCCATCAACAGCAATATTCTCAACAAGTTAGATGGGAATCTAAGAACTTATAAATCGATTGACACAGTTTCAAATATTGAGGATGTCGTAAATTATCCAGTCGAATTTATAAATTCGTTAAATTTATTAGGCTTTCCACCATATGACTTGCAGTTAAAAAACGGTATTCCCATAATTTTACTTAGAAATGTTGATCTTCCACGACTTTGTAATAGCACTTGACTAACAGTAAAATCATAATTGTTTTTACCAAATACCCAAGGGAAACGCGACGGTTCATTGTGTAAATGTTCAAAAATAATCATACCTTAAGGGAATGCTAAACATTTACTTCCCTGGGTGTAAATGAAAGAATTGAATTCTTGAAAAAGAATTCAATTTGTTACAATTTTCTGGCCATTAGCCACATAGTATCAAAATGTCGCAGTACATTTACATGCGGATACTGTGGCGGCAGACATAACACCCTATTACATAAACCCAATGACTAACCCACAAAATGACTATAAATCCATTACGTCAAATGCAATACAGTTTTTCTCTACCCAAACCTAATCAAGCAGAACTCAATTAGACGACAGAGCTAAATAATTAGGCACAGCTGCCTTGAATATTAGAATACACGGTGAAGAATCCCATGCTAGAGCGCCAGCATCAGATTTTTCATTCGCACTTACCCACCCTAAACATAGTTCCTGAAATCACAGGTATAAATGAGGTTGTTTCAGCTCGTTCGAACAAGATGCGTGATATACATCTTGGTTCTAACACGAACAAGGAATTTTCACTGAATATTCACGCAATTGTAGTAAAAACACTCACCCGAAATTTATCCACCCAAAACTTAAAAACTACTTTCATAACAGAGTCGGACAGGATGATGAGAGCTGTGAAATCTAGTTGACATTTAAAGGAGTGGGGCACTCATTAAAATGAAATGGGGATAAAACAAACAATTTTGAACAAAAAATCGAGTTTTGACCATGAACAATTCCGATATTGATGAAATTTGGTACACATATTCTTTGTATAAATATAAAATTTAAATTGTACAAAATTTCCAAATTCATTGCGGTTAAGATTTTATCGAGATTCAAAGATTATATTTTATAATTATTATTTTACCTCTTTGACAAAGTACATATACTTAAATAAAAAAATTAACATTTCATTTAGTTTAAAAAGGATTTATTTAGAAAAAATACATATAAAACATAATAAGAATAAAATACTTTCATAGAGTTAATCGAGCTAATGGGCTTTACATATTTATTCACTGCTTTCATTACTGGAATAGTCTTCCGCAATATCGTTTCCAGTTTCTACTAGGATGGGTTCCGAAAGCAAAGATGCTACGTCAGCACAAATAGACTCTGATTTTTGATATATAAACGGTTTTTTTGATATTGATGATATAATAGGATCCGATGATACTATTAAGATTGAAACAAACCTTGAATAATTTTTTCCCGGGAAATCTTTCGGGTATGAAATTCGCGTACATTTCTAATGTCTTTATTTCTGGACTCTAGGGCCTGCACCTGCTAATGCTTCTTCAGGAGTGTACGGAACAAGCATACTTGGTGGGTAAAATTTTTTTTATTTTGTTTGCTCTCGTAGAAAATGCAACCAATTCTGCAACATTTTTGCAGCATCTCTTTTTTTATAAACCGACTTTTGCTGCAAGAACCAATTCATCATACGATTTAAAATTAACAAGAGGAGAAACATCTAAAACTTGCACCCTCTTATTTTTTTTAGATCTCGAAAAGATCGTGGACAAATTTATATACAACTTGCTGCGCCTTACCACTTTTGTGTTGCTTGGTTAACTCGATTTTTTTTTATCAACACATCTTGTCGGAATTTGGAGAAGTTTTTATTTCAAATTATTGCTTATGTTTGAAAGCGTACAGCGTTGTTAATTTGATAGTAAACAAAAAATAAAAATTACAGTTAAGTTCACTGGGAACATGACAAGTGTAAAAGCGACAACAATTTTATTTTTAAAACATAAAATTTCTCGACAAATTTCGCTAGATTGGGCATTTGGCCCACTGTGCATTGGCAGATCACAAATTTTATGAAAGCCACCCAGTTGAAATTATAATTGACAGCGAATTTTACCCACAAATTATCAGAGCTGGTGTAAAGAAAAATTTTGCTGGCACATTAATAACTCAAGAAACTGAGTTTTGTTGGATTTTAACCGGATCAGTACAAGATGCTCACTCTAGCCGAAAAATCGTGTCTTATTACAGTTCTGTCAAGATTGATATATTTTTGACCAAATTTTGGGAATTTGAAGAAACTCCATAAGAACCAATTCAATCTGAAGATGATTGTATTTGTTAGAAAATTTACACAACTACCCGTCGTTTATCCAATATCCGTTATCAAGTAACTTTTTCATTTTGAAACCGTCAAACTGAGTTAGGAAACTCTCGCCATTTAGTTATGGCGCAATATTTAAGAAACGAAAACAATTTACCGCGCAAATCCGACTTTAACTTAAATACGATAATGCACTACGGGAATATATTGACTTAGGTCATATAAAACACATAATTTATAACCATAATACTTCTTCAAACACCAATTATTATTTACCCTGTAGTGTCATCGTGCTTAGCGCACTCTTTATTAATTATTATTCAATAAGTGGGTTATATATTGTCGTTGCTCCTTTCAACTGTTCCAACTGTCTGGTGGTGATATGTTGTTGAAAAATTAATATCAATTTTCAGTATTTTACAAAATTCTACAAAAATTTCATTCTTGAACTCCGTACTTAAATCAGATTTTATTGATCTCATTCTGCCATAAATCAAAATAAAATTTTCGAACATAGTTTGCGCAATAGTTATCGCACTTGTATCAGGAACAGATATTGTAACCAAATACTTCGTGAAATTGCATTTAACGGTAAATTTCCACGTTCCGAAATCGGAAGGGGACCAATCGTGTCTAGTACTATTATGTCAAATGGTTTAATTCAGTTAGGCGTCCAGGTGTGTTATTCCTTTGTTCCTTTTATAACTTTATTTAGGCTGCACTCCTTACAATTCTTAACAAACCAATCTCTCGTCATTCATTTCCAATAACTTCAACTTCGCATATGGCCCTTTGAGTCCGCAATGTCCTTCTATTATTTAAAGTTCCATCCTCTTATCCGAATCAAAAACTGTCTCAATCGGTTCAACTTACAAAATCTCGAACGTTTGTAAAATTTTATCCCCATGGGTCTTCAAATCATTAATACTGTAGCTACAAAAAACGGAATCATCTTGGACCACTCCAATATATACATGTTATTATTGTTGGTCTCTTTTTCAGGCCTCGAAAGCATTCAATCGAAATCTAATGTTCCGTTAACAACCTGTACATCTATACTAAATATAAATTTATATTAGTTAAATTACCGCTTTTATATACTTCAGACTTTACTCTCGAAACCTTTTTAGAAAAATCATGCGAAAATTTATCGTAAACATGTATCATCGGTGCATTATCGTCTTGGTTCATCCTCACAACAAATTCCGTTCCATATATCCATATATTGACGAAACTGACTACTGGCAAAATGTATTGCGAGAAGCACTTGTTCAATAATAGGCTTTTTCTGTTCCGAAGAACTAAAAGCTTTTGACGCGAATTGCTTAGTAAAATCAGAGTGTTGAAGAATTCTAGATAATGTGTTTAAATTTAGATAATGAGAATAATATAATCGGCCCATATTATTTTTCGCAACAGGAAAAATCTAAGCACATAAACTTGCTTATGTTAGAAGATGGGGAAAAACTCCATTATGTATGGATTAAAAATATATCAACGTAAACAACTTTATACGTAGGTAATAGTTGAAAACTTTCACTAATTATGTTTTTCCTTTTTTCATATTTACAGATTAATCAAAAGTCAACTAACAAATCGTAAATGTAAGACATATACAGTAGCGAGCACAAAAAATGCAACGTTGGGTAAAATTATCTTTAAGTGCGATAATTTTAAAAAAATGGTGACCAGTTCAAAATATTTCTTTGGGTTATTAATCCCTACAGTTATAGATACCTATTATCAATAACATTATGTAAATATTTTTAATTAATAATATATTATTTTGTCATTTATTAAAAAGAGTGCGAATTTCATGGGAGCAATAAAAATGCAACAGCATAAATTTTAATGTCTTTATTTAAATTAAAGAGTAATTCTTACAAAAAAATTCTTTAAATTAATATTTAGTGGCGTAGCCCTTATTTTTTATGACTTCTTGCAACCTAGAAGGCATAGGCTCGACTAAAGCTATTAATGTGTTAATGGATATTTTCTCCCATTCACTTTTCAAAATTTCTTCTAATTGCCTCTTATTTGACGGATGTTTCCTCTTTCTATGGGGTTTAGATCAGGAGACTGTGATGGCCAATTCAAAACATTGACATCATTGTCACTTAAAAAGTTTCGAGCTAAGCGACTTGAGTGCTTTGGATCGTTATCCTGTTGAAATATGCTACCAGGAGGCATTTTTTCCCGCAGATGAGGAAGCATGTGTTCTCCAAGGATTTCACAGTACTTCTTGGCGTCCATTTTTCCTTCGATTTGAGTTAAGGGACCTACCCCATCACGGGAAAACGCACTTGTAAATACGTGACGTAAAATCAATAATTTTTTTTAAACATACCGTTCCTTACCCCACACCATTATTGATCCACCGCCATGTTTTACGGTTGGAAGTTGATATCTTGGAGAATATCTCTGTCCAGGCGGTCTTCGAACAAAATTTATCCCATTTAGCCAAACAAATTAAATTTGCTTTTATCGCTCCACAAGACTCCCATTGTTCATTTGACCAATCCTTGTAACGTTTTGCAAATTCCAGGCGCTTCCACAACGGCAACGCTTCCAGGCAACGTCCACTGCGGTCTTTCGTGGATCTTTTTTAACCAGTGCAATCATCTGGCGGTCTTGGCGAGAGGTAGTTTTTCGAGGATTACAACTACCTGGTTTCCTTTCCACACTATTTCTCAAGAAAAATCGATATTTAATGCGACATACGGTTGATTGATTTACACCAAAGTGGTGTCCAACTTCACGCATGGATTTTACTTCTTCTAAGGCTTTAATGATTGCAGTTTCGCTGTCAGCTGAGAGCTGCTTCTATTACAAAACACGTGTTGTATAACTTATTTAACAAATTTTCAATTATAATTAAATAAATAACTTACTTTAACTATTTTTTTATTATGTTGCATTTTTTTTACTCGCTAAAAATTTGCACTTTTTTCATTAATTCAAAAATATTTAACTTTTTAAAGCAGAATTTGGAGTAAACTGTGGTTACTTTGAAAACTTATAATTGAAAGAATTAACAGTAAAAGAAAATAGATAAATTAGTTACCGTTATTAAGAAACAGATCTTATTAAAGATCATATGGCACAGTGTTGCATTTTTTGTGCTCGCTACTGTATATGTAATACATGTTTAATACATTTCCATGCTGAATCATCTTTGGAGAACCATAAAAAAGAATGCAAGAAGATAGTAACTAAAATGCCTAGTATAGAAAACAGTATGCTTAGTTTTAAAAATTTTAAAAAACAATTGGATGTACCTTTTGTTGTATATGCTGACTTTGAATGTATTCTAGAATCAATTAATATACAAAATTCAACAAATGTTAAATCAGTGCAAAAACATATTCCATTTGCTTATAGTTATTATATTAAATGTTCATATAATTCAGATTTAAATATTTTTAAAATTTACAATGGTAATAATGCACCGCAACATTTTTTTAAAAGCTTAGTTAATGATATTTTAGATATTTACACTGAGCATCTAAGTGTTATTAACAGATACAACATTATGAAGCAAGACTTGTCATATTTGTAAAAAAAATTTATCAAATAGAGATTAAGTAGCTGACCATTGTTATCTAACCGGTAAATATAGAGGTGCTGCTCATAACAAATGTAATTTAGAATATCAAATTACGAACTTCATTCCTATATTTTTTCATAATTTTTCAGCATATGATTGTCATTTGTTTGTTAGAGAGCTTTCATCTATTGAAGGTGATATAAATATTATACCTTTAAATAAGGAACTTTATGTATCCATATCAAAAAGAATTACTCTCAATGAAAAACAAACTATTGAGTTACGTTTTCTCGATTCATTTATTTAACCGACAACGATTTGACTACAGTAAAATCGAACTATTAAAATGATGAAGAATTCAATTTAGTGAAACGTAAAGGTGTCTTTCCGTACGACTACTTAGATTCTGAAAATCGTCTCAATGAAACTCAGTTTTCTTTAATAAATTAACTAACGAGTCGTGTAGGCTTATGAACATGCACAAAAAGTATGGAAGACATTTAAATGTATAACATTGAAGGATTATTTACTTTTATATTTTAAGGTAGACGTTCTTTTACTCTGTGACATATTTCAAAATTTCCGACAAGTATGTAAAAACATTTATAATTTAGATCCCTGTCAATATTATACTACTCCTGGTCTATCCTGGGATGAAATTTTGAAAACAACCGAATTAGAATTAGAGTTGTTAACTAATATTAATATATATAATTTTGTTCTTCGAGGTATCAGGGGAAGTATTGTTCAATGTTCTAACAGATATAAAATAATAAATATATTAATGATTATGATTCTAACAAGGAATCAAATTATATAATATATTTAGATGTAAATAGTTTATATGGTTATTCAATGTCAAAATACCTTCCATATACAAATTTTAAATGGATCGAAAATTTTAATGTAAATAGTATAGAAGAGGATTCACCATTGGGTTATATATTAGAAGTAGATCTAGAATATCCATTGGCATTACACGACTATCATAATGATTTACCATTTTGTGCGGAGAATAAAAAAATTGAAAGCATGAAACAGCGAAAATTAATAACAAAAACTAGATTATACATTACAGAAATCTACAACAATGTTTAAAACATAGTTTGATTTTGAAAAAAATTCATAGAATTCTTGAGTTTAGTCAGTCTGATTGGTTAAAGAAATATATTGATTTGAATAATCATTATAGAACATTAGCTAAAAATTCATTTGAATAAAATTTTTTTAAATATTTAAATAATGCTGTTGTTGGGCCATTATGTTTTACCCTTTGTTGTATTTATTGTGTTAATGATTTCATTATTACATGCATATATATATATGCATATATTATTTTAAATTATTTATTTTATAGTACATTGCATTTATTGATTACTGCTCTAAATGAATGCCCTTACTATTAACTTAATTTTAAGTTCATTGAATATATAGCAAGTAGGCAAATATAAGCAAGAGAGTTGCTGAATTAAATTCAACAGTTGGAATTAAGTATTTAAAATATTTTAGAATTAAGTAAGAAATGAAGTAATAAATCAGTTGAAAATATACTCTAACTCGTTCGGTCTTTTTATTTTGGCAAAGATTGGTCTTCGCGGTCATTATTTTAAGTATCCTATTTTAAATTATAAGTTAATTAATTTAAGGTCCTTGAAAACTATTAAGGAAAAACATTTTGGCGCCCGAGGAGAGACATAAATAGTGATCGTGTTCGTAAATAGACCAAACTCGCGAATAAATTTTTATAAGTTAATTAAAAGTTAATGCGTGTGTGTTATAAGTTTCATAAATTAATTAAAACAAAATCTTATAAATTAATTAAGATCCTCCAAAATAATATCGAACATAAATAAAAAGAAGTGTTGTGCTGTGGAATAAATAAACAAAACAATCTAAAATTCTGTATAGTGAAATAAATAAAAAATAACAATAATAATCGCAACAATAATACAAGAATAACAAACAAGAATACAAAATACATAAAACAAAATAACAACCCTGTAGGAAATCAAACTAATTTTAAAGTAACTTGAAAATGGTTTTTTAATAAGCACAACTAGTTGATTAAGTGACTTTTTTCCTTGTCGCCGACTCATTATTTTAACATGGGCATGTCCTAGGCGGTAGTCAATTGGTCATCTCTGCATGACTTTTAAATTGACTACAAATTACTTATTTTTCAACCAATTTGTAGTTAAATGAAATATAGTTAATTTAAATATTAGTTTACACTAAATTAATTAAAAACCACTTTTTTTTAAATTCAATTTTAAACAGTTTTATTTATATTATATTATATACATATATTTATATATAGAAATAATTATTATAATACAAAAATAAAATTAATTAATTAAATTAAAAGAAAATTCATGTACATTTTAGGACTTAAAATAAAAGTTGTAATAAAAAGTTGTAATGTAAAATGTAAAATAAAAGTTGTTATGAAAATAATACTTATATACATTTGAAAGTTTGTACTGAAGGAAAATTCAAAAGTTAAATATTATTAAGTAATATTATTAAGTTTTTTTCCACCACAAACGTGATGAAAATGCCGTTTTTTAATAACGCCTAAGGCGTTGCGTAATTCTTTGTCTGGGTCAACACAGAGAGGCCGAAGTGCATCCATCAATGCATCAAAAACTTTTTTGTCATCCTTCAAGCTCTATTTGCCACGAGTGCCATCAATATTTAAAGCAGGATTCAATCGCAGAGTTAAAATTGTCGTTAAAAGTTTTAGGCATTTTCCTTTCAGTGATAATTTCATGTTATTGTCTGCAAAAATGAACAAAAATATGGAAAATGATAAAAGTAGAGAAGAATAAAAACTTACGTAAATTTTCTGATTTCCATTGATTATGTTATCATTGAGAGCTTTCAGCTCCTCGAGGATATTTATTGCAAAAGTAGTCTTAATTGCCACATTGCGTTTTTCCTGTCGAACAAGGCTTTCGGTCACTACTTTTTGGGTAGACAATGCTGCCATTATAATCTCATTTTGAGCACTGTTGGAGCTCCTTAATTTCGCCTTGAAATATAAATATTTATCAGAAAATCGTGATATTTTGTTAGACAAAACATACTTTCATTTTACCTGTTATTTTTGATGATTTGGCATTCATTTCAGAAAATTTGACATCAAATTGGGGAACATTGGTATCATCATTTTCTATACCTTTATCTGTTAAAATACAACATAAATAATAAGACACATTTTTACGATTGTACAAGATACTTACCAGCAGTGCTCAGATAAATGCGTATACATTTTTTTATTTAGATTTTTAATGAACTATTTTATTTCACTATCACTTCAATATCACTTTTATAGATTTTATTATAAATTTGCAATATTTACTTGGGTTTTTCCCTTTTTTTTAATAAAATTGAGCACCACCTAAAAACCATATTTGCTGTGACTGACATTTGATTTACCGACATGCTTCCTTTGTTTTATTATTGTTTTCTTATATTCTCTTATTTTGCTTTTTTCATTCTTACTTTTTTTTGATATCTGCATGATATCTAAACCAATTTGTAGTCAATTGCAAAATAGTTAATTTTTAATTAGCGTTTTTATCAACCGACTACTTTTTTTACTACAGGGAATATACACATGCTGGTTGGTGTTGTGACAACAAACAAACTTAAATACAGAATATAAAGAATCAAAAATAGAACAGATAACAATTACAATAAAAACAAATATATGCAAAATAGAAATATGAAAAATACAGTGTAACAATAAATTACATATATAGTGAGAAACATTTAATAAAAGAACGCAATACCTAACATATCAACACTCTACACAAACAAAAAACATCACAACGTTGGACGACTTCAAGAATCCTACAATCCAGGAGAGGAATTCTGCCTAGATGGTCCATTGCACCTGTATTTGTGCCGGTTGGAGAAAAATAAGGGAAGTACTTCAAGTAAAAAGGTATAAAATATATTTGTGTTTCTCTATCCTTAAATTTGTAATTTATTCAAATTTAAAAGATTTTTTGTAATTTAATCAAAAAATTATAATCTCTTGAAGAGCAGAACACAAAAAATATATTTCACATTTTTAAACTATTGAAACATTGAACATATTTATAATTTTATATACACATCGGTATATTTCTTTATAAAATTATAGAAAAACCACCCTTAAAAGTGTATCATATTCGCGAGTGTTAATATTTAATTTAATACGTATTTGCACTAACAATTTGTTCTCTTTGTTAGTGAGAAAACATTCAGCAATACCATTTGTGTTGCTTTTGTTTATTTTCTTTTTATTTATTTTTCGTACTTTCGTTTCGATCAGTGTTTCGTCCCACGCGTTCCTATACTGCTTGTATATAAATTACATATTACAGCTATGTACAGTGTGACCATTCACACTAGTAACAAAAATCAAGTCACATAAAATTTCAGTAAAATTGTTCACACAAATTTCAAAATTCGAATAATTTTTCGATTAGTGTTATTTATAATAGTGTGTTCATATTGAAATTTGATTTTTGTTTTATTATAAAAAATCTATTATTTAACGATTTTACTCGGTCAATTGCTTTAATACCGAAGGCTGTTTGTAAAGCGGTTAATATTTTCTGAGATCAAGTAGTTATTCTTGTCTCAATTAACGCCACTCGTGGATCGGAATTTTCGGATATTGCGTATCCGAAGAATATTAATTAAATTCTATTGTGCAAAACAAGTGAGTATTAATAGATCAAAATATAATTCGACCACAAAATATAATTTGGTCACTTTTCTATTCTTGTTTTGAGGAATTTTACACAGATTAAAATCACAATGACTACCAGAGGCTCTAAACGCCAAGATTCTCCTTCTCGAGTGAAAAACTTGGAGAAATTACTCGCTAAAAAGTGAAGGTCATTACGAACATCGACAGAATTCGACAGTCCATTGTAGATAGGACTATTTCTTTTAATCCTATGGAGCTCGAATGTCGACTGGATATTTTGAAAACATATATTGACCAAGCTATGAAGCTCCAGTCAGAAGTGAATAATTTAGATCCCGATAATGACGATAGAACCGAGCTTGAGGATCTTTGTGTGACCACGAAGAGTTTGTTTATGAGTCTGTTGGCCAAGTATAGGCCATCGAATGCGCCTGAAACTTCATTCAGCGTTCAAGCGCACCAGTCTAGACTACCAAAATGAAGCTCCCTAAATTCAGTGGGAAATATGCTGAATATAGGAATTTCATGAGCCTATTTGAGAACTTGGTTCACAATGATCCGACTTTAACGGATATCGAGAAATTCAACCATTTATTCTCATGCTAGTCCGAATCAGCCTTGGGTACAGTGAAGGCCTTTCAGATCTCCGAGAAGAATTACCCCAAAGCATTGGCAAGCTTGAAAAAAGTTTATGATAATGAATGCTTAATATTTTCCGATAATATCAAGCCTTCAGCAATTGCTTTGCGAAGCATGATCGATACTGTTTCTGCCATATATGATTCGTTATTATTAATTGGTGATGACAAGAAAATAACAAATGCTATTCTAATACATTTAGTGATGTCGAAAGTGGATCCGATCACCAAGTCAAAATGGGAAGAACAGCTTGATTTCGAGACGTTACCAGCATATTTCTGCTGACGAGTCTTCTAGTTCAAGGTCGAGGGTTAATAAATCTAGGAAAGAACATTTAAATTTTAGAACCAGTCGAACATCATTAAATTGTACCCAATCGATACAATCTGCTGATAGTTGTATATTTTGCAAATCGACGCAACATAGAATCAACAATTGCCCTTCTTTTACTGCTGAGCCTATAGTCAACCGGTTTAACTTTATAAAATCCGTGGCAGCATGTATAAACTGTCTGAAAAAAGGACATAAAGTTGCCAGGTGTCCATCCTCTAAGTGTCGGATATGTAATGATGCACATAACACGTTACTTCACCGATACAATACAATTTCTGTTAATTCACCGATAAACTACTCTGAACGGCCTTCGACTTCTCACGCTTCTGTGAACTATTCGGCGTCAGATGAGCGCATAATTTTGGCGACAGCCGTGGTAAGAGTAAGAAGTAGTTCTGGTCAATTTATACCAGCCAGAGCTCTTTTAGATTCTGGTTCTCAACATAATCTGATAACCGGGGAACTAGCCAAACTACTACATTTGGAAAAAGAAGGAGGCAGATTCTCTTGGTTGGATTGTTACTGGAAGATACAATTATTCGAGGGACTTTTGTAACACTAAAGTATTTCATATAAATACTTCGATCGAAGATGAGGAGCATAGAAAATGTGAGAACGAGTCCAAGACTATAGTACAACGTATTGCGTTTGGAAAATTTGGGGTTTCGTTACCTTTTAAGTCTTATCCTAAATTATTAGGATCTTCGTTTATAACTGCCAAGGGATAATTTCTCTCTCTGGCTATCCAGAAATCTAGTTTTTCTGAGGAGATTTGTAAATTGCAGAAATCTCTGATCATACCTTCGAATATATGGGGACTTACTCAGTTCTTTTGTACATTGTCACTTTTAAGGGTAGGTGGGAGATTGCTTAGTGCAAATTTGACATTCGCAGCAAAAAAGCCACTTTTATTACCGAAGCAAGATACCTTCGCGTGTTTCACATATAAGGCGGTGTATTTAGAGTTAGTGTCTATTTCATCCACTAAACCCTTTCTTTTATCGTTCAAAAGGTTTGCTGCAAGAAGACGTTTTTCCAGAGACCTGTACCGGGTTCTCATGAAGCGTCAACAAGTGTTCGACAGGAGTCGACAGGCGTCGTCCGGGGTGAGGTTTAGCTTCACTCTACCTCGGGCGCCGCACTTCGGAGGACTGCGGGAAGCCGCTTTGAACCAAGCGAAATTCCTACTTCTACGAGCCGTGAGCAACTTGGCGCTCACTCAACAGGAAATGGAAACGATGCTCGCGGAAGTAGAGGCGGTGCTCAACACACGACCCATCGCACCGCTGTCTCCAGACCCCAACGATGGAGAAACACTAACTCCAGCTCATCTGCTGATAGAAGACGGTCTACGTTCGCTGCACCCAATCTACAAACTGAAACTAGATCAGGTCGAAATCGCCCCCCAAAACATTGGCTGACTTGAAGAGTGGTCGCAGTAACCAGTGGTAAACCGGCAAGGTCAAAGTGGAGGAGGATACAACGCACAACGGCGTTTTTAAATGCCCAAAACATAAACTGGCTCCCTTACCATCCGATTGAAGACTTCCAGTCCTTCAATGGGGCCGGAATGTTGGGCCATTATGTTTTACCCTTTGTTGTATTTATTGTGTTAATGAATTCATTATTACATATATGCATATATTATTTTAAATTATTTATTTTATAATACATTGCATTTATTGATTACTTCTCTAAATGAATGCACTTACTATTAAGTTAATTTTAAGTTCATTGAATATATAGCAAATAGGCAAATATAAGCAAGAGAGTTGCTGAATTAAATTCAACAGTTAGAATTAAGTATTAAAAATATTTTAGAATTAAGTAAGAAATGAAGTAATAAATCAGTTGAAAATATACTTTAACTCGTTCGGTCTTTTTATTTTGGCAAAGTTTGGTCTTCGCGGTCATTATTTTAATTGTCCTATTTTAAATTATAAGTTAATTAATTTAAGATCCTTAAAAACTATTAAGGAAAAACAGCTGTATATGGAAAAACTATGGAAAATGTTGATAAGAGGAGAGATATTAAAATAGTATATGAATGGGAGAGTAGAGGTAAAAGACTAGATGCTAGAGCTCTTATTGCCAAACCTAATTTCGCTAAACCTAATTGAAGTCGCTGTGGTCTAGTGGGTAGTGTGTTGGCTTATTAGACAAAAGGCCCGGGTTCGAATCCCAGGTCAGACATCAAAACGAAAAAATATTTCTTCGGCGACTTCCTCTCAGCAGATATCTGGCAGACTCTGAGAGTAAAAATGCCATGAAAAGCTTCTCAAAAAAAATCTGTCGTTCGGAGTCGACTTTAAACTGTAGGTCCCGCCACTCATGTATAAAATTAACGCACACAACATAAGTGGTGTGAGAAGCTAGGTCGTAATCCTGACTGAAGGGTTGTAATGGCCAATTATGTATGTAATTTCCATAGTTCACTCAAAACTCATGAAAATATGCATGTCATCCAAATGAATAGGACTAAAACTGAATATAATAAGCCAATTTATATTGGTTTTTCAGTTTTAGAAATATCCAAATGGAAAATGTATAGTTTTCATTATGATTATATAAAACCTAAATATTGTGAAAACCTTCAACTCAATTACAGGAATCAGTACTTTATTTACGACATTAAAACAGAGGATCTATATAATGATATAAAAAATTATATTAGTACACATTTTGATACATCTGCATATTCAAAAGACAATCCATATAATTTTCCGCAAATTAATAAAAAAAGTATTAGGGATGATGAAGGATGAGTGTAATGGTAAAAATATTTAAGAATTCATTGGTTTAAGAGCTAAAATGTATTCAGTAAAAATTGATAGAGTTGATACCGATATTAAAAAAAAATTAGAGGTGTTAAACAATATGTAACTAAAAAATTAAGTATAAATTACTTTAGAGAACCAATTATACTATGTCACAATGTATATATTTAGATCTGCAGATTATAAGCAGATAGTCCCGAGATCATAAGCAGCTTAAAACAAACAAATAAGCTAAAGATAGTGTCATTAAATACGGTGCGAATACATGGTTTGTAACGAATGTAATGAAAACAAAAGTAAAATTTAGAATAGGTATGAAGCGAACACCAAGAATTGAAACATATGAATTGAAATAGAAAAATGGAAAAACAAAGAGACGAAAGGTGTGTAGAAAGAAATTATTTTAAACACCGTTAAGGATACACTTAACCTTTTGAAAAGGAGAATCCCGATAATATAAATAATGCTTTACTTTTGTAGTCGTTCGAGTTGTGTTGAATTACAGCATGTATAAATAATTGTAGATCCAAATTCAAAATGTGGTTTTATAGTTGTGTTGTAGATATTAATTGAAGTTAATAATGAAACTTTATTCCGGATCCTTTTTAAAAATCTCTTTACCAATTTTTTTGCAAATGTATTGTATATGCTCTTTAAATTTAAGCTCTTTGTCAATAATGAAACCTAAGTACTTAATTTGGTCAACTTTCTTTATTATTACTTACTTAATTGGCCATAACAACCCGATTAACGGATTTCGGCCTGCCGCAATACATCCTTCCAGACGCCTCTGCTTCTTGCGCGCCTACGCCAGTTGGTCACACCAATCGATGACAGGGCTTCCTCGACTTCCGCAGATCCCCGCATCAAATACCCGTTTCGCCGGAGCATCCTCCTCTATTCGAACGACATGGCCGAGCCAGCGCAGCCGCTGGATATTAATACGCTGTACAACGTCTATGTCGTTGAGGAGCTCATACAGCTCACTGTTAGATCGGATGCGGAAATCATCGCCAACTCGCACAGGACCGAAGATCTTACGTAGGACTTTCCTCTCGAATACCCTCAAAGCTGCTGCATCAGTTCTTAATAGGGTCCATGCCTCTGCGCCATAAAGAAGCACGGGTAAGATGAGCGTCTTGTAGAGTATTAATTTTGTCGCACAAGAGAGGTCCCTGCTACTCAATTGCCTATTGAGACCATAGTAGCACCTGTTGGCAAGAGTAATCCTGCGTTTAATCTCCAGACTGACATCATTTTTGGTGGTATCGGCGGAGCCAAGATAAATAAATTCCTTGACTGTATCAAAAGTATAGTTATCGGCCGTAATCTGAGAATCAATACGCCGCACGTCTCTACTTGTCGACAACATATACTTTGTTTTGCCCTCATTTACTGCCAGACCCAACTTCTTAGACTCCCGTTCAATAGCGCTAAAGGCAGCAGTAACATCTCGCCCTATGATGTCGATGTCGTCAGCGTACGCAAGCAATTGGACACTTTTTTGAAAGATAGTGCCATTGCGATGCACTCCTGCCTTTCGCAGAACACTCTCCATGACGAAGTTGAAGAGGTCGCATGATAAGGGGTCGCCTTGTCTGAAACCTCGCACGGTATCAAAAGGTTCGGAGAGGTCCATTCCTACCTTGACGGAGCTGCAGGAATTGCTCAACGTCATTCTGCATAGCCTTATCAGCTTCGCAGGTATTCCGAGCTCAGACATTGCGGCATAAACACGATCCCTTATGGGGCTATCGAAGGCTGTCTTATAGTCGACAAAAAGATGGTGTGTGTCGACTTGTTTTTCGTGGGCCTTTTCCAGGATTTGGCGCAGTGTGAAGATCTGGTCTATGGTGGATTTGCCAGGTCTGAAGCCGCACTGATAAGGTCCAATCAGTGTTTTGACGAGTGGCTTCAGTCGTTCACACAATACGCCTGTAAGAACCTTATATGCGATAGGGAGAAGGCTTATACCCCTGTAGTTGGCGCATATTGTGGGGTCTCCCTTTTTCAGGACAGGACAGAGGACACTGAGGTTCCAATCGTTGGGCATACTTTCCTCTAGCCAGATTTTGTAAATAAGCTGGTGCATGCGCCCTATCAACTCATTACATCCGGTCCTAAACAATTCAGCGGGGAGGCCATCAGGACCTGCCGCTTTATTGTTTTTAAGACGCGTAATCGCGACTTTGACCTCTTCATAGCTAGGCGGCGGAATCTCCACGCCGTCATCATTGATCGGGTTCGGAACATCATCTCTAGAGGCGGTATTGGTGTCGTCATCGCCTTGTAGCAGAGTAGAGAAATGTTTCCTCCACAACCTCAGCACCCCCTGCGGATCTGTAACCAAGTTTCCGTTTTCGTCCTTGCAAGAAGACGCTCCGGGTCTATAACCCTCGGTTAGACGCTTAACCTTCTGATAAAATTTTCTAGCGTCATTCCTACATCTATGCATCTCGACTTCCTCACGCTCACGCCTTTCCTGCTCCCTTTTCTTGCGTCTCTCATCCTTTCTCTTCTCTCTGTAATTCTCGACAATGGCTCGCGTAGCAGCAGACTGCAACGTCTTCTTGTATGCGGCGTTTTTTCGTTGGTTTCGTTGTGGTGTGCGCTCGAAACCAAGGACTGTTTCCGCAGTAGTGCGCAAGGAGTGGGAGATGTTGGCCCACAGTCCTCCAATGTCGTTGAGATTAGATGGGATGGAATAAAGTTCATTGAATATATAGCAAGTAGGCAAATATAAGCAAGAGAGTTGCTGAATTAAATTCAACAGTTAGAATTAAGTATTAAAAATATTTTAGAATTAAGTAAGAAATGAAGTAATAAATCAGTTGAAAATATACTTTAACTCGTTCGGTCTTTTTATTTTGGCAAAGTTTGGTCTTCACGGTCATTATTTTAATTGTCCTATTTTAAATTATAAGTTAATTAATTTAAGATCCTTAAAAACTATTAAGGAAAAACAGCTGTATATGGAAAAACTATGGAAAATGTTGATAAGAGGAGAGATATTAAAATAGTATGTGAATGGGAGAGTAGAGGTAAAAGACTAGATGCTAGAGCTCTTATTGCCAAACCTAATTTCGCTAAACCTAATTGAAGTCGCTGTGGTCTAGTGGGTAGTGTGTTGGCTTATTAGACAAAAGGCCCGGGTTCGAATCCCAGGTCAGACATCAAAACGAAAAAATATTTCTTCGGCGACTTCCTCTCAGCAGATATCTGGCAGACTCTGAGAGTAAAAATTGCCATGAAAAGCTTCTCAAAAAAAATCTGTCGTTCGGAGTCGACTTTAAACTGTAGGTCCCGCCACTCATGTATAAAATTAACGCACACAACATAAGTGGTGTGAGAAGCTAGGTCGTAATCCTGACTGAAGGGTTGTAATGGCCAATTATGTATGTAATTTCCATAGTTCACTCAAAACTCATGAAAATATGCATGTCATCCAAATGAATAGGACTAAAACTGAATATAATAAGCCAATTTATATTGGTTTTTCAGTTTTAGAAATATCCAAATGGAAAATGTATAGTTTTGATTATGATTATATAAAACCTAAATATTGTGAAAACCTTCAACTCAATTACAGGAATCAGTACTTTATTTACGACATTAAAACAGAGGATCTATATAATGATATAAAAAATTATATTAGTACACATTTTGATACATCTGCATATTCAAAAGACAATCCATATAATTTTCCGCAAATTAATAAAAAAGTATTAGGGATGATGAAGGATGAGTGTAATGGTAAAAATATTTAAGAATTCATTGGTTTAAGAGCTAAAATGTATTCAGTAAAAATTGATAGAGTTGATACCGATATTAAAAAAAAATTAGAGGTGTTAAACAATATGTAACTAAAAAATTAAGTATAAATTACTTTAGAGAACCAATTATACTATGTCACAATGTATATATTTATATCTGCAGATTATAAGCAGATAGTCCCGAGATCATAAGCAGCTTAAAACAAACAAATAAGCTAAAGATAGTGTCATTAAATATGGTGCGAATGCATGGTTTGTAACGAATGTAATGAAAACAAAAGTAAAATTTAGAATAGGTATGAAGCGAACACCAAGAATTGAAACATATGAATTGAAATAGAAAAATGGAAAAACAAAGAGACGAAAGGTGTGTAGAAAGAAATTATTTTAAACACCGTTAAGGATACACTTAACCTTTTGAAAAGGAGAATCCCGATAATATAAATAATGCTTTACTTTTGTAGTCGTTCGAGTTGTGTTGAATTACAGCATGTATAAATAATTGTAGATCCAAATTCAAAATGTGGTTTTATAGTTGTGTTGTAGATATTAATTGAAGTTAATAATGAAACTTTATTCCGGATCCTTTTTAAAAATCTTTTTACCAATTTTTTTGCAAATGTATTGTATATGCTCTTTAAATTTAAGCTCTTTGTCAATAATGAAACCTAAGTACTTAATTTGGTCAACTTTCTTTATTATTACTTACTTAATTGGCCATAACAACCCGATTAACGGATTTCGGCCTGCCGCAATACATCCTTCCAGACGCCTCTGCTTCTTGCGCGCCTACGCCAGTTGGTCACACCAATCGATGACAGGGCTTCCTCGACTTCCGCAGATCCCCGCATCAAATACCCGTTTCGCCGGAGCATCCTCCTCTATTCGAACGACATGGCCGAGCCAGCGCAGCCGCTGGATATTAATACGCTGTACAACGTCTATGTCGTTGAGGAGCTCATACAGCTCACTGTTAGATCGGATGCGGAAATCATCGCCAACTCGCACAGGACCGAAGATCTTACGTAGGACTTTCCTCTCGAATACCCTCAAAGCTGCTGCATCAGTTCTTAATAGGGTCCATGCCTCTGCGCCATAAAGAAGCACGGGTAAGATGAGCGTCTTGTAGAGTATTAATTTTGTCGCACGAGAGAGGTCCCTGCTACTCAATTGCCTATTGAGACCATAGTAGCACCTGTTGGCAAGAGTAATCCTGCGTTTAATCTCCAGACTGACATCATTTTTGGTGGTATCGGCGGAGCCAAGATAAATAAATTCCTTGACTGTATCAAAAGTATAGTTATCGGCCGTAATCTGAGAATCAATACGCCGCACGTCTCTACTTGTCGACAACATATACTTTGTTTTGCCCTCATTTACTGCCAGACCCAACGTCTTAGACTCCCGTTCAATAGCGCTAAAGGCAGCAGTAACATCTCGCCCTATGATGTCGATGTCGTCAGCGTACGCAAGCAATTGGACACTTTTTTGAAAGATAGTGCCATTGCGATGCACTCCTGCCTTTCGCAGAATACTCTCCATGACGAAGTTGAAGAGGTCGCATGATAAGGGGTCGCCTTGTCTGAAACCTCGCACGGTATCAAAAGGTTCGGAGAGGTCCATTCCTACCTTGACGGAGCTGCAGGAATTGCTCAACGTCATTCTGCATAGCCTTATCAGCTTCGCAGGTATTCCGAGCTCAGACATTGCGGCATAAACACGATCCCTTATGGGGCTATCGAAGGCTGTCTTACATACATACATAATTGGCCATTACAACCCTTCAGTCAGGATTACGACCTAGCTTCTCACACCACTTATGTTGTGTGCGTTAATTTTATACATGAGTGGCGGGACCTACAGTTTAAAGTCGACTCCGAACGACAGATTTTTGAGAAGCTTTTCATGGCAATTTTTACTCTCAGAGTCTTTGCCAGAAATCTGCTGAGAGGAAGTCGCCGAAGAAATATTTTTCGTTTTGATGTCTGACCTGGGATACGAACCCAGGCCTTTTGTCTAATAAGCCAACACACTACCCACTAGACCACGGCGACTTCTATCGAAGGCTGTCTTATAGTCGACAAAAAGATGGTGTGTATCGACTTGTTTTTCGTGGGCCTTTTCCAGGATTTGGCGCAGTGTGAAGATCTTGTCTATGGTGGATTTGCCAGGTCTGAAGCCGCACTGATAAGGTCCAATCAGTGTTTTGACGAGTGGCTTCAGTCGTTCACACAATACGCCTGTAAGAACCTTATATGCGATAGGGAGAAGGCTTATACCCCTGTAGTTGGCGCATATTGTGGGGTCTCCCTTTTTCAGGACAGGACAGAGGACACTGAGGTTCCAATCGTTGGGCATACTTTCCTCTAGCCAGATTTTGTAAATAAGCTGGTGCATGCGCCCTATCAACTCATTACATCCGGTCCTAAACAATTCAGCGGGGAGGCCATCAGGACCTGCCGCTTTATTGTTTTTAAGACGCGTAATCGCGACTTTGACCTCTTCATAGCTAGGCGGCGGAATCTCCACGCCGTCATCATTGATCGGGTTCGGAACATCATCTCTAGAGGCGGTATTGGTGTCGTCATCGCCTTGTAGCAGAGTAGAGAAATGTTTCCTCCACAACCTCAGCACCCCCTGCGGATCTGTAACCAAGTTTCCGTTTTCGTCCTTGCAAGAAGACGCTCCGGGTCTATAACCCTCGGTTAGACGCTTAACCTTCTGATAAAATTTTCTAGCGTCATTCCTACATCTATGCATCTCGACTTCCTCACGCTCACGCCTTTCCTGCTCCCTTTTCTTGCGTCTCTCATCCTTTCTCTTCTCTCTGTAATTCTCGACAATGGCTCGCGTAGCAGCAGACTGCAACGTCTTCTTGTATGCGGCGTTTTTTCGTTGGTTTCGTTGTGGTGTGCGCTCGAAACCAAGGACTGTTTCCGCAGTAGTGCGCAAGGAGTGGGAGATGTTGGCCCACAGTCCTCCAATGTCGTTGAGATTAGATGGGGATCGACGGAGCTTATCCGAGAGTTGAGCGGAGAACGCCTCTACTGTCCCTTGTGATCGCAGCTTCCTGACATCCAGCTTCCGCAATGTACTAGAGCGCGCCATCCTCGAGGCGCTAATGCACAATCGGAACTTGGCTGCGACAAGGTAGTGGTCCGAGTCAATGTTCGGACCTCTAAATGTGCGCACATCTAGTACACTGGATACATGCCTTCCGTCAATCACAATATGATCGATCTGGTCGGGGGACATCCAAGTGGCCTTGTGGATGTCGAGATGTTGAAACCTGGTGCTACATACTACCATGTTACGCGCCGCGGCGAAATCGATCAGCCTCATACCATTGGGGGTAGTGTTCGCGTGGAGGCTGAACTGTCCGACAGTGGGGCCAAAGATACCTTCCCGCCCGACCTTCGCATTAAAATCTCCGAGGACAATTTTTGCGTCATGGGCCGGGCACTTATCATATATGTCCTCGAGCTTAGCGTAGAAGGCATCCTTAACCACATCGTCCTTATCTTCCGTCGGGGCGTGAGTACAAATCAGGCTGATGTTGTAGAATTTAGCCCTGATGCGGTTTGTGGCTATTCTTTCGTTCACAGGTGTGAACCCAGAGACAAAGTGGCGGAGTCTGTTATTAACCACAAATCCGCATCCAAATTCGTGCTTATCTATTATTTTATCATTAATTTTAATTTCGGAATTACTATTCATATTTATTTCTATTATTTTAGTTTTACTCTCATTTAATTTCAATTTATTCATTTTCAACCAAATATTAATATTATTTATATCATTTATTAAATTGTCTCTACATTGTTGTTCTGTATCTCCAATTGTGTATATCAAGGTGTCATCAGCATACAGAATAAATTCACTTTTAGTCAAAACCTCAGGCATATCGTTTATATAAATACTGAATAATAACGCTCCCAAAATCGATCCCTGTGGGACTCCATAATCATTCTCCATTGGTTGTGACCTTACACCGTTTATAACCGTAATTTGTGTTCTATTCAAGCTCCACATCTTGTACTCCATACATATATAATTTTTCAACCATTATGTTTCTGTCTATAGTCTCGAATGCTCTTTTAAAATCTAAAAAAACTGCCATAATTTTTTGCTTCTTCTCAATTTATTTCCATCGATTAATCATATAATTTACTGCTGTTTCACAGGAGAATTTCTTTCTATATCCTGACTGGTACTTTGAAATTATTGAATTTTTATCTAAATAATTTTCCAGTTGTTCTTTCACGACCTTCTCTAAAACTTTTCTTTAAAGAGTTTATAGGACGGAATTCTTCACATTTTAATGTATTTGCCACTTTTTTAATTGGTGTAACCATTGTTTCCTTCCAACAATCCGGAAACTCACCGGTTTCCAATGATGAATTCACAGTTTTTAATAAAATTTCTCCGACTATGTTCCAATTTTCGACCAACATTTTTCGCGATATCTTACAGTAATCAGGTTTCTCTTTAAGTGTCATTACTATATTCTTAAGCTCTACATTTGTTATTGCACGAAATTTGAATTTTCTATTAACTGTCTGTATATTATTAACATATTGCACATTTTCAATTGAGTCTCTTATTAACTTAATGCTATTTATAAAATAATCGTTAAAAAGACCAGCGATGTTCCTATTGTCTTTTGTTCAACACCGTTAAAAATCACAGTTTTTGTCACAGATTGTTTCCTTTTTAGAACTAAGTTCTTTATTTCCTTCCACATCCCTTTTTGGTTGCTGGCATTATTGATTTTATCGTTAATGTATTTATTTTTTTCTTTCTCAACCCTTGCTTTATATACATTTCGGATCGATCTATAATCCGACCAGGCTTCATCAGTATTTTCCAATTTCGCTTTGTTATATTTTCTAATTTTTTCCTGTTTTAATGACCGCAGTTCACTATTAAACCACTCATTAACGATATTTTTCACATTTACTTTTTTAATTTTTGTAAATTTGTTAATAGTTTCTTCCAAGCTCTTATCAATCATTAAAGCCCTTTCACTGACACTGTCTATTGAATTACGATTTATTGTACAATTTAATTGAGTATAAAAATTATTTTTATTATACTTAAATATTGTCTTTTTTCTTTTATCGGTTTCGTTAGAGGTGTTTTCTTCACTCTTCATGTTAATGACAATAAACAATGTTTCATGATCCGCTACTTTATTACTTAAACTGTTCCTGACCGATACATTATAGCTATTTGTTATTACGTAATCTATAAGTGTCTTTGATGTTTCCGTTAATCGCGTGTAATCGTTCACTATTTGCCTAAGACCATTGTCGTTCAAACTGTTTTCAATTCTCGTTCTATAAAAATTTTGTTGCGCCCAATCTATATTAAAATCTCCGCTTATAACTATATCACAGTTGTAATCACATCAAGTGCCATACAAAATTGAACTTCACTACAGCTTGGTGATCTATATACCGCTGTAACAATCAGACGAGTTTTTTTATATTCCATTACACACGATAAGACCCAATATTTTGAATCTTCACGAATATCTAAAATTTTATTCACCTTCCAGTCCTTTTTAAAGTGTATAATCACACCACCTGTTCTCGTTGAGTTAGATAAAGAGATAACGTGATCATATTCCTGTAAGATTATTTCGCTTTCCTCAATATTTTCGGTTAGATGAGTCTCGGTTAATATTATAAAGTCAAATTTCCTTGTGGCAGCAATTATCTCAATCATATTAAAGTTATTTAGCAATCCTTGAACATTTGTATATAGAGCATTAATATTCCTTAATTGTTATTCAATCAATCCTAGTCTCTTTTTCTTCATGTTTAATTTGTTAAGATAAACGTGACATTCCTTATCGTTCGTAAGATGATTTTCATTAAGCGACATATTTAGTTTTAAATTTATTCTGCTCCAGTTAATGCATTTGACAATTCTCTCTTTAATACACTCTTTTGTTTTATGACTTCCATGACATTTTAAACATACTTCCTCGTTTCTGCAATCTTTGGCTTTGTGATTATATCCTTGACATTTAAGGCACTGTAGCACATCCGTTCCGTCAAATACTCTGCATCTTTCCCATCCTAAGTTTACTTTTCGCGCTGTAATCATTTTTGTGTAAGTCTCGTTATCTACCGTCAGCATAACATTATATATAATTTTATTGTTCCTCTTATATTCATATTTTCCCACAATTTTGATTTCACCTATATTAATCATTGGATTCTGACTTTTCAATTTCTCAATAATTTCACTGTTTTCATATTTAAATGTTATGTCTGTTATTTTTAGTTTAAGCACAGTGGGTTTGGGCACCATTATTTCATATCCATCCTCAAGTTCATTTTGTATTACCACAGTTCCATATTTTCTATTTTCGACATTCGTAATTTTTAGATTTACTGGATCTACTTTTTTGATCAGTTCTTCTGTAGTTTTATCCAAACCCTGCTTTTCCTTTGGCTTCACTATTAAAGTTACCTGCTTTTTTATATCTGATATTACCGTTTTGCTTCTAACTGTATCTGCATATGACAACTTTGTTTGTTACTCATTTCTTTCTTTGATCACTTTCTTTATCTCATTGCACATACTAATACTATTTTCTTCAATTGCTTTACATATTTTTTTGTTGTTGTTTTCAAATTCTTCAATATTTACATATAATTTCTTAACATCCTCCACATTTTTTTCACAGGATTTTTGAACTTTATCCATTTTTTTCATTCTTTCATCATATCTTATTTCAATTGCCTTTAAGAGTTCCTTAATTTCTCTTTCATTCTCCTTCAATGTTGATCCAAATTCATGTTTATATTCAACTAAGTTTTGTTTGTGTTTTTGCACAGCTTCTTGAATATCTCTCACCACCATATCTATATTTTGTACGTATTGCATGCAATCATCGCACATAAAGCGTATAAAATTATTTTGCTCCAAAATTTTCAGTGAATACTGATCTATTCCTGAATATTTACTAGAACAATGATACACTTCGTTACAAACTCCCGCGCATCGAACTCCCGATTCTCCACGAATTGATGTCCTACACCTACTGCACTGATCAGCCATCGCTGGTTTAGCACAACTTTTCTTTTAATAAATTCAATGTCCCACTTATTTCATTCACTTTTTATACGGTTTTTAATAGTCCTGTCTATTTTATTTATTTTAAAATACTAATTTTTTTGTTTTTAATTAAATTTTCGCAGAGCTCTATTTATTTTTATTGTTTATTCAACCAATGTTGCCTTCTTACAATTGGCTGCTATATTTCCAGATGTACACAATAGATCTTGCAATTAATTTGTTTGTTTAAATGTACTCTAATATAAGAATATCTCTCATATGAATTGACTTGCATAAAATGCTAAGATAGAATAAACCACTTCAACACGATATAATACAACAACATTATTATTGATATATTTTATTATAATTTATATTTAACATATTTAAATATATATATATATCATAAATATAGCATCCTACTTTTGAGTTTAGAAATGTATAATAAATTTCTCGAATTCTTATGGCTTATTATATTCAGTTTTAGTCCTATTCATTTCGATGACATGCATATTTTCAAGAATTTTGAGTGAACTATGGAAATTAGGTTTGGCAATAAGAGCTCTTGCATCTAGTCTTTTACCACTACTCTCCCATTCACACACTATTTTAATATCTTTCCTCTTATCAACATTTTCCATAGTTTTTCCATATACAGCATTATTTACAAATTTAAAAAAATTCTGTTCAAATGAATTTTTAGCTAATGTTCTATAATGATTATTCAAATCAATATATTTCTTTAACCAATCAGACTCAAGAATTCTATGAATTTTTTTCAAAATCAAACCATGTTTTAAACATTGTTGTAGATTTCTGTAATGTGTAATATAGTTTTTCTTATCATTCAGATCTGTTATTAATTTTCGCTGTTTCATGCTTTCAATTTTTTTATTCTCCGCATAAAATGGTAAATCATTATGATAGTCGTGTAATGCCAATGGATATTCTAAATCTACTTCTAATATATAACCCAATGGTGAATCCTCTTCTATACTATTTACATTAAAATTTTCATCCATTTAAAATTTTTATATGGAAGGTATTTTGACATTGCATAACCATATAAATTATTTACATCTAAATATATTATATAATTTTATTCCTTGTTAGAATCATAATCATCAATATATTTATTACTTGCTATTGAATATATGTTAGAACATTGAACAATACCTCCCCTGATACCTCGAAGAACAAAATTATATATATTAATATCAGTTAACAACTCTAATTCTATTTCAGTTGTTTTCAAAATTGCATCCCAGGATAGACCAGGAGTAGTATAATATTGACAGGGAACTAAATTATAAATGTTTTTACATACTTGTCGGAAATTTTCAAATATGTCACAGAGTAAAAGAACGTCTACCTTTAAATATAAAAGTAAATAATCCTTCAATGTTATACATGTCTTCCATACTTTTTGTGCAAGTTCATAATCCTCTCCACTACACTACTCGTTAGTTAATTTATTAAAGAAAACTGCAATGGGAGGCAATTGAGTTTCATTGAGACGATTTTCGGAATCTAAGTAGCCGTACGGAAAGACAGCTTTACGTTTCATTAAATTGAATTCTTCATTATTTGAATAGTACGATTTTACTGTAGTCAAATCGTTGTCGGTTAAATAAGTTGCTAATTTTTCTAAACTAGATCGCATAAACCTAAATGAATCGAGAAAACGTAACTTAATAGTTTGTTTTCATTGAGAGTAATTATTTTTGATATGGATGCATAAAGTTCCTTATTTAAAGGTATAATATTTATATCACCTTCAATAGATGAAAGCTCTCTAACAAACAAATGACAATCATATGCTGAAAGATTATGAAAAAATATAGGAATGAAATTCGCAATTTCGTGTTCTAAATTACATTTGTTATGAGCAGCACCTCTATATTCACCGGTTAGATTTGATAAATTTGTTTTACAAATATGACAAGTCTTGCTTTCATAATGTTGTATCTGTTGAAGTGGCGTTAAGGAATTCATAGGTTTAATAACACTTAGATGTTCAGTGTAAATATCTAAAATATCATTAACTAAGCTTTTAAAAAAATGTTGCGGTGCATTATTACCATTGTAAATTTTAAAAATATTTAAATCTGAATTCTATGAACATTTAATATAATAACTATAAGCAAATGGAATATGTTTTTGTACTGATTTAACATTTGTTGAATTTTGTATATTAATTGATTCTAGAATACATTCAAAGTCAGCATATACAACAAAAGGTACATCCAATTGTTTTTTAAAATTTTTAAAACTAAGCATACTGTTTTCTATACTAGGCATTTTAGTTACTATCTTCTTGCATTCTTTTTTATGGTTCTCCAAAGATGATTCAGGATGGAAATGTATTAAATATTATTACATATATGTCTTATTATTACATATATATGTCTTACATTTATGTTTTGTTAGTTGACTTTTGATTAATCTGTAAATATGAAAAAAGGAAAAACATAATTAGTGAAAGTTTTCAACTATTACCTACGTATAAAGTTGTTTACGTTGATATATTTTTAATACATACATAATGGAGTTTTTCCCCATCTTCTAACATAAGCTAACATAAGTTTATGTGCTTAGATTTTTCTTGTTGCGAAAAATAATAAGGGCCGATTATATTATTCTCATTATCTAATGCAAATACATTAACACTCAATTCAGGATTGTTGGCCTCAAATACTTTTATGTGATTAACTGGAAGCGGAAAGTTCAAGCTCGTAAAATTTAATTCAATGTTGTTTTCCAGTCTTATAATTTCATCTTCTATGTTAACAACATTATAGGACGTCATTCTATTTGAATTTTTTGCCATTGGATATAATGCTGATATTATTGCCTATTTGAAACAATACTCATCATTATTTTGAATATTGATGCATGCAAACTTTCTCTGTATTTCCTGTGGTAGGGGGATGTATTGAATATATACTAAGAATATTCATTTTAGTCTGATGAGACTTTACTTCAATCATACAATTATCTTCATCATCCTTTATTAACATATATTCACAAAACAGTTTCATGTTAAATTTTATGCTTTCATATTTTTTAATCACATCACTTAATAATTTAATTATTTTGTCTCTGATTTCCGTTAAAAAGTTTTCTGGTATTAAATTATTTTTGTTATTGTTTTCAAATATTCTTTTATATTCTTTTAATTGTACCTTTTGTAAGATGTAGTATGTTCAAATTTGTTAGTGTTTTTAACTGTTCATCATTAGGTAGATTTTTTTAGTCTTTAAAAAATTTAAGAATTTGAAAATTGTTGTTGGACACTGTAAATTTACTTTGATCGTCTATATTTTTGAGATTGTTGTTTATTATTCCCTTCAAGATAAGTGAACATCTTAGATATTAATTATTAATTTTTTAGATATTAATGCAAAAATCGGTCACCCAATAATAACACAACACCACAAGAAAAAACACCAATTAGAAAAAACAAAAGTAAAAAAAGACAACTAATCAATCCATTAAAATAAATAAAATAAAACAAAGACACTTATACACAAATTAGCGGAGCACAACTTATAACACGTCTATTCATAACTGCCCATGTGAAAAAACCGGTTCTGGTAAATGCAATGCTGCCTTTTTAGGGTTTGACCTTGTGCTTTGTTTATCGTCATAGCAAAAGCAAATTTCACAGGGAATTGTTTTCGTGTCCTTCGGAAAGGCGCAGTTGGATCAGAAGGTGTAAGGTTGATTTGGGGTATGAGTACAGTTTTAAAGTAAAGTATTGCCAAAACAGCTTTTTACAACTTAATATGCATATTATATAACTGACTTAGTAATAAACGGTATTATAGTAAATAGCGGTATTGCCAGAATGGATTTTAATACATAATATGTAAAACAGCATTACTATTAAGCGACCCTGTATTACCACACTTGAACAAAAACATATAATCATAGTGACAACATTATCATGCCGTTCGATATAAAATATAATTTTTATCAATGAAAATATTGATTTTTCAATTTCCAATTATTTTTCGTCATTAGTGTTAGATATAAGCTTTAAAATGAGATATCATTCATTAAATTTGATGCGGTGGTATGGGAGATATTTGCAACCGACAAAAAAAGTGCTTTAGAAATAATATATATGATTTTGCACAATACTCACAATAAACACTAATTTCACTGTTTTTATTATCTTCTGGGTAAGAATGTGAGTGTCGATGCCATTCCGCATGATTTGGAAAATATTTATTTCAAGTTTTACATTTACATGATGTAATCTAATATGCCTTCTTAAATTTCTATTTAGAGTGAATACTTTTTTACAAAATTGACAAATAAAACCGCCAGCCATTTCTTATTTATTTATTTTTTTTTTTAATAACTTATAATGTGTTAAATAGAGTTTTTTAAACAGGAATATTTCTGTTCACTAACAACTATCGTTATTTATAGCAAAAATTTTTTTAATATACAAGTCAGAGTTGAAAAATTCAGTACTTTTGTACAAGTCACAGTTGAAAAATTTAGTACTTTTGTACTTTTTTCAGTACTATTTCATTTAAGAAATACTGCAGTACCTCCGCTATGCTTACAGTACTTTTTTATTATTACATATTTTATGTCTTGCGCTTTTCAACTATTAATGCATTAACAAACAAAATAAATAAGTGGTGTGATTAGATCGTAATTCTGATTGAACGGTGTATAGCTATGTATATTTGACAAAGGTACTTTTTGATGCAAAAAAGTACTTTTTCAGTTACAATTCAGTACCATTTCAAAATTTCAGTTAATGACAGGGGGGGGGGGGGTTCTGAAGGTGGAGGAAATTCTGCAGTGTAAGCGTTTTTAATATTTTTGCTTCACACCTGCATCGTATCCAATTACAAAAAATTTGATGGGAAAATAATTATGCTGAATCAGCGTTTGCATGCTCGCGCATGTTAGTGCAACGTGATCATGCGATCAAAACAATAAACTGTTTTTTTTTCATATGTCAGTAGATTTAATATCACAATTAAAAAGGGGGCTTTTTGAGTTTAATATTTTATAAAAAATATTCTGTTATCGCTATAAGCACAACTTTTTATGTCCTCCTATGCAGGTGTTCAACTTATTTAATCGCAATCTAACCTATGTTTCATACGTCAGCAGATCTAATATCACAATGAAAAATATATTATATATTTTTGTCTACATGCGCCAGACAGTATATAACTCGAAATGCGTTTTGCATTGAATAAACTGTGAGAATATGTTTTTTTATTTTTAATAAATGTACTTTTATAAAAAATAAAACAAATTAAACATTTTTTATTTTAACATTAATCACACCTATATGCAAGGCATATACATAGGTATACAATATTCGATCACACATAATTCTGCAACGAATTAATTATTAAGAAAACCGTACTTTAAAATCCCTTATCAAAATTATATTTTTTCAATAAAAAAATCATACAAAAAATAAAATAAAGAATACAGCCTTTTACGACTATGTATGCTCCCAAAATTGTATGGATAAAGGAATTCGGCAGGTCAAATATCACAATGAAAAATATATGAATTATTTTTTTGTTTACACGCGCCAGACAGTATGTAACGTGATATACGTTTTGCATTGAATAAACTGTGTAAATATGTTTTTTAATTTTTAATAAATCCACTTTTATAACAAATAAAAGAACTAATTAAACATTCTTTTAATTTCAAGCGTATACAAAGGTATATAATAGGTCGATCACACACAATTCTGCAACGATTTAATTATTTTATAGCTATGCATGCTCTCAAATTTTAACGCACACGCACATCCCCAGCAAAACCCAAAACTTCTATCTAAATAACAACAATTAAAACAACGACACGAGTTAATGTCACATATATATTAGTTAACCTCACATATATACTCACACATATATTTAATAACCTTAGATAATATAATAATGAAAAATCTTTGTAAACAATTATAAACCTTATCATTAATGTAAAATATATTTAGATACCATGAAAATGTATTTACGATACTTTGAAAACAAGATCATAAAAACATAGATTATAAAGAAGAGCAAATGTATTTATGATAATGGAAACAATAAGTGACCTAAACAAATCAGGTAATGATAAACAACTTGTAAACAAAAATATGTTATCAATAAATACAAAAACATGTTGTTTATGATTACCTATTTAGATATTAAGAACAAAGGAAATATTTTAGTATTTAAGAGAATGAAATATCATTAGAACAGTTAGTTAAGAATAGTTAGTTAAGAATATAACATAGATTCTAATTATCCTTACTCATTTAAAGAAGCATAGTCTCAATGTATTAATCTTAAATTAAGAAAATAAATAAATAAAAAGAATCGACGCATATGCGTTGAGAAAAAAATTATTTTTTTAATTTACAAAAAGTGAAAACTTTTAATTGGCGATCCTGCCAGGAGTAACATATATTTTGTTACTCTAGAAGCGGACCAATATACCCTTGTCGCAGCAAGGATTCAACATAACTTTTCATAAGAAAAAAGTACAAAAAAGTTTAAAGAAAAAATTAAGTTTTATGTTTAAAGTGAAAAGTGAATTAACAAAACAACGACATAATAATAGACAAAGGAAATTTAACAACAACAGAGAGATGGCCCAAATCAACATGGAACAGCTCATCCAACAAATGGCAAGCCTACAGGTAGCTTTGCAGGCGGTTCAACAAGAGAACCAACAATTAAAAACAAGATTGGAACAAATACCAGTGAATACCCTAGTAAACTCCCAGTTAGTAAATCTAGAGGAAAGAGTAGCAGTTTATAACAATCCAAATGAAATAAATTTGGAAATCTTTAAATCACTCCCTACATTTGATGGAGTAAAAAATAATTACAGACTTTGGCGAGAAGACGCCACTCGGCTGATGAACAGCATAAGTCAACATTCGAATACAAACAAGTATGTCGAAGCCCTTACCATTGTGAAGTCGAAAATAACCGGTGGAGCAGCCAACATATTGTTAAATCATAATACAATATTCAACTTTGAGGCAATCCTTAATCGACTGGATTACACTTACTGTGACCAGCGCCCATTATACGTTCTGAAGGATGAACTAACGAAACTAACCCAGGGAAAATTATCATTGTCAGAATTTCACGATGAGGTTAGTAAAGCATTAACAGTGATAACTTCAAAATTATCTATGTCGGGAGACTCACCAGACTCAATAAAATGCATGACTGCACATGCAATGGAAGACGCAGTGAGGACTTTTAAAAATGGAATAAATAATGAATTTATTCGCTCAACATTATATGGAAACCCTGTCAAAGATTTGGAACACGCTTATGCTATAGCTCAAACCATAGAACATGACAACAACCACAGAAATCTGCACTATGGAAATACTATTTATAAAAAAGAAAGTACCCAACCGAGCTATAAAAATCAGCATAGTAGAAGACCATTATATAATCATTATCAACAACGTCAACAACATCAACAACATCAACAACGTCAACAACATCAACAACATCAACAACATCAACAACAAAACAATTTTCCAAGGCCAGAGCCAATGGAAACCTCCTCAGGGAACACCAGGAATTTCAACAATACTGGACAGCAATTCAACCCACAAGGATTTCACAGCCAACCCTGGAAAAGAATTCGTGACCCAAGTGGAAACTTTCAACAGGCACACAAAATACAGAGGGACAACAAAATAACAACCGAGCAAGAAGACAACAGTAGTACCACCACAGAAAGAAGTAGTAAGTCTTATAGAAATAAATCTATTATTAAGAATTTAAAGTTTAGATGGGTTGTACTATATTTTTATGAATGATGAGGAAGGTGAAGAGTATAAAATTTTTATAGATTGTGGTGCAACCCATAATTACATTAACAAGAATTTAGTAATGGGTAAGAGATTTAAAACGAAACCTTTGAGAATGATTTCCATTCATGGGGAGTCAATATTGAATTTCAGACAAACAGTAAAACTATTTGGAAGGGAATTAGAATTTTACGAACTCAAGAGTGATAATGATTATGATTTGATGTTAGGAGTAGAAGGCTTAGCAAGATTAGGATCTGTCGTGGACATTAAGAGGAAATTGTTTATTGTCCCCGCTGATATACAAAGGATAAACTATTCTATAGGAGATAGGAAATTTGCATCGCAAATAGATCAACTGATGAATGAAAATAATAAAATAGGCCCATTACCATTTACAACGACTATAGAAGCCAGTATTAGAACTACGACGAATGAACCAATCTGGACGAAACAATATCCAGGTAATTTGAATGATATGGAATTTGTGAATAAGGAGATAGAAAAATTATTGGAACAAGATATTATACAGAGAAGTTATAGTCCTTATAATTCCCCAATGTTAACGGTACGGAAGATAGGATTGGATGAAAATGGGAAGGCGAAACGACGAATGGTCATAGACTTCAGGAAGCTTAATGCACATACCATAACGGATAGGTACATTATACCTGATATTAACATTACACTACAGAATTTAGGAAAGGCTAAGTACTTCACAACATTGGATTTAGAATCTGGATTTCACCAGATAAGGATAAAAAAGGAAGATAGGGAGAAAACTGCATTTTGTGTTAATGGAGGCAAGTACGAATTTAAACGTATGCCTTTTGGACTGAAAAATGCCCCGTCGATCTTCCAAAGGTGTGTAGACGATATACTTCGAGAATTCATAGGCAAATTCGTATACGTCTACATAGATGATGTTTTAATTTTTTCATCTTCTCCTGAGGAACATTTGGAACATATACACAGAGTATTTGAAGCCTTAAATAAGGCTACCTTAAAAGTTTCAGATGAAAAGTCCAAATTTTTTATGACCGAAGTTGAGTACTTGGGTCATATTGTTAAACATAATAAAATAACAACGGACCCAGAAAAAATAAAAGCCATTGAGAATTTCCCAATTCCTGCCACACTCAAAGATTTGCGCGGTTTTCTGGGATTAACTGGCTATTACAGACGTTTCGTACAAAATTATGCCCAAATAACGAAACCATTAACAGTCCATTTGAAAGGAGAAAATGCTCATGTAGGAAAAAACAAGAGTAATAATACGAAAATTACCTTGGACCAAGCAGCCATAGAAGCTGTAAACCTATTGAAGCTTAAATTAAAGGAACAGGTTGAATTATTTCAACCCAATTTTGACAAACCCTTTGAACTTACCACAGATGCATCCAACATAGCTATTGGAGCAGTGTTAAGTCAAAATAAAAAACCAATTTACTTCCTATCCCGCACACTTAGTACAACTGAGCAAAACTACAGCACGAATGAGAAGGAGCTGTTAGCTATAATCTGGGCTCTACAAAAACTCCGAAATTATATGATTTAACCATTTTTACAGATCATCAATCACTTACATATGCTATTTCCGAAAAGAATCCTAACCCTAAATTGAAACGCTGGAAAGCCATAATAGAGGATTATGGTGCAAAGATTAAATACAAACCCGGTACTGAAAATATTGTAGCAGACGCCCTATCACGACAAATTAATAATACATCTTCGATAAATACGGCACATTCGGCCGAAAGTTCTGCAAGTAATGTAATAAAAACCGTTACACAACCATTTAACGCATATGGCATACAATTGGAACTCGTACCTACTCCAAATCTTACCGAAACACAAACACGCACAATTTTTCCTAATAAGGTACGCCACACTATTAATTTCTCAAACAACAATGACCTAATAAGTGAATTGAAGAAGATATTGGTCCCAAATCGAACCGTAGCTATACATATGAATATAGAAGATTTGTACCAATATGCAGTAATAATTAAAGAAACATTTATAGGCACTAGTTTCGTACATACACCAAGAAAATTGAAAGATATAATCGATAGAAGTAGTCAACTTCAAATTGTGGAAGAAACACATTTAAGAGCTCATAGAAGTTATATAAATACAACACAGGAAATTTTGGAAAAATATTATTGGCCAACTATAAAGAAAGATAGCAAACAATACAATAATCATTGTCCAGCATGCCTATTTGGACGTTATGAGAGGAACCCAATTAATGAGCCTCTCCGAGAATCAGATATACCAACACAACCAAGAGAATATATACATGCGGATATTTACTTTAACGATAACAACACATACCTCGTAACTATAGATAAATTCTCTAAGTACATAGTCGCCCAAGAGATAATCACTAAAGCAAAAATAGAAGATAAAATGGAAGAAATAATTATCAGTAATTTTCCCGAGTGCAAACGACTCATGACTGATAATGAGGCAAGTTTTGTTACACCAGCATTTAAACAGATGTGCATAAAACATGACATACAAAAGATAGAAACACCAGTGCATCGATCGAAAGCAAACGGACAAGTAGAGAGAGCTCACAACTCGATTAGTGAATTAACACGTATTTTTAAGATACAAAACTCCTCTACAGTGAAAGAAGAAATATTTAGAGCCATAAAAGAATTAAACAACTCAATACATACCGTAACAGGATACAGGCCAAGGGAAATACATTTAGGAACAATAAGTTACAATAAGGAAACAGTTACAGAAAAATTGCGTAAAGCATCAACCAAGGTATTGGAAATATTAAACACACATGCAAAACATCGAACATTTGAGAAAGGTACTCAAATTCTGGTAAGAATCGCAGGTGTTAGAAAGAAAAGCCAACCCAGGTTTCAAAAAGAAGTCGTAGAAGAAGACCGTGGGGACACGATCTTAACCCGAGGAGGAAAAACTGTTCATAAGAACAATATTAAGAGCATCACAATCAAAAAGGATGATACTGAAATACCTGATATTAGCCGTGCTGGTAACGTCACCTCAGACACCAGAAGCAACAACTCAAATCGAGAACATAGAAGGAAAAAAATACATTCTAACAAGGACAGATGATGCGTTTTTATTTAATGAATACGAACTCTTATTTCATATGACAAATTTAACAAAAATATACCTCCCATATGAGGAAAGATTTTATAATTATTATAACGCCACTCAACATTGGACATGGTAAGATTTCTACTGATGAAAATATTGCACTCTGTGACAAAGAATACACAAGGATAAAGAATTGCAAGAATTACTTAAGCAAGTATATATGTATGACGAATAACGAACAGGATAATTGTATTAAACCAATATTAGAGAATAGAAAGGCTGAATGCAAAATAATACAGGAATATAACCCTCAACTAATGCAAATAGAGGAAGGTTTTATTCTCCTGGATGGGGTGAATATTGTGAATAACCGAACAGTATCAGGAACTAGACTAGTTAGTTATAGTGATGAGGTAAATATAAATAATATTACTTTCAGGAACTTACACGATAGGGCACTAGAGGCGATTCATAATAAGCATGATGAGAATTTGAGGATAATCGAAGTTTTGGCATCCACGTCAAATTTGACATTTAATAATTTGGATTCACTAAAAGGATTCATGATTCCCATTGAAGAACACCCAGTTAAGTCTCTTACCTATTCATTCTTCACAATTATTTTTATAATATTAATAGCATTGGCAATTTCAAAATTGATTAAGTATTACATAGCACTAAGAAGAATCAGAGCAGCGGAAAATTTTCAAGTTATTTATAATAGGGAATTATTAAGATTAACTACTCCTTGAATCGGGACGATTCATTTTTAACGAGGGGGAGAGTTAATGTTACATATATATTAGTTAACCTCACATATATACTCACACATATATTTAATAGCCTTAGATAATATAATAATGAAAAATCTTTGTAAACAATTATAAACCTTATCATTAATGTAAAATATATTTAGATACCATGAAAATGTATTTACGATACTTTAAAAACAAGATCATAAAAACATAGATTATAAAGAAGAGCAAATGTATTTATGATAATGGAAACAATAAGTGACCTAAACAAATCAGGTAATGATAAACAACTTGTAAACAAAAATATGTTATCAATAAATACAAAAACATGTTGTTTATGATTACCTATTTAGATATAAGAACAAAGGAAATATTTTAGTATTTAAGAGAATGAAAAGAACAAAGGAAATATCTTAGTATTTAAGAGAATGAAATATCATTAGAACAGTTAGTTAAGAATAGTTAGTTAAGAATATAACATAGATTCTAATTATCCTTACTCATTTAAAGAAGCATAGTCTCGATGTACATACATAATTGGCCATTACAACCCTTCAGTCAGGATTACGACCTAGCTCCTCACACTACTAATGTTGTGTGCGTTAATTTTATACATGAGTGGTGGGACCTACAGTTTAAAGTCGACTCCGAACGACAGATTTTTGAGAAGCTTTTCATGGCAATTTTTACTCTCAGAGTCTTTGCCAGAAATCTGCTGAGGGGAAGTCGCCGAAGAAATATTTTTTCATATTTTCGTTTTGATGTCTGACGTCTAATAAGCCAACACACTACCCACTAGACCACGGCGACTAGTCTCGATGTATTAATCTTAAATTAAGAAAATAAATAAATAAAAAGAATCAACGCATATGCGTTGAGAAAAAAATTATTTTTTTAATTTACAAAAAGTGAAAACTTTTAATTCACGTATAACTATATTTCTATTTCTTCAACATTAAATAATATAAAAAAATAAATAAAAATTAAATTAACAAAACTACATCCAAAATTTTTTACACTTAAAATAAAAACTGTAATATGAATCGTCTTTAAATTTGTTTACATTAAAAATATGTTGCTCCCAAATTTGTATGGGAAAATTGCCCCCAAAACCCCATACAAAAAACTATGAGCATTGCTCCCAAATTTGTATGGGAAAATTGATCGCGAAACCCCATAAAAACACTACTGAACACATAACACTAATTGTCTTTTTATTCACAGATTGCCGGCCCGGGAGGATGTTCACACGTGTGAACAAAAGCACATAATCCCAACCCTGACTTTCAATATCCTTTCCATATAATGATAATAACTTCACGAACACACATCAATATTCACAGTAGACATTCATAACATCTTCGACATAATATTTCACAGTTTTTAGATCAGTTTATGATCGATAGTGAACAACGATAAGCATAAGACCGCGTTCAGACAGGCACTTTTATTGCATAAATCGGAATAAACACCACTATTGAAATCACTATTTCGTATAAAATTTCAATTGATTATTTCTCAATAAAAATGCAAATTGTTATAATATTGAGAAAAATTTTATATACAACACTGTTATAAGTACAAACGGCAAACAAATAAATAAATAAAAATAATAACCAATTTATAATTTAAAAAGAAAAAAGCAAGAAGAACAGGATGTGCTGGAATGAAGAATCGATGGATATTTGTCCAACAAAACTTGGTGCGCTCCGTGGACCCAGAAAAAATGGCCAAATATATGTTTAGATGGCGGAGGAGCTCAGCCTGCAGGGACACTCATGTAGTCCAAGGGATGTGTAAGTGAAAATACAAAATTTCACCCAGCGGTACAGGTAATAAATGTTCATAAAACTTGTTTTAAAATAACAATTTTTCAGGAAGGAAAAGGCGGTGATGGGAATTTCTGGTGGGTCACTTCCGACATGGAGCCACTATAAAATTGTGCAGCAAGTCATTGGAGCCTGCAAAGCGAATATATCCAATGAACTGACATTGGGAAGCATTGATGATATGTTTTGTTTTTGCTTTTTATTAAAAATTTTTAATTTGTGTTATTAAGTACAAAATTTTATATTTATGCAGATGTCTCGGATTCATCATTGGCAGCAACATCAAGTGCTACAACAATACCTCCATCATCGCCAGGTACACCAATCTCTGCACCATCATCGCCGCTGTTCCCTTGTTGTCCTGCCCCTTCACCCAGCACAGGAAAAAACGAAAATTTAATTTCAGGGAAATGGTAGATGAAAATTTGGGAAATATTTCGAATGAATTGGAAAAATTTTTAGCAAAAAGTGAGGAAAGTGAAAAAGTGTTAATTGAATTTTAAAAAGAGAAAGATAGACATTTTAGATAATATAGCAGATGATAATAAAAAATTGTCAATGCATTAATATCCTACTTAAATAAAAACTAAAATAAAAATTTTAAAAAAATAAATGTTTTTGTACTTACTGAAATAAGAATATAGGGTTTGTCTTATAGTTTCAGCGGTTGCTTCGCTATCACCAATCGTGGTGTTATAAGTTGGTCTCTCCGTATTTGTTGTAAAATCATTCATGCTTTCAGGCCACAATTGATTTATGTTGTCATTTCTTTCATATAAGAAATTGTGCAATACGCAGCAGCCTCGAATAATAATCGGCGCGTTCCCTAGTTGATTGTCTATGCCATTACCAATACGGCGAAAGCGTGCTTTAAGGTGGCAAAATGCGTTCTCTACCACTCTTCTACACTTCGATAGTTGAACAACTTTTGTTCAACTGATAAAGCCAATGAAAAAGGGTACGGCTTCATTAAATTGGTAGAGAATATAAAGGCGGAGTCTCCCACGATCCAAACTGGCATTTGAATATCACCTATCTCTTTCGTATTGGATTTCTTTAATTGTGATGAATTATAAATTTGGGAATCATTACAACGTCCAGGAGCCCCAATGTTTACATATAAAAAAACGGTACCTGTTTATATATCATTAAATACTTGACAAACAAAAAAATTACATATTTTGTAGCTGTAATCCACAAGCGCCAAAAGTACTATAGAATACCATCCCTTATAGTTGTAGTAGTCAGTGACATCATTTTGGTTTGGTTTAATTTCGATATTGCACCCATCTGTAAATATAAATTACATTTGATGTCATTTTAAGATTCTTCTATTTATGTATGCATATAAAATAGTACAAAATGTCAAAAATTTCAAGTTTACCAATGACCCCTAGACATTGTGGAAAACCAAGCCTTTGGAATCCGTCGACGCATTCGCTTAAGAGGTCTTGCGTTGGAGAAAATTTCTTATATAACTGCCAACAAAATCTGCCACACTTTCTCACAAAATTCAATTAAAATTGTACACACAGTTATTTGCCAACATCAAAAAGCTCAGAAACCACTCTGTATTCGCACACACAAGCGATGGCTACGCGGTTTTCTAATGCTGTGTCATCCAATTTGTGTCATCCTTACTCAAATTCGATAACAAATCATAGAGGACGTCAAAACTGCAACGGGTCATTCGAAAATGCACCTTAAAAACCTGATCGCTGTTGCAGTGACAATTTAGTTCCCAGTATGTTGATGGGCTGAAATGTTGTTTTTGATTTGATTAATATTGTTCATATTTTACTTACCAATTTCCATAAAGACCTTTGAGTTTCATTTTCCTCTAACATAGCCATAAGCAAAAGATGTCTTTTCTGCAAACTTTTCAAAATTATAAAATTTTTTTCCTCATCCTTCTGAGAGAAGCCTCTTTGGAATCCTCAAGTCAGAGTTCCTGTTACACACTAGTAACACCTTTTCCAAAGTTGAGTTGTTTTCCATTTTTAACAAAATTTTTTGGGACTAATTTTCACGACCATAATAAAAACAATTTAGTTGCAACAATCAGCTGTTTTGTTTACCAGCTGTCCAAAAAATATTGATATTCTGTGTTTGAATACATAAAAATTTTGTTCACATACATATATGTAACAGTGAACAAAATTATTAAATATCTTTTGAAATAACATAAAATTTGAAGTGTGAATAAATTGTAAAATATACAGATCCGAAGATTGTGAATTAATAATTAAATAATATTGTGAATATATAATCCATTAAATTAAAAAATTTAATTTAAAATATATATTGTTTTAAATAATCGATTTTCCTGTGGTTGATTTTTAACAGCAGAAATCTGCTCTACTTTGTTTGAATTCGATAGGGCTTGGATTTCTGCATTAATTCACCCTAAACACAGGGACCGTAACTGTTATAACTTTTATCGTAAAAGTCAGAAAATAAGAATAATTTTTTGACTTTTATTTTAATTTTTTCGAGCAGAAATAAAAGTTATTTTTCATTATGAATTCATAATATTTATTAAAAAATTTTTTAAAACAGAGTAAATTATGTTAAAAAATTTTTAGAATTAAGTTTTACAATAAATATTTATAAATATTATGAATTCATCATGAAATAAAACAAAAATAACTTTTATTTCTGCTCGAAAAAATAAAAGTCAAGAGATAACTTTTATTTCTGCTCCAAAAAAAAGCATCGCATTTTATAAAAATTTGGTCCAAGACAATCAAAATGGTATACTTGGTTCTGTTCTCCGACATTTCCTTGCGGTTGCTTTTTTTAGTCAAAAATTCAAAAATAACAGTTATGTTCGGTTCCTGCCTAAAAATATTTCGTATGCAGAAAGACTTTTTATTACAATCTCGAAACTTATTTTTATCGATGGGTTTTTCTTTGAAATCTTGTGTTGTGTTCGACCTGAAGTACCTTAAGAGAGTGAATGTTGTTCCCGGTTTCACTTTGTGTATACTCTATTTAAAAATCCAAAAGGTCATTTGACAATTTACAAATTTATCAATCAGTTCTCTACTTTATATCGAAGCATGACAATCTGACATTTTAGACTTGAAAATGTTAAACATGAAACGACTGAAAAAATCTAAATCAATTCCATTAGATGCTTTTGCAAACTTACCTTATGGAATTAGAATCTGAATTGAATCTAATCGAAAAGAAAATAGTGAAACCTCTGCCTTTGGTGGTTGATGATAAAGTTTCACTCCAAAATTTACGACTTTGGTTGGGAAAGGATCACATTCAAGCATACATCCTTGGATATAAGATATAAAGAATTATGATGTAAGGAGATTTTTGTGGAAAAGGGAGTTGAGTTTCATTCCTTTAATTCCAAAGAAAATCGGTTAAACACTGTGTTTCTACATGGTCTACCCAAATTGAGCACCGATGATACTATGAAAGATATCCAGGAATATAAATTAATACCCGAAACTGTTACTGAGATAAATATAAAATTAGATAAAAAACTAAACTTTTCCAACCAAATTGAGGAAATCTGTAAAAAATATCTCAAAACTACAAGGGCTTTGTGGCCATTGCTTAACAAACGTTCATGTCTGAACATAAAAAAAAATCTGTTGTTTAAAAGCGTTATTAGATCAACGTTGACATATGTGCCCGATTTGGTATAAAGCTGCAAAAAAACTTTTAGAAAATTGCAAATTATTGAAAATAAATGCTTTAAAATTATTAATGGTTAAAAAGCTTTGAAAATGTAGAAAATTCCTCTTATCACTTGATAAGGCAATATAGAGAATTGGCTACATGACAGTTGAAATTATATGTATACTTGTATTATAAACCAATGATATAAATGTATACTTATTATATTTTCAAATCTTATTTTTTTATCATATCACATAAAGGCAGGGACCGTAACTGTTATAACTTTTATCGTAAAAGTCACAAAATAAGAATTATTTTTTGATTTTTATTTTTTCGAGCAAAAATAAAAGTTATTTATTGATTTTTATTTTTTCGGGCAAAAATAACAGTTATTTTTGACTTTTATTTTTTCTAGCAAGTTATTTTTTGACTTTTAGTTTTTCGGGTGGGAATAAAAGTTATTTTTGACTTTTATTTTTTCGAGTGGAAATAAAAGTTATGTTATGACTTTTATTTTTTCGAGCAGAAA